>OX377612.1:52227827-52814537 GCA_947397855.1 Thelaira solivaga
ATATTTTTTTGTTGTTTTAAAGGCCGACATAAAAATTTGAAAAGAAAATATTTATATTTTTTTTTAAAGATTTTTCAAGAAAAAGAAACTTCGGTTTGTAGATTAATTATTGTCAGTTTGGTTTAAAACAATACATCTCCAAATATTTAGTATATCTCTGTTTTACGGGTAATCATCTAGGGTGACAGCAAAGTGAAAGAGAGAGAGAGAGAGAGAGATATCTGGCTTATAGGTATGAATCCAGAAAAAGAGAGGGAGAGAGAGAAAGAGAGCGATGGATAGGTGCGAACATAAAGTGAAATGAGAAATAGTGAGAAAAAGAGAGATAGAGATCTGTTTTCCAGGTGTAAACCTAGAGAGAAACAAAGAGATCTACTTCACAGGTATAAAGCTAGAGCATATAGGAGCAAAATTCAAATCTTTATACACCTTAGAGAAATTACCAATTTCACACATATGCTTACGCTCATTCATTTAGTTGCCGATAAAACAGCAACCGATGTGCGCATGCTTAGCAAGTTTTTTTTTAAATTTATTTTTTACACTAATCCAGTAAGTACGTAGGCTTTCAATTTAATATTGAAAATGCTTTGTGAAAAATATTTCATCTTAAATAACACTGGTGAACATCACCGTATTTATTTTGATTCCATCAGTTCTAGTTTTCGTGTTACAGCTACTACCCGTAAAATTTAAAATTAACCATTTTTGTTCCACTTTTGCATTCAGAGATTTTATTTATGTGAATAGTATAGTGTTTTTTTCTATTTATTGAGTTAAGCGACTGTTAAATAATGTCAAGAAAGTGCAAAAATGATCCTGACAGGTTTTGTTATATTTGTGGTAACATTACTTTTAAAACTCAGCGAAGGAATTTGACACCATTAGTGACTAAGCTATATGAACAGTATTTTGGCTTTGCCGTCGGACAGCAAGACAAAGCGTGGGTTCCACACATCTGCTGTGTTACATGTGTGGGTCTTCTTACTGGATGGGCAAGGAGATCTCGATCTATGCCATTTGCAATCCCCGTAATTTGGACAGAACCAACGAATCACTCATCTGATTGTTATTTTTGTAATACTGATACGAAAGGTATCACAATTAAAACAAAAAATAAAATAACATATCCTGACCTGCCATCTGGTAAAAGACCGATCCCTCATAGTGAGGAACTACCTGTACCAGAACCACCAGAAAGTTATGGACAGGAGTGGTGACGGCTTTTTATATTTGAAGGAAAAGTTTCCTAAATTGAGTGAGGCAAAAATTAAAGAGGGCATATTTGTTGGCCCACAAATCAGACAATTGATGAAAGACGACATATTTAAAGAAAAACTCAGTGATTTGGAAAAATCTGCTTGGGAATCTTTCATGAAAGTAACTTTAAATTTTCTAGGAAATCACCGATCAAATGACTATAAAACTATTGTCGCGGAGCTGCTATCTGCTTATAAGGCTTTGGGTTGTAATATGTCATTGAAAATACACTTCCTGCATTCACATTTCGACTTTTTTCCTGAAAATTTGGGCGCCGTCAGCGATGAACATGGTGAAAGATTCCACCAAAACATTTCTACCATGGAAAAACGATACCAGGGCAAGTGGAGTCCACGTATGCTAGCGGATTACTGTTGGACATTACAACGAGATGTACCTGAAGCAAAATACAGCAGAAAATCATAAAATTTTATTTAAATTAATACTGTAACATAATAAAATAACTTACTTTTGTTAACAAAATCTCAAATTTTCTAAATTTATATAACATCTAATTACAAAAAAACTATTCATATTGGAAACATTCTAATTTTATTTATATTATCCATATCCTTGTCCTAAGCATAGCAAGACAAAAGTTTTCATGTTACACACAAAAAGTTTTTTTTTGTCGACCAGTGTAATTATTATAATGAGTCTTACGCTACCACTTCTTTAAAATGAAAATTGAATCTACTATGAAAATACCTTATAATGCCTTTCTGGAAAGACAAATTTTTCAGACTTAAAATTCATTTGTTTAAAGCAACGCAATAGGTTAAGTCCTTCATATTTGAAATACTATTATAAAATTTTGATAATCATGCTTTCTCTGGTACTCTCTTCAATTTGTTTCTCTCTCACTAAAACTAGTTTAGTTAAATTACAGTAATATGAATGGCATGGAAAGAGAACGAGACAGAGAGAAATCTGGTTTACAGATGCGAACCAAAAGAGACATGAGAGAAAGAAAGAGTTAGAGATCTGCCTTACAAATGTGAACTTAGAGCAGTGGTCGTCAAAACTAAAAATGAGCTTGTATTAGTGAGAGAATTACCCAGCAAACGCAAAATGAAGCATTTCCAATATAATTTATTTAAGAAATATTTTACCATTTGTCAATAAAACAGATACGTATTTTTTTTGTATTTTTTTCTGCCCTTGCATTATTTTCATCAACAACAAGTAGCCATTCTTTAATTTTTTCTACATAAATGTTTTTTACCATGTCTAAATTGTCCTTTCTTTTCTTGCCTTCGAAACTTTTCATGTCACTATGAAAAGAATCGTAATGTCTTTTAATAACATATTCCCTATTTTCTTTGAACATTTGGTAACATAGAATACATTGCATGTTACCAAATGCATTATTTATCATGAAATATTTTTCACATATCATTATGTTTTCAAAATGTTCGCTGGACAAGGATTACTGAAAAAAGAGAAAAAAACTGAAACAAAAATTCGTAAGCATCCGCACATGTGTAGCCATCGGTACCTAAACCACGACTGAATACAAGAGCGTAAGAGTATACGTGTGATTGCTTTAGCACAATTGTGCTATGGGACGACGACCACTGACTTAGAGTAACATAAGGGATAGAGAGAGAGAGAAAGAGTGAGAAAGCCAGCCATTTCAATTATTTATTTAAAGCAGTGTGATTTGTAAATGTGACAGGATCTCGTTAATGAACACCGCCCCCGATCTCTGCCACACAAACTCTACATATGCATTTCATACCACAATTTCAGGCATCACAAACGCTTTTACCAGATTTTTTAAGCTTATAAGTGGAATCATGGCTCAGTATCTTATTCTTACTGTCGATTTAGAGCATTTCCTCTCACCTTCTTTTTCTCCTTACTTTGTTTTCCAAAACTAAAAAAATTGCCTACAAATTGTTTTATTAAATAAAATTTCGTTGAGATTTTGTACTTGAAAATTTTAAGTTCATTTAAGCTTTTGGAGGCTGTAATGTGAATGATTGTATTTGAAAGAATTTTTTTTTAAATATTTGCAGAGATTTCACTTTCTCCCCACAACCAGAACTGCTTTCAATTGATTTTTTGCTAATTTTTTTTTTGTGTAACGTTTTACAAATGAGTTTTGACAGCACAGAGAAAACGACTTAGAGTACGAAAAACCAAAAAAAAAAAAAATTAATAAATAAATAAACCAAATAACTCTTTAAAAGTAGAAACGAAAAAGGAAATGAAAAATTTTTCACAAACACACACACATACACATACACATATTGATAAAAAAGTGTTGTTCTTGTAACGTCTGAGTTTTGCCATTATTACAATAAAACTTTAAAACTTTAATGAAATAATTTTATTAATTTAATGAAATAATATCATTCATTGAAGGAAATAATTTCATTAATTTCGCACACATAAGTTATGAAATAATTCATTGAATGAATAAAAAATTTTAATAAAATCCTTTCATGGGATTTATGAAACAATTTAGTTAAAAAAAAATCTATTCAGCTTGCCAACGTCCATATTTCGTAAATAAGGCCAGAAAATATTAATTAATTAAAATTATTCTGATAGGGTTGTCAACAAACCCTGTGAACTTATTTTGGGTGAGCGGTACATAAACCTATAGAAAAAATAAACTAAAGGCTGTAAGTAAATAAATTTGAGTCTTCTTTGTTGACTCTGTTTGTGGCTTAAAGACAGATTTTCAGCTGTTTAAAAGTAATAATTTTGCTGGTGCACAGCTTCATTCAACTGAACATGAATCATTGGGTCATAGGGCACATTATTTGTATGGAAATATTTAAATTCTTTCCTATAAAAAAAAGTTTTTTCTCTTAATTAATTAGAAAACGAATGCCATGACTTGTCACCTATTAAGTCTCTCTAGTGAGAAGTTTGAAAATTCTAAAAATAAAATTGACAAAAAGTTTGTTAAAGGCAACATAAATTCAAGAAGCTACTTTGCTGGGCTATATGAAAAACCCAGCAGCTGGGCTAGCTACATTGCCAGATTAGTAGTCTGGCTACCTATTTGGGCTAAAGTATGGCGTTATAAAACACCGAATTTGTCTGCCTCTTTTATTGTCACACTGTATACTTAAGTAGAGCAAAACCAAGCAAAACACTCTTCAAAACAACAAGTTTTCTTGGTTTTTTTTTTCTTTTTTTTTTTTTGTAAACTTCAGATTACACTAGCTGATGATAAGTTTGTTTCGTTTCTTTCTTTAAACAATTTGTAACAAACTCTTCACTACTTTTACTTGCTCTAAAATAGAGGGAGCGGACACACACACACACACGAACACACACACACACACACACACACCCACACACACACGAATGGTTGGTCACTTACACTTGTGTGCATTCAATACACAGTGACAGTTTTGTAAGTGAAAGAATGTGTAGCATAAAAATTGCTTGATTTTTGGTACTGTTGTTGTTATTGTTGTTACTACACAATTTTACACTTTGTTCTTATACAGCAAAGCTGTTATGTTTTACTTTATTTCCTTTTGTTTTTATTTTATTTTACTCGTTTTATTTAAAATGCTCTTCAATATTCTTTGTTTTTATAAATGTGCTGAAGCCATCACTAAAATGTGTGTTCGAAAAAAATGACGTTGGAAATAAGAATGAGTGATAAATAAATGTAGTAACTGCTGACTATGGCTACTGTTAATGTTTATTTGTGTTACTGTTGTGACAGACTCCTTCAGCTGGTGGGTTCCCTGTAATGACATGTCTTTTTATTACTTTTAATATCATTCACGTAGAATATCAATAGTGTTAATGTTTTATAGACGATATTACGGCAAACACACAATCATACACCCACACACACAATTAAACACCCTATCACTTACAGCCAAACACTAAGATTTAAATACTTTTATGTTCAAGCCACTGGCACTGTGTGTCACTCATTCTTATTTTCTTTACTTCTTTTTTTTTTTTTTTTTCTTTCTCTAACCATAATGATTACTTTTTTTTCCCCATTTTATTGTAATTCACGAAAATAAAAAAGAGCAGTAATAATATCAAGAAGTAGTAGAGGCAACGAGCGAGCAAAAGCAATTTACACAAAACACATTAAACTCATTAAGATGGATAGATAAATGGAAAAAGTTGACAGTCCACTTGGGTCACCAGCATGCGAGTATCATTATTATCCAGCTACTGCTGCCGTTTAACTGTGTATTAAAGGGGGTGTGTGTGTGGAGTTCTTCATAGTGCCAACTATAGGGAAGATCTTTAGTAGCTGACAAAGAAATTTATCTTTTACCAGTTAATAAATTATTTTTTATTACAAATAAAAATGGCCGCTTTAAAAACATGACAAATGCAATTGTTATAAAAAGTTTAGTTTGCGTATTAAACTTTGGTTTAGTACTAAATTTTATTTTTTAAATTTAACACTAACACTTGATATTAAAATCTTTGAAAGCCTGTAAACGCCAACAGTAATTGTTTAGCACATTAAAAAATATTTAGTACCTTTTTAGTACTTGTTTTTGTTTTAAGTACCTACTTTTAGTATTAAAGTGTTGTTGAGCACATAACAAAACCTTGCTTATCACTAAAAAGCAATTGCTTAGCATCGCACGATTATGTTTTAGTACACTTTTAGTACTAAAATTAACTTCAATTTTAACAAAACATTTTTAAGTTACTAAAAGCTTTATTCTTATTTATTTTTAGTACACATTTAGTACTTATATTTATTATTAAATAGAAATTAAATTATGTTTAAAAAAAATTTGTACTAAAATTAAATTTTTTTAGCACAAACTTAGTGTTAATTTTTATATGCCCCAAAACAAAAATTGTTGTTTAAATTAAAGTGTGTCTTAAGAAAACAATTTAAAATTACTGAAAAACATATTAAATATGTTTAGTACTTATTTGGTACTAAAACAGTCTAATCCCCAGGAATTTTTTCCCAGAAATTTTTATTTTTTGGGAAAAAATTCCCGAAATTTTTTTTATGATAAAAGAAAATTGAAAAGTAAAAAACTCCCTAGAGAATTTTTATTCATAATTGGGCTGAAAGCTTTTTATAATTAAAATTACAATTGTTGTTTAGCACTTAAATCAAAATAAAACTGTATAAGAAATATTTCTAATCACTAAAATCTAATTATTTTTAGTACTCATTTAGTACTAATTTTTATTAAAAAAAACAAAATTATATAAAAGCTTAAAGCTAATTTTAAATTTCTAGAAACAAATTGTTTATCCTTTTCAACTATGTTTTAGTACACGTTGAGTACTAAACCCCATACATATTTAATTTGATTTAAAAAACGTTTGATTAAATACAATTTTTGCTTAACAAAAAAAAAGTTATTTTACACTGAAATTTATATTAAATTTTATAATTTATTTTTAGTACTAGCATATTTAGAACTAAAATTTTTAAATTCTTTAGTGCATAGATTTTGCTTCATAATTCAATTTAAAGTTTTAAAGTCAAAAGCAACAACTAAACTAACCCAAAAAAAAGAATGTACTAAAATAAATATGTGTGTATGTATGTATATATCAGGCTATATCTAATTTACTTTTACAACTGATACTTTTAGTGTTAAATTTTTAAACTTTATTTTTTAGTTATAATTTATTTTTAGTACCAACTTTTAGTACAAAAATTTTTGAATTAAAAAAATTTAGCTTTTTAACCATAAATAACGTTTTTCAATTTTGTACGGTGTTTGTACTAAAGCCTAAGCTGCATGTTAACTCTCTTACGCAGAATAAAAAAATTTGAAGTAGATTTAAAAGTAAAATTTATTAAAACATTAAGTTAATATTAAATTTATTTAAGTAAATTGTTGCCAAATTTATAAAAACAAAAATTTTTAATAAGGGCTTATTAAGCAAATTTTTTTTAGGAATTTGCTTGTTTAATTCTAAAATTTAAAAATAAAAATTCCAGTCTTTGCAATTATTAAATTCACTTACAAAAAAAGAAATTCTCTAATTTGCATTCTTGCTACAACGGTCTTGTTACAACATACAACTGATACTTACAAGTTGCAATCTAAACAAAGCAAGTCCCTGAATTCTATTTTAATCCTTTTCAGTTAAAATTACACGGTTTAAGTTAAAACTTAATAAAGGATTTTGCATAAATAAAGAAAATTAAAAATAATATCTAAAAGCAAAAGCACAAGGAAAAGATAATGAAGCGAAGGAAACAAAAATAAATTAACTAAATAAAACGTTTTAAGTATTTCTAGTTACCAAACAAGAATCCTTTAAGGCAAATTTTAAATTAAAAAATAATAAATGAAAGAAAACAATGAGAGAAGCAAAGCTGAAAGAGATTCATTTAAATATTCATTTAAGCTGGCAGTCAGTCAGTTAGTCTGTCAGTCATGGCTGTTCATAATAAATGGGGTGGGGGAAAAAACAAGGCAAAAGAAACGCTTCATATTGATTTAATCATTGAAATTGTTCAAAATACCAAAGACGTTTGTAAATGAGGCTTTAAATTTCTGATAAAGAAAAGCATTACGAGTTGATTATTATGAAATTTAAAAATCTTTTATTAACAAAAAAAAAAAAATAAAGTCACACTTAGACTAACATTGCCAGGGGGTTTATTTTAATTGCGATTAACGTTGCTTGTGCTTTTTAATTAACTTAAAGTGATTGAAAGACTTTGCATTGGCTTGTCCCAATATTTTCTATCTTACACTGGTGATTTCTAAGGCTGTAATGCCCATAAAGCCATCTGAGTCTGAGGTTACTCTTCTTGAATGACAGTGCCTTCTGGAATGTACTCCGCTATAGTGTGATGAAGGGCTTAACTTCTATGATTTTAAGCCGGTGTTTTGAGAATTATGACTCCACCCTGCCACCAGTTGCAAAATCAACAACTTATGTGGTCATTTTGACACCATCTCGTTGTCTATCTTCTTGACAACGAGTGTTTTCCATGTTTTAACAAGCGTGTACAAATCCACAACTTAGAAAGAAATCTACAATTTACTTTTTTAACAATGCACGTTGTCAACTTGTTACTGAATGTTGTGGAATTGACAACGCATGTTGTCATTTCGACACCAGTATGATGTCAATTTGCCTCCATGCATTGTCAAAGTGAGCACAAACATGGTTGATACACTATGGACACTGTTTGTCGTCATTTTGATAGCGGACGGTGTCATTTATTCTCTAGCTGTAGTGCACAAGCACTGTGTCTGATTGACCATGGCATTAGGTGGCTAAAGCTATTAAGAAATATTCTTTTCGAGTGCCAGGGCCAGTTTCGTCTGCCTAACTACAGTTAGTGATTTCTAATGCTTTGAGAACTGTGATTCTACTCATTCACTATTTTCATCTCTTGAAGGGATGAAAAAATAGGATGCTGGTTCTAATAATTGTACAAGGCGTCCCTATTTTTGGGCAAGGAGGCCAGTATGGGCCTTATTTAAAGGCATCCAATGCAAGGTAAGGTTGTTATGGATCTCAAGTTCGCTTGGAGGTGACAGAAAAGAAATTACAATAACTTAATTCCAATTGTCACAGCCACCAGTCTGGAAATATCCTTCCTATATGCTGCTAAGCCATATTCGAGACGCAACTTTGCACATTTCGAAACCCTCCTATTAAGTGGAATCCGTCATCTGTAGGTATTCAAGAAAGCCGCATCTGATGCTATTAAGCAGTACAGCTACTGGCTCTCTAGATTTGCGCATAACATTAAAACTATCACTAAACTTGTTTAAATATAAAATACAAAACATATTTCTCTCTTTTGGTACTTTTTTTCTCCCTTGAAAAATTTGTTTTACAATTAATTTTTTTTTTTTGGGTGCTACAAATTAGTAATACAATTTTTACATGCTGCATCAATTTACATAAAAGTAAATATTCAGAAATAGTAGTAGTAAAAAGGGGTACTTATTTTACCCTTTTTTGCTCAAATTTTAAAAAAGTGCCAGTTTTACATTGGAGAGCTTTTTAAGCAGAAAAGAATAAAACAAATTTTTGTTGCTGCGATTGTTAATTGGGGTTAAAAAAACGTACCAACATTAGTTTCTATATAGAAAAAGTACCAAATACCCAGCCGCTTATTTTTTAGTAGAATATTTTGCAGTTCGAACTTTGGCTCTATCTGTTGTAGTTCCGGAGAAATAAAAAGTTCGATTTTACCCTTTTTTACCCCCTTAATATTCGAATTTCAAAAAATCCCTTATTATTCGTCTTACACATTGAGACAGGAACCTGCTCACCGAATTTGGGCTGGGCGCTAATGATAACTCAATCAGTCAGTCAGTCAGTAACGTTACTCTTTTATATGTACAGATTGAGTGTAAATAGCTTGGCCTTTGGCTGTCACTTAAGGAGAAAAAAAATTTCAATTGAAACTCATATCACAAGGATAAGCCTTGTCGCTTAGCAATTAAGCCAAACGATCACTTTTTTTTTAGTCATTAAAATCCACAACAAATTAGTAAAAATTCATCAGCTTAATTATTCTATAAAATGTTCTTCTTTTCTTCTACAATTTAAATTCTTTATTGGAATGCAAAAAATAAGCTGGCATTTGTTGCTTTTTTATTTGTTCGTATAGTTTGCGTCCTCTTTTATTATAAAAGAAAACAACAAAAATTGTATCTGTTTAATTTATTTATTTAAAATATTTTCTTTCCTCAAATGCAGCAAAATTTGTGTCAAGGAAGATTTTCATTTTGTCTTCTTGTATTCATTTTGTACATTTTCCTTTGACAGGCAGCTTTCTGGATTGTCAGTCATTCTTTTATGTTTTATTATCTTTTGCCAGTTTGGTTTGCTTTTTTATGTTTATTTTCTTGTTGTATATTTTTATGTAATTAGTATAAATGAATAGTCTTAAGGAAATTTCTCTCTCTCTCTTTGTGTGTGTGTGTGTATCCGGATATGTGTTGAATTAAATGAATTTATGATTTATTCGTTTATAAAACAAATCTCTTCTTTAAATAAAAATAACAAGATTGTTGTTTGTTGTTGGTACACACTAGATAAAGAACCCATTTTAAAATTAAAATTTTCAATTAATTAATTTCTTTCACATATTATTTATTCATTCATACACATACACATGTGCTTTCATGCACAGTGCATGAAAGGTGAATTAATAATTGAGTTTTTTTTGTTTTTGCTACAACTTGAATTCATAATTTGATAGAATCAAATGAAATGACAATAAATAAATAAAAAGGCTGACATACAAAATGATTAATAAAGACTTGAAGCAAAATGAATTCATACAAATTTATCACAAAATCTCTATTTCACATCTACTCTATTCTGCTTTGTATACAAGCCGGTGTTATAGTCTTACTTAAAGGCCAAATCATTTATCTCTGTAATTTATAAATTTATTTTAAAATAAATATTTTATTCTTTTAAATGAATAAATAAATAAAGTATTTTTAAGACTGCTGCAAGCTTCTCCCTTAAATTTTATTTTCCAGCCCCATAACCCATTAAAACAATTGTAAACGCCTCATTTCAGTAGGAGTGCACTTTTTAATTTTATGCTGCAATAAATCGAAACGCATGTCGTCCAGATTCATATCTTCCAGTTGAGGTCTCAAGAACTCTGCTATCGTATTCCAGCCGTTTACAATCACCGTAATTTCGGTCTCATTTTCAAAAAAGTAAGGCCTGAGTAAATTCCGCCCAAAAAGTTGCTCGTTTTTTATGCATTTAGTTTTTTTTCGACAATGAAGTGCATAAAGATTTTTCAAGTCAAAAATTTGACAATTTTGTAACTTCATAAAGGCATTCAGATGGAAATGCGCTTCAAAGGAGCACATGACTTCTTTTTTTAATTTAGCCTCATCACAATTACAATGAATTCTTCTTTGATTAATAATCGGACTAAATGCATGTGACAGCTGGCAAAATTCAGAGTTGCTACTTTCACAAAAAACCAAATTACACTAAATTTAAAAAATACACTCTCACTGAGGCACCCATTTTAAAGCTCTTTGTATGTCTTGTCACTTTTGGTCAAACTAACAGAGTAACGCCAGAAATCATTATGTAAGATACAAAGTCCCATAAAGGGAATCCAAGATTATGTATTTAATGAATCAATTTTTTGTTTGTTGTTGCTTTGCCTTTACTAAAGCTTTTTTCCTTTTATCGTATGTATGTAGCTAAGAACGCTAAACTTGCTTAGATGGGAATAGGAGACAATTTTTCACCTTTTCTGTTAGTGCCCGGCTCTTCTGTCTTCGGGATAAAAATTTTTCGCTTTACTTTTTATGAATATTTTACCTGGTATATTCGTAATAAATCAGTTATTTTAATGCCACAGGGTGTGTTTAGATCACTTCAATAGTCGTGGTTTCGGCCGGTAGGTGGTTTAAAACGAAATCTTGAGCTAGTAATTAATGGCCGTGAGCCAACCAACAGAAAGTGACAGGGTACAGAGACAGGTTATTAAAAAAATCTTTTTTTAAGCAGGCGAGCTTAATAAATTAATAAAGAACTTTTTATGGATCGCCACTGTGGTAAATATATTGTTATGGGATCTTGTCTGGCATCACCAGTAGGATACAACCCAATGGAATAACATGCCTGTGGTAGCACTGCCTTTGACTTAGCTATCATTAGCCGTGGCCTAACTACCAACTGGCTAATCAGGAAACAGCGTGTAGGGAAACCAATACCGGGACCAGATACCTACAAACTGACCTGCAGAGCTACCTAAAACCCAACTTACCAGCCGAGACAGCTAAAAATTTACTTTCATATTTATTTTGTAATTCTCGTAGCAAAAACTTAATCTCCATCGTTAAAAGTTTTCAGGAAAATATATTAAGAGATTTTGCTACAATAGTATTCTGTAACTCTAATCGCCTAGCTAAGAGGTGCTTTCTTGCAGTCTAACCAGACTGCGGCAAGCAGAGCATTTTTTTAGGCCCTATATTTATATTAAAGTGTCATCCCTAAATAAGAGCGCTGGCTACTGTAGCGTAAATCATTTTGTTTAATAAAAGCTACTAAAGACAAACAAAAATAGAATTAAAAACGCGAAATGAAAAAAAGGCTAGCTAGCATGGGATTACTGGTCAAAATTAACAAAACAAAAATTATAAAAACAAAAATTGTTTTGCAGCCAACTTCACTACAAAATGCTCTGTCAAAATTAAATTTTCCAATTACTCAGCGTTGCCGCCGCGCTATTTCGGTATGCAAAAGAATTTTTGGCAGATAAGAAATGCTTGCCGCTCCACTTTAGATTCTGAGTTTTAAAAAATTAATTTCTTTTTTTTTTTTGTTTGTTATGGATAAGCTTTAAAAATTCTTTCATCAATATAAAACTGCATTGTCAGCGAGTAAAATGGGCTATTTAACATAACGCTACGCCCACTTTTAAGTTCATTATTTAATTAAAATTGTATTTTCCAACGGAGCCAGTGAAATGGTCAAAAATCAGATTTAAAACAGATTTTTGAGAATCTGGTAAGTCTGCACATGATAAAAGCACAAGTTGATGGATAAAAACAATTAGTTTTATACAAAATTTGACAAAAATTGCAGCTAAAAAAATATTAAAATTAATTTTAAATGATATAATTTGTTAAGACCAAATCAATTTAACAATTACTCAGTCCGTCACTAAAATGAAACAAATTCTCTTTTTTTTTAATTTAATTTGATTAAAACATAAAATCATAACAAGCAGTTCAATTTTATAATTTTATGCAGCAACAATAACAAAAAAAGAAAGAAAAAAAATATTAATAAATTTTTTTTTTACTTTTCTTGGATGTTGAAGAAATGCTAACAAATGAGAAGAAAATATTTATGTATGTGTGTGTGTATTGAAGAGTGTTGTTTTGTGCAACCATAACTAGCACACTCCCACTCGTAAATACTTTTTGTGCATTTCTAATGAATTACGGCCAGAGGAATTAGTTTTCTTGCTGTTGGGAAATATTTAAACAATAAAAGCAGCAAATATTTTTATTGTTATTGTTGTTGTTATTGTTGTTTTTTATATAATAACTCTTTTACTCCACCTCACTCATCAAATGAACAACACAATGATTTGTAGAAAACAGAGAGAGAGAGAAAGTGAAAAAGAATAAAGATAATCATAATGAAAACAAAGCAAACAGAGCTTAATTATGTTATAAACAAGTTTCGGAAGGATATGAGAAGCATGTACATATACCCACCACTAGACATACACTTTGACACACAACAAAAAATAAATAAATTGTGTGTAGTGATGTTTTTGTTATTGTACAAATTGAGTTTTTACCGTTTGTGCAACGTTGCTATTTGTTTTTTTTTTTGTGCACAATTTGAGGCATCCAAACGTTAGTGTCCTTTTTAAAATAAATAAAATTTTTTTTTAGCTCAGAAATGTGTTTTGGAGAAGACTAGAGGGGTTTTGCTTTTACTTTCTCATCATTTCTTTTTTGTTTTTTCTGTTAAACGAATTAAAAATGCTTTAGCATAAAAAAGAAAAATAATCACACTGAGAGCTTGAACAAATTTGGCCAGCTTGCATTAAAAACCTACTCATCACAAGATAATAAAGAGAATAGAAAAACAAAAGCAACAAAACAAGTATTAAAATAATAATTGCAGGCAACTATGTAGTAACTGTCAGGGATGGAAAATTTTTAATAAAAAAAATTAAACAGCTAAATTAAATAAAAACTTTTAATGATAAATAACACTAGGCAACATATAAGAAAACAACTTAAAACTGTAAAATATAGTAGTTTTGCAAATTCTGAGCATAAATTTAGTATTTACTAAAGGGCTGCACAAGTATACTTGAAAGCCACACATCACTACAAACATGTGTAATATTTTATATTAAAAAGTGCTTGTAAGCCATTTCAAGTATGCTTGTGTAGCCCTTTAGATTTTTAAGTTTTCTAGTTCAATTTATTTCTATTACATATGGTTTTTAAACTTTATATTTATATTTTTTATAAATTTTTTAAAAATCAAAAATTTTATAATAAAAAAAAAATTTATTTTTCTTAATAATTAAACTTAAAAATAGTGTAAAAAAGAAATTAAAATCAATATTAAAAAATTTTTTTTGAGATATTTTATAATAAAATTATGGTAAATGAAATAAAGCAGCCTCCTAAAAATTTTCATATTTACCAAAACAGAAAAAAAAAAAATGCTCAAGAAAAAGCTTCTGCAGAGAATGTGAAATTTGGATGATATTTACAGTTAGGCCATGGGATGGATACCCCTTAAAGCACTCTTCACCCTGCTAAATTAGTTGCCAGTTGATATTAAAGCTGAAAAATTTACATTAATTGTGTCCGTGCGATTACATGCGGTGCGAGAAGAGAACCATAAATCATGGAGACATTCGGGCCTAATCGGTACTTGAAGCGATAATTCCAATCTTAGTGGCTACGCCATTCCAAGGCCATACCTACAAAGGGATTTTGAATTAACGATTTCAATGGGATCTTTTCCCCTAAAAAGGGATCTAGATGAGTTCATTGATGGCTCTAAGAATAGTTTTATAGTGGGTTATGGAATCTATATTGAAGAGTCCACGACTAATGTATGCTTCAGACCCTAGATAAGTGCAGCTTAGTAAAAGCTAACTTGATGGCTACAAGAAAAGCAGCAGACTGGTTGTGAGGATCAAACTGCAATTAGGTCTTTAGTGGATGTCTATTCAAGATCCAATCTGGTCAGGATATTCAGTGGCCCCCTTCTTCTGGGTGCATGGACATGGGAACTGTATTTCTTATAGCCTGATAAAAGAAGATGATGTCAGCGCAGAATACCAACACGCCCTCGGTCTGTAAACAGCACATCAAGAGTATGTTTTTGGTAAGGCCCAATCTAGTTAGAGAGACGAACTAAAAAGAATCCAATTGAGAAATGTAGAGGCGACAGTAACAGAATACTTGCAATTTCATAACCATGCAAGCAGAATGGTCTGGCCTATAAAACGGCTACTGTATAAGTTGTTAAGACGAAGACACCTCTGTCTCTGCCTTGCCCTGGCGGATCCGCTCAATCAGTTTTAAGGTACCAAAGAGCATAAAGTTTTCACCATTTGATGCAGAAGCACTACCCCACAGCTGCATGCAAAGTAGCCCAATGTTTCCATTTTAAAAATACGCTCTACCAGCAATATATCGAAATATGTTTGATATCGATAAAGCTGTGCGTAATACCAACTCGATGCCACCAAACACTTGTTTGTGAGTGCATGCTGTTGCCTTGTATGGGCCGCTTTACCACAACCATAATGAGTATCGGGTGAATATTTTTAAATAAAAAAAAAGAACTGAAATATAAATTAAAGTTTGATGCAAAATAAGTTCAAGTTTATTTTTGTGCTTGAACATGCGATTAATTTTTAAAGATTTATTTCTTTTTTCTTTCCTTAAAAAAAAAAAAAAAAAAAAAAAAAAAAAAAAAAAAACAAAACACTCTTTCTGCCTAACAAGCCGTTCGTTGTTTTTGCCTGTTTTTGTTTTCGTTGTCCTTGTTTTCCTTTTAAAGCAATTGCTATATGAAACCAATTACAAACGTTAATTGCGGCTAAAGTGTATTTCTATGATAATTTGCAATTTTTGAACAGCAAAAAAACAAACAAAAAATTATAATTTTTATACTCAATTTTTTTTTTAACTAAAATTGCAACATTAAGCTTAAAGTCTGTCATACATATAAATAAAGCCAGCCAGAAGAGAGGGAGTGAAAATCTGCTTTTAATGCATTTTTTATGACAAAAAAAACAACTCATTTCCGCTCCATAAACATTCGCTTAGTGGTTGTGTTCAAATAGTTGGTTAGTTGCTGTCGCTGGTTTTCTAAAACAACATTTGCAGCGTTATAAAACTGTGCTGCCGCCACATAACTGCCATTGATGTTGCTGCTGAAGATGAGGCTTTTGAGAAAAAAAAATTTCAAAATAAAATTTATAAAAATGTGAAATCATGTTTTTCTGTTTTTTACTTTAGCTGCTTCTCGGTTTTTTTTTTTCTTTTATAAAAATCCTATTGAAATAAATTTTTGCTGAAGTATCATTATCATCTTTTAAAATGATAATCATGGTTAAAGTATTTTATTTAGCTTCATTTTAAATTCACTTAGGCGTTTTATTTTTCTTTTTTTCCCCCCCATTTCCAGCAAAATTTGTTTACTTTTCGCTTTTGTATGTCCCACGAATTTGTTGGTTTTTGTGCGCTTTACTAAGAAAAGCAAAAAATTTTATTTGCAAAAAATAAGTGGAAAACTAAATAAATGAGACCACTTAGCCAAACATGGCAAACGCCCATTGTGATGATTGTGATGTAGTTGGGCCATTTTATTTTTCTATTTTTAGTATGTGTTTCCACTGCAGTTTTCATGTAGTTATTTAACCAATCATTGCACACAAAATGTTTTTTTATTAAAATTTTTTTATTTGCACTATGGGTCCTCAGAGCTTTAGCTATAAATGTCAGATCATTTAAATTTTTTTCTTCTGTTTTTTCAAGTTGACTCTTTGAGGTCTGAAATGCAGCAAGTGCTGCTAAAATTCTGCCTGAAAATTCCCTTTAATTTAAGCCTAAAGCGTTTTTAAATTCTCTTGGTAAATTCAAAGCTATCGCAGAAAATGTAACGAATAAAAAACTTTTTTAGGCAAAATTTAAAAATTAAAAAATTCAAAAATTGTTTACAAAGTAACTTTGAAGTGTTGTTTCCATAGCACAAGCATGTGGCAGAAATTATTTTAATTTTCAAATGCACATTTAATTTGATTAATTAAATTGATTTAATTTTGATCTCCAACTTCTCTTTACAATTAAATTAGAAAATTGTTTTCTAGTAAAAAATCACAAATTCAATTAATTTTTAATATTTTTATGAAAGTTTGAATTTTTTATTTTCTCGTATTTTTCTTTTCGTTTACTTATTCAATTAAAAACTCAGCACTCACCTGCTGTTATTTAGCATTGAAACTCGTTAAGCGTTTTAATAAGAAAAGAAAACAACAAAAATAATAAAACAAAAACTCAAACATTTTTTTACAATGCAATTTGAATGTTGAAATGTAAACTTCACTTTTCTAATTTCCTTAAAAAAATTAACACAATTTGTTGGAAATACATGCAGCCTGGCAGGCAGGCAATTACTCGGGAAAAACAAGTTACACACTCACACCTACACCCACGCATTTTGATTCATCATCAATCATTTATCACCAAATTAAGCACTGCAGAAATGAATGACTGAATGACAGACATTTTTTTGGCTCAACACAGTCAAACAATCCCACAATAATATTACAGATACTGTGTCCTGTACCACTGTCTCATCTCTTTTTGTTTTTATGCTCGAAAGCCTTGCATGATTTCTCATTTATTTTACGTTTAAACCAAAATTATTACCTGTCACTTACTAGTCAAATAAAGCTAGAATTGGTTTAGACTTTAAAAGGAAATTTAAAGATTAACTTAATTTTAGTTTAAATTGTAAACAAATGCTGATCTGGGGTTAGTAGGTGTGACTCTTAGAATTTGGCTGTACAAAAGATCCTTTAGGTAGCAGTACAAGGCCACATATCTTAAAAAAAATATTGATTATGTGGCCCACAAAATTTTAGGTAAATTTTGTGTCAGCCATGCCCACTTTTAAGCCCATTTTTCAGATCATTTTCGCTTTTAAGTCATTAAAATAATAGTATCATTCACACAGAAACAACTTCGGTTGTGAGAACTAAATTTGTTTCCAATCAAACTTTCAGTTGTGATCAGCGTTGCCATTTTAGATTTAGCACTTGTTTCCCCGCATTTAGCCTTGAAATTTATGATTTGTTCTCTTGCTTTTTTCCATTTTCAAAATAGCCTTAAATAGCCCTTTTTTTCGCAATTTTTTTTTTATAATTTTTTCCAAAAAAAAAGCAAAGCTGCAAAAAAAATTTTGAATTAAAGCCAATACGTTTATCTATTCAATGCAATAAAAATCAAGTCGATATCTTGAAAACTAAGTAAAATATAAGCAAAAAGGAAACCATGTTTAAAACGACTTTATTTTGTTTAGTTTTTGTCTTCTTGATTTTTTACAGAAATTATAATTATTATTTTGAATTTTAGACAATAGTTTTTTTTTAGCTTTGTACAGGGTGGGCCAAAAGAAACCAAGGGGTGTAAAAGTTTAATAACTTTTTTGTTTATTAACTTTTTTTTATTTTTTCTTTCAGATTATATAATATACAAAATGGAAATTTTTTTACACTAAGTATGAAAAATGATGTCTCTTAAATGACCACCGTTTTCAGCTTCGCACTGATGGGCTCTTTTTAGAGCATTTTCCATAACATCTTTCAAAACTTGTGGCTGTAGCGTTCGAATTTCTGCAACAATGTTTGCCTTGAGTTCAAGGATTGTCTCTGGCTTGTTCACATACACTCGCTCCTTCAAAAAACCCCAAAGAAAATAGTCGGGTGCTGTCAAATCTGGCGATCGCGCTGGCCAAATAATTTCCGAATTTCGAGAAATTATTCGCTCTCCAAAAATTTGACTTAAAAGTGCCATTGTGTCTCGGGCAGTATGGGCAGTGGCTCCACATACCAGGTCTGTTTTCAAGAGCAGGACGTAAAAAATTTTTTATCATAAAACGATACCGCTCTCCATTTACGGTTACAGCACTTCCATCTTCATTCTCGAAGAAGTAGGGCCCAATGACATTTTCAGATGTGATCCCACACCATACTGTACACCTGATGGGGTGCAATTGGCGTTGATGAATGGCTCTTGGATTTTGAGAACCCCAGAACCTACAGTTTTGCTTGTTAACAAAGCCATTCAAATGAAAATGAGCTTCACCACTCATAATCAAATTTTCAATAAAGTTGATTTCATTTCTGGCCAACTCTTGAAATTTAACTGCAAAATTTAGACGTTGCCGATGATCTGCGGGTTTTAATTCTTGGACCAATTGCACCTTATATGGGTATAACTGTAAATCTTTTTTTAAAATGCGCCGTAGTGACGTACCAAACATTTCTAGCTGAACAGAACGCCTTCTGCCAGATGTTTCTGGTGCTTCGTTAACATTTTGCTGTACTCGTTCAATATTTTCCGCAGTGCGACTTAAACGTGGTCTACCGGTTCGAGGCAAATCTCTTACGCTGCCATGTTGGTGATGACGATTAACTAAGCAACGAATCATCGCTTCAGAGGGCGAAATTCTGACGTTAAAATGTCGACGATATGCTCTTTGCGTTAAAATAATTGATCTCTGGTTTAAATAATAAAATTCTATTGTTCTGGTTCTCTGTTCAGTTGTGAACCTCTCCATTATAAATTCTCCAAGTGTTGTCTATATAATCTGAAAGAAAAAATAAAAAAAAAATTAAAAAACCAAAAAATTTATTAAACTTTTACACCCCTTGGTTTCTTTTAGCCCACCCTGTAGTAACCAGAATCCCTTAATTTAGTCATCCTAATAATAATTTAGCTGAAAGACCGATTTTCCATTGTCACAATTAAAAAATTTTACGGTCATAACCGTAATTTGATTGGAAATTAACTTAGAACTCTCAACTGAAGTGGTTTGCTCAGTGTATTATGAATAATCAAAAGAAAGAGGGATTTTAAAATAATTTAAAGTAAGTCCCTCTAAATGAAAGGCTTTGGCGGGGGTATTACAGCGGGGCTGTTAAATATTTCGAAGAGAATTTTCAATTAAATAATAATCTTCTACAAAATTAAAAAAATTAAAATTTAATAATTTCTATTTGGAATTTAAAAGTTTAACAAAATATTAATCTTTATTTGTGCTTAATTCCAGAAATTGTGTTGGTTTTAAAATTTATTCTTTTACTCATGATATTCTCATGAGTTATTTATTCAGTACAATAAGTACTGAAGGGGATAGCATACCATTTCATCAGACGCAACTCTGAATCCTCAGTAAGTTACTCCCAACGTTTCTTGCAATCAATTTTTAATACAACTCTGCTGGATTTTTGAAAGTTCTACATATGAGATTTTTCTTTGGAATTAAAAATTATTTCTTTCCAAAGCCATTTCGATTCGAATCGAAATAGATAATTTTTTGTGATCCTAAATTGCTTGTTGCAGGAGCAGAGAGAGAGAGAGAGAGAGAGAGAGATGAATAAACAGGGATGATTACTTTCTGGTAACTGTTATTTATTAGTGTTGATTCAATAGTTCACTTACTAGCTGCTGTTCGTTGTTGACACCACCTAAAACTTCGAATAACCAACAAGCTGCTTTAATTTTTTTTTTATCATTTGATAACTAAAAAAGAAAATTATCCAGTTAACACATACTCACCCACACTCAAAAAAAAAAAAAAAGTACCAGTCAAGCACATACCAATGCGTCTGTGATGTCTAGCACATCAGGAACGTGGGAGTGTTTTTCTTTATAATTTTTTTTTTCTATGAAGTGTGTTGTAGTGCGTGCCATAACGTTGATGGTGTTAGCATGATGGGTGAGTGATGATGACTACAATTTTAGTCATGATGGAGAGAAAATTTAACAAGAAAAAAAATTTTTATGGGGACAATGATGACAATAAAAGCAGTGATGTGATGATTATAATGATAATGATAATGATAATGATGATGATGATACGAATGATGTGCTTATAAAAATCATGCTCTTTGTTGTTTTCTAGTTAAATATTATTTAAAAAAAAGGTTTAACTGACATCAACACATACTCACACACATGCACAGACACTTTAATAATCATTATTGATAAGCATGCTTATCATAATAGCATTACAGCAACAAGAAAATACTTTTTTTTTATACAACCTGATGACAAGGATAATGGAAAAGGATTAACAACTGAATATCCATCAATAACATGCAATAAGAACAAAAAGTATTAAGAATCGTTTCGATTTTCTGTGCTGGGAGCAACAACAATCGTCCTTTCATTTATTGTTTCTTCAATTGTCCGGTGTCCTGACATTCTGTGCAGATTAATGGTAGAAAAAAGTCTTGGAAGATTATATATAATCTTCAAATTCTTATTTTGTATAACTTGGAGACGCTTTTTATGAGTATTTGCACAATTTTTCCACACTACACAGCCATAAGTTAGTATAGGTTTGATACACAGATGGTGAAGAAGAAGCTTGTTCTTAATGTTCAGTCCTGATTTCCTATTAAGAAGAGGGTATAAGGCACGACAACAATGAGTTGCCCTTAGGCTAACATTTTCAATATGTTCCTTGAATGTCAGATATCTATCAAGAGTTACACCAAGATATTTTACTGACCTAGAATAGAGAATTACCGATCCCTGCAAAAACAATATAAGTGAGGGAGTTCTTTTAGGTGATTTGTTGTATGGAAACATTATTGCCTGTGTTTTCTCATTGTTAATCTTAATTTTCCACTCGGAAAAGTATTCCGAAGCCTTAACAAGAACTTTATGCATTCGCTTCACTATGGCATTGGATACTTTTCCATTTGATACAAAGGCACTATCATCAGCATAAAAAGCTACTTTATTACCTATAGGAATTTTAAAATCAGAGATATAAAGGTTGTAAAGTAATGGTGACAAGACCGAGCCTTGTGGTACTTCTGCCTTTATTTGCTTTTCAGATGAGAAAGTCCCCGCCACATCGACAACATATATCCTATCTATAAGAAAACTGTTAATAATTTTTATCAAATAATTTGGAAATTCCATCTTATAAAGCTTGTATATCAGTCCTCTATGACTTTTTGTAATGTTGTTATTTTTGTATTGTTGTTGTTAATAGAAAACTGACACGAGAAAAAACTCGTACTGCCTATTGCTTAACATGCGAACGATAGCTTCTTTCGTACATTTGCATTGAAAACAAAAAAAAAAAATATCAAAAATTGGTTTTTGTTTTCAATACAAATGTACGACAGAAGCTTTCGTTCGGAAGCTAAGCAATAGGCGGGTAGAAAATTTTTATTCAAAACTTGGTGCTTTTCAATAAAATCAAGAAAAAAAATTGTATGTAGCAACTTCAGCACACAAGAATTTCCTAGGAATTTTTTTAAATTTTAAAATGCTCTTCTGATTTTGATTAACTAAAAAATTTTTAGACTATTTTCAAGAGAGTTTATTATGCTAATAGATTTTTACTGGCGGTGGTAGCCAAGTTAATGAAACCCATAGTTTTGCATGGCGACCTTACTTGGAGTATAGAGACTATAGGAAGCAAAATTTCAGAAAAATCCGTTGGAAAACAAAAATTCGTAAAGCGAATAAACAAACAGAAAAATAGTTTTGTTTTTATAGACTTTTTTTATTTTTAAAAATTTACCGATCAACAAACTTATCCCTGTAAACAAACAATTAGTATTTAGCGATTAAAACTTTCTTATGTTTCTCTTTTTGACGGAGTCTCAAGCTGCATCCTTTACCTTTTATATTCAACTTATCAGTCCAACAAAGTCATTGTGCACTTATCTGACTTCTGTTTTATTCTGGATCCTAGAACAATATTTTTAACTATAGAAAAAATTATATTTGTCATAACAAACATCAAACATCCAAATCTGCTCGAGCAGCTCGAACAGCTATAATTATCGAAGCATTTGTGAAAAGAAATCAGATAAATGTAATACACACTGATATCAGTAAAACCTTTGATATGTAAGCTAGACAAAATTTGATTTAGCATGTCTATCCTGAAGTGGATAAAAAATATTTAGACGTTTATAAAAATCTATATATACAAAAATCAAATGTCGTTCGCTTGTAATTGGATTAAGCTTATTTTTTTCATTACTATGCCCAAATTTTAAATTTATTTAAAATCAAAGAACGGTTTTACCGATTATAACATTTTTTTGATAAATGTTCGGCATAATCCAACATATATTTTTAAAGATACCGCAATGTATCACGCCTACTTATCTTATCAATTTTTCTAATTTTTTGTTCTAAAAGAGAACGGCTGCACCGCTTAGATTTTTATGGAACAAAATTTACCACAGCTATTTTTAACGCCCACTTTTTAAATTTATCTCAAATCGGAGAATGGGTGAACATTGCTTGTGATTCCACAGTTAGCCCCAGCCAATGAACATAATAAAGTATGTTTGAAGTCGTCCGTTTTGTAGATACACATCAAGAAACTTAGACTAACACAAACATGCGTGCCAAACTGCAGAAGAGCAATCTTTGGAAATATTTTCAAAGTAATTACTGAATATTAACAACGGCAAACTTACCGTTAATATTTCCACCGGTTGTACTCAATTTCCAGTCACTTCGAAAGGTGCTCCTAAACCTCGCACAATATCAAAAAAATCATAATGTTTTGAGCAAATGTATTGTTTGCGACAAACGTTAAGTTTTCCGGCTTCATAATATCTTTATTGCCGCTATCTGCTCATCGGATAAGTGTCCTCATTCCATTTTTTGATTTCGTCTGTGCCGATGAAATTGTTCGAGTCAATTTCTTGTAAAAGCGTTTAATTGATTTGGATAACTTCATAGCAGTCATCATTATTTTTTTTTAAACTAAGTTGGCTTGGCTATCGAATCTCTTTAACACTCTTTGAGTCAACTCATTTCAAGATTGTGTTGGATAATATTATTGCATCGCATATTGAAGGGTAAGCAACATCTGTAACTAAGTTTTGTTAATTTTATGGGATTTTGATGTTACATTTGGCGGAAAAAAGTTTGCAACTATGTTCTTATCTTAGGATCGAAGGTGTTCAATTGGTGCATGAGCGGATTAGTTATCAATAAGTAAAAGAAAAAAAAAAACAATAACAAGAGATTCCCTTTATTTTGTACTATGGGGAAGCCAAATAAAAGCTATAAGGACAATTTTCAAGTGTTGAAAACCAACAAAAAGTAAAATTAACCAAAAATTAGAACTAATATTTCTAATTTCAGAGCAAGCATTGTAAAGGGTGGTTAAATTTTAAGGGCCGATGTTGATTTTGAATAAAATACAAATTATTTAGGAAATTATTGTCATTTCTTTTTATTATGATAATATGGTATGGTTCAATTATGAATGGAATAAAATATCGGCTTCGGCGACACACCTCCATCAGATGGTCCAAATTTTCGACGCCGCTGAGGCATAATTGAGGTTCTATGCCAAAGTATCTCATCCTTTAGCTCTTGAATTGTTACTGGCTTATCGAAGTACACCTTTTCTTTCAAATAACCCCAAAGAAAGAAGTCCAACGGTGTTAAAACACATGAGATAACACGGCCATTTGAATTGTCGCTCAAAAGAGCCATTGTTTCGTTAGCTGTGTGGAAGTGGCACCATCCTGTTAAAGCCACATATCTTCCACATCCATATCTTCCAATTCGGGCCATAAAAAGTTCGTTATAATCTCACGATAGCAAACACCATTCACCGGCCTGATTTTGAAAAAAATATGGCCCGATGATGCCGCCAGCCCATAAACCGCACCAAACAGTCACTCTTTGTGGGTGCATTGGTTTTTCGACAATCACTCTTGGATTATCATTCGACCAAATGCGGCAATTCTGCTTATTGACGAATCCACTGAGGTGAAAATGATTTTCATTTGTATAATAAGCCTGAGTAACTTTAACGCGTTGCTCGATTGTGTATCTTTCCATGGTTCAAATTGAGTTAGTCTGGAACTGAGAAATGTGAAATTAAGTGAAGAAAAATTTATAAGAGTTCCAATTAACGAGCGTCTACTGTACTATGTTTTTTCAAGCTATTTGTGCAAAAGCCTACAAATATACTACAACTGACAAACATTTTTTTTTTTTACAGAATAACGGTTTTTTTAATGTTTTTCTAAAATATTTTTGTAAAGCGGCTAGAAGGGATTTAGTGATTGACCATTGAAAGTAAGCAAAAATTTATGTATTTTATTTTTATTTGACCTTGAGAAAGCTTTCCTACACTCACAGGTGTATTAAAGACAATAATGAGTTTAATTTTTTAAAAAGTAGACAGGCTAAGTACCTCTTAATTAAAAAAAAATTTAATAAAATTCGTAATATTTAAAAAAACCTTAAAATTTATTTTGAATAATTTTTTCTTTTTTTCCAGGGCCTCAATTTGTTTAGATTAACACTTCACTAGGCAAAGGAAGACTATTTTAAATTAAGGAAAAAACCAAAAACTGCCATTGTAACGAAAATATAAAATAAATAAATTTAAAAAAATATATAATATTTTCAATTTGAATATAAAAACCACAAAACTGCAACAAAAACAACAACAACAACAGAAAATACAAGCTGCCATTAACAATAAAACTAAAGCGAAAAGTCAAACTTTAAAAGAGTAAGCCAACAGTTATAATTAAAAATAACAACAACAAAAACAAACAGTAACAAAAAAAAAAAATAAATAAATTAAAGGCAAGGCCACAACACAACAAACACTTTACAAAAAAAAAAAGCAGATGAATGAAACTGGCTAAAACAAAATAAAAGAAATGAGTGTAAATAATGCAGAGAAAAATGATTTGGCTGAGCAAACAGGTGGTTAATGCAACAACAGGGAGTTTGAAAAAATATTTGAATTTCTTAAAGACACTGAGTAAAAACTGTTAACATTTTCAATTAACGAAAAGCTACCAATGAATGAATTCGCGTATCTAACTGAAATATTTAGAACTACAACAATAACAACAACAACATTAGCAGCAACAGCAGCAGTAGTAACACCAACAGCAAGACATCAGCAGATAAAAAGACAAAACGTGTTTGCCATTTTAAATTACATTCGTTTGAAGGAAACTCCTGTAGCGTTTAAAGCATCATTAGCAGCCACATCATCAGCTACAAATACAGCTTTCAACAGCACAAAGCAACAAAGACACTCTATTAAAATCACATTAAAACCACGTCTAAAAACAGCAAAAACATCAACGTCATCAGCGTCTTTGCTTAGACCCCCACTGGCAGCCATATTAAAGTGGCTGCATAATTTAAAGGTTCATACCCCCGCCCACGCTCAAGCCCACGCCGCCGACCCCTTACTTCAATTAAAAAAATTTCATCATTTAAGACGTTGGCCTAAATGTAGTCGTGGGAGTAGCAGCAGCACGCTTAAACAAAGCCTTAGATAGCAAACAAAGGGTTTTTGCTTTTGGATTGGTTTCCTCTTGAACTTGCACTTTTTCTCTCTCTCTATATATCACTTGCTCTCCTCACTCTCTTACTTATACGCACATGCATACACACGGCTTATTTGTTGTGAATCATCAGCAGTGTTATCTCAACGTATTAACGTTTGTTTATTAATTTTTGATATCTGTGGCTTTGCAGTACAACATCCACCACCGCTAGAAAAAAATATTTAAAAAAACAAACAAACAGACCAACAAGAAAAACAAATATAACACTTTTTAAACTACTTAAGGTCTCTCACTCTCTATCTCTACAACGCAAAATTTAAATAACTTGAACTACTCACTCACTCTACTTACGAAACTTAAGCATCTCTTGAGAAGTTATTTGCCAAAAATTTTCTTTAATTATTTTTGAAATTTAAACACAATAAAACAATTAATAAGATTTAAAAAAAAAAAGTTAAACAACAACAATAATAATAAGAAGAAAAAATAAGTAGCAAACAAACCATAATGACTGCCATTGTTTCAAAGATTTTGAAAATTACTTACGTTTCTATGCTGGACCATTGACAGCAGTAGTAGCCTTTCCAGCAGCGCAGCAGCACATTATTAACAACAACATTAAAAGCTCATAGCATTTGCAACAACACTTTGTACTTTAATACGGAATTATAAAAAAATCTTTTTCTAAAAAAGAAAAAAAGAAATTTCTTTTTAGTTTTGCTTTATAACAACTACAAAGCAAAGATAACTGTAACTATTGCTAACAACATTTCTCTAACATCAACTGTTGTTTTGTAGTTTCTTTCACATGCCACCGACTAGTAATCGTTAAATTTCAAACAGCAATAACAACAGCAGCGTAAAAGTTCTACTACAAAAATTTTAATATTAATTACAAAGAACTACAAGAAGAAGAAGAAGAAGATTTGCAACTTGATCTTTTGTTTTGCATAGTTGTCTTTCTCTCTCCGTGTATCGTATGTGTGGCTGAATGTTGTTGTAGAGGGGCATCAACAAAAATTCATTGCCCAACAAAAACCAGTTTCACCAACATAAAAACAAAACACCCAGAAAAATTAAAAAGGAAAAGCCAAAAAAGAGGATAAAAACTAAAAGGGAAAAAAGCAAAAAAAAAAAGCAGAAAAACATTACAAAAGGGGAAATGAGATGAAGTGGTTTCAAGTGGCATTAGATATGATTCTTGTGCTTTCATTCATAACAAGTAAGTACACACGGTATTGTTTATTCCTTTTTATATCTAAGGCGGCCCATACACACTAAATTTTAATAAAAAAAAAAAATATGATTATCCTTTGGCGCAGTAAATGTGTTTCTAGATTCATCATTAAATTGCAGAAAATGCCAATTATTTTATTATTTCACTTTAGCACTTAACTGGCATTGGAAGTTAGTGTGTATGGACCGCATGGCGTATTCACAGCTAAACTCGTCTGTATGCAATAGTTAAATTTAGTATTTAAATTTAACATACAATACAGATGCGCATCTATTTAACAAATTTATGCTTTTAGCGAAGGACTAATTAAAAAAAAAAATACTAAAGGGTGTCCCAACAAGATCGCAAGATTTAAATTTTAAATAAATGACTGATGCAGCAATTGAATTGTTTCTCTGGCTGTATGACATGTGGCGCCGTCTTGTTGAAACCACAAACCCTCCACATTCATTTCTTCAATTCTAGGCAAGAAAAAACTGGTTCTCATTTCACGATACCGAACACCATTGACTGTTTGCGCTTGACCTGCCTCATTTTCATAAAAAAAAAGGTTCAATGATTCCTCCAGCCCAAAAACCACACCACACAGTGAACGATGAGAATGCATTTGCTTCTCGTGAATCACTCTAGGATTTTCCTCACCCCAAATGCGACAATTCTGCCTATTGACGAAGCCATCAAGATGGAAATGGGCCTCGTCACTGAAGATGATTTTATCAGCAAAATCAGCATTTTCATGTTGTCTCTCCAATACCCAATTAACGAACTCCCTTCGCTGTCCATGGTCATTTTTTACTAACCTCGTAGCTTCTACTAGCAAACAATAACCATTGTTCAAATGTCAAATAATGACACTTCGAATGGCGCCAAATTTAAATCTTGCGTTCTTGTTCGGACACCCTTTATTACAAGCAAAAATTAAAAAAATAAAAAATTTTCAAAATTATTAATTCAAGCTTAAGATCTCAATAAAATTATAATTAATAATTAATTAATTAATTATTTATAATTTTCCTGACGAAGCGATATATTGAAAATAATAAATAATTCTTATAAAAAGACTAAAGCTCAATAATAATTAATTATATTTATATTATAAAAATAAATTTATTTACCTAAAGAAGACCTTCCAAAGAAAGTCGAAATATCGGATAATTAAAAATAAAAACAATCTTAAGCTTGAATAATATTAATTAATAATAAATTTATAAGATCGAATAATTTACTAAAATTATTAATTTTCAACATTTTTCATACACTGAAATGCTTAATGAAATATTTCATAAATTATGTGAGTTAATGATTTTGGAATTCATTAAACGAGTAAAATTATTTCATATAATGAATGACATGCTCTCACTGAATGAAAAAAATTATTCATTTTATTTATTATTAAATGCCCGGTATCGCCTTGCCCAGGCCTTTATTATATGTATCGATATCCTTACAAAAATTTGTTTACAAATAAAATTTTAATCTTAAAAAAAATAATTCCTTCCAAATAAATGCAAACATTCACTACTTAATAAAGTGGCTCATGCCTTTGCTAGCATTATTGTTATAGGCGTCAACCAAACTGCTAAATAAAATATTTCAAAGCATAATTTTATCAGTTATGAGTGAAAATCATTTTAAAGTAGGCGTGGCCGGTCGATCTTCCTTGGTGTATATTTGTATTAAATTTCAGGCAAATCTGTTGGAAAACATAAAAGAAAATTAATTTAAATTTTATAGATTTGAACTGATTAAGCTTAAATCAATTAGTAATGGTATTCCCTTGAAGGTGCTAATTCTTGTTGTGGATTTATGATTTACTCAATCATGAGATGAGCCTATTTTGTTGCGCTAACAAATATAAATAGATTTTGCTGTACTTTTTTTTAATATTTTCAAGTGTAATTTATGAGCCACCTGACCCCATAAATAAATAAATAATAACAAAATTTGACCCCTTTAAAGGTTTCAATTTATGTTATTTTAGAACCAACTAAATATAATTTTTTCTCTTAAAAAATAAAATATTTAATCATAACAAAATATTAATCTTTATTTGTGCTTAATTCTAGAAATTGTGTTGGCTTTTAAATTTATTCTTTTACTCATGATATTCTCATGAGTTATTTATTCAGTACAATAAGTACTGAAGGGGATAGCATATTTATACTCGTATGGACCATTTAATCAGATGCTACTCTGAATCCCCAGTAGATTACTCCCAATGTTTTTTTCAAAAGCAATTGACTAAATAAGAATTATTTGTCAATAGTTACAAAAATATTCAAATATTCAAACAAATAAAAACTCAGTAAACATTGTCTGAATCAATAACTCATGAGAATATCATGAGTAAAAGAATAAATTTAAAAGCCAACACTAGATTAATATTTTGTTAAACTTTTAAATTCCAAATAGAAATTATTACACATATTTAATCATAATAAGTTCTTTTTGTGAGGGTTGTTGTGCTTTTTGAAATCTATAACAATACTATAACAATACTAAAATTTCCTTTTGAATTTATTTTGTTTAAAATTAATCACCATGACCGTAACTGTTATTAAAAACAATTCAAAAAAATGTTGTGCTGTTTCTAAGAAAGAGTAACAAAAAAAAAGTAAAAAATGAATAACTGATTATTTATATTGAGGTCAAATATCATATTTCAAAAGTATACACACACACACACACACACACACACACACACATATGGGCATATGGGCACTTACACTAATGCAAACTCACACCAAGCTCTTACTCTTAAAATATGATACGTTTAAAAAGGAAAATTTAACAAAGCCAGCAATGCATACTTGGGATGTAGTAGAGATTTAAATAACAAAAAAAAAAAACAACAAAAACATAAAATAAATAAAAAAAATTTTGCATTTCCGTTTTTCTTGGCATTTTCATTTATTTTAGTTATTTGGTATGTATTTTTTTTCTTTCTTTTGACCACTTAATCTGTGAACTGCAATTTAGATTTCATTGTATTTTTTTGTAAATAATTACACAACAACAAAAAAAACAAAAAGAAGCTAATGTGGTAATTAAATTTTTTTTTTCTTTTTTTTCTTCGAATTATTTATGCCAACACTATGTGCTTGTTTAGTAAAGAAACGCACCATTCAATTCAAAGGCCTGCAATGGTGTTTTGGTGTCGCCAGAACTAAAACTTATTTCTAGTATTTCTCGATACCCTGATTAAAACTGTGTACCAACTTTTTTAATGCTACGTTTAGTTCTCGAGTAAAACGTTATGTGGAAAAAAAATTTGTCATAACTCGAGAACTAGCTCTCTGCTTAAGCTTACAAAAATACTATAGGATCCGGAATAAAGTCAACTTTAAGTTTTTAGTTAGTGTTATATAGTGCTGTTTTGTATTCCGAATCCGAATATTTTATTCGGAATTGAAAAATTCAGCAAATCATAACTACCCTATGGTCCATTTTAAGATTTTTAAAATTTTGTTTTTGCTTTATTTTGGGCGCGAAGTAGAATTAAAAAAAAAATAAGAGGAAAAAAATTTAATGTGGATTACAGAACACGCACGATAGTTTAAAAGATATTCACAAAGCTTTCTAAAAAAAAAAAAAAAAAAAAACATATTTTTTAGAGACAATTTCAAAATATTTTTTTTTTTAAATTTCTTTAAAATTTAATATAATTCAAATTTTAAAGTTTGTCTTTCATAAAAATCCATTCTTAAGTTCTTAACTCATTCACAATTTAGAGCCTGACCAAAAAAATTTTTTTATATTTTAAAATAATAAAAAAAAAAACACTTATAAGAATTGTATGGCGTAGGATGTTGTTAATAAATTTTTAATCTTTTATATGAATGGATTTTGATTCACTATGACTCTTTTTAATGTTAAGAATACATTTTAAGATTTTCTTTCTATTAAATTTTTTATGATTTTTTTAAAAAGTATTTTATTGAAATCTTAAAAAATTTTGTTTTTTTTCTGACTGATAAAAAAAATTTTTTTTTTTAATAATTTAAAGATAATTGTATTGCCGATTTTTTGGTGTTTGTAAGCGCGAACCCTGGCCGTTATCAACATAAAAATTTAATTTTTTTTTTCTTAAGTTTTTTTGAACTTTTTCTTCTCTTGTAATTTACAATTAGAGAATTAAAAAGCTGGACAAAGTTGGAGGAAAATATCAATTTATAAATATATAATTATAATTAGAACGCAAGCTTAAAAAACTAGCCGTTTTTGTTTTTAATAAGCATGTATAATTTTTATTTGTAATTAACGATAATTGAACATGTAGAAAAAAAAAAGAATTGTATAAAAAAAATTAGCTGACCTGGCAAACGTTGTTTTGCTATATGAATTATTTCTGTAGTATGAAAATATATCTTATTTATTTCATCAAAATAAAAAAAAAATTTTTTGTAGTGAACCACCCCTCCCCAATCACTTAGGGGTATAAAAATGAGATATAAACTTATTGTCGTACCTACTGAATACGAGTACATATTATATTTCATCAAAATTTATTAAGTCGAAAAAAATTTTTTTTGGGGTGAACCACCCCTCCCCACCCACTTAGGGGTATAAAAATTAGTTATAAACCTATTAGTGTGTGGACTGTGTAATCGTATTTTGCATAAAATGAGTCGTAAAACTTTGACAATTGAAGAAATAGTGGCTATAATGGAAAGCGAAGATGATGATGCAGACATTCTTTGTGTGGGTATACTAGACATAATCCATGAACTTACATAGACAAAAATGAAATTTCCCTAAATGATAACTTATATATTTATTTTTTATTATTCCTTCCAATATTTAAGTTCGTTTTGAATTTAGCAAGAAGCCTTGCAAACAGTTGCTAAAACGTTTGAATCAGGAAGAACTCTTTGCAGTATATGGAAATTTCTGAACAATCGTGAATATTTAGAAGCTATAAAAATGACAAATAGCGCTTTAGGGACAATTACAGAATCTAAATTTAAAAAGACAACTGAGAGGTCAGGAAACTTTTATTTTATTTTACTGTTTAAATTACTGGATATTCTGTGCAAGAATACAATCTACTTGAGAGGTTTTTATATGAATCAAATAACTGCACTATAAAAAATGATACACATATTATAAAAAAAAAATAAACTTAAGAGTTTCTTAGGTATTCTGATATTATCAGGGCTTAATGCCATAAATTGAAGACTATTGATCAAATCCTAGACGTTGCTAATTGGAAACCTGTGGAAAGACAATAGAATGGAAGAGACGTACCATCAAAAATATTTTTTCATTAAATACAAAAACGTAATCATTTTGTTTTATAAACATATTCAATAAAATCGTATGAAACCTGTATTAAAGTGTATTTTATATATGTTAAAGAAAACTGTTTAAAGTTTTTAAAGAAAAAATTAATAGGACAACGGCTAACGTTAGATAAATTTTGACAACAGATTCGAATTCGAGGATTTTCAAAATCGGATGGATGACTTTTATGTTTCGCGGCTGGAAATGGTTTATTAAAAAATTAATATAAAATAAGTTAATTTAGAAAATATTTACTTATTAACTTAAGAAAAAATATATATATATCAAAGTTATGACAATATATAAGCAAATGGGCGCTATGATTACAAAAACACTTAAGCTGTTTTATTGCAAGAAAAGCAATTAACTATTAATCTTTTCTTTTTTGTTTCTACCCACACATGGCCCCATTTTAGGCACAATTGATTTTGAAGGGTTCCTGAACACGTAGTTACTTACGTACACGTACTCTATTAAATTTTCTATATCCTTTTGAATTATAGTTAACATTGCACAAACTGTACAACATTTATTCATTTATTATTAAATATTCATTTACATTCAAAATAAATTCATGCAAAATTCATGTGGTCGCTGTTGTAAGATAGAGAGAGAGAGAGAGAGAGAGAGAGAGAAAGATGATGTGTGGTGTTTGCTGTGGTACAGCAAAAACAATTCATCATAAAGCTGCGACAAATGTTGCCAGAGTCCACTAAAGGAAGTGGAAAATATACTAGAGTAAAAACTGCTTTTTGAATAAAACTTGCGCAATCGTATATAAAACGGAAATAGGATATTTACAGTCACACAATCAAAAGTTGCATGCACTCACTAACATTTTAAAATATTGGTAGGTGATGAATGTTTTTTGCTTTATGAAATAGTTTTCTATTTTATTGTTAAAAAAAAAAAAAGATGAAACAAAATAATAAACTCAATAATTGGTTTCTGGTGTATTACAAGGCAAATGAAATTCTGTATGTTTTTTTTTCGTTTTTTGCTAAAATACGCTGCATTATTTATAGGGAATTAACCAGACAATAAATAATTCAAATATTTGATGTTGCTTTTCTTCAGGAAACTAGTTTGAAAAATAAATCAATATTGTATTTAATCGAATTAACAGTGAAATAAAAAAGTGTTTTCGAAAAAAGGCCGTTTCAGTTTCATTGAAAAAAAAAAGGATTAATGATAGTTAAGCTGAATCTTAATTCAATTGTAAAGAAATGTCATATAGACTTTTATGGTATGATTTTAAAAATTGTTAGCAATTTAAAAGCAGGAAAAACTTTTTTTTGTAAATTTAATTTTGAATTATAAAATTATTGTATTTCATTGAAAATAATGGAAAATTTTCGTTTTGCATACAGTTATTTTAGCACTTTAATCGTCATTGTAAGTAACAAGGTATTTATTTAAAAAAAAAGGATATATGGGAGGCAGACATGTCTCTTTTTTGTATGCTAGTAATCAGCATCAAAAATTGCTATCAACTTTTAAACACAATTGTGTTTAAAATTTAATCATTACATACATATACCATGTATGTACATAAATTAAAATAAAATTTGCTTCTAAGCATTTAGTTATTATTCTAAACATATTTAAGGGGAAAAATTTAATTATAAAAATAAAGGATATATGAAAGGTAAGCACATCCTGGCTTTGATTACAAGGAAACTCCTTACATAGTATTGCAAAACTGTTCTAGGCATAGTAAGCAAATTTTGTTACATATTTATCTTAGTTGCAGTTAAAATTAAATCTTATAAATTAAGGATGTCTGAGAGATAAGATATATAAAAATAAAAAAACGGAAATAATATTTAGCAGAGTATATAATTGAACAGTTTTAGTACATTTTCATTGGAATAATAGTAAAATAAAATTTTCAAAATAAAGGATATACGGGAGAACTCAATATCCTTGCTTTGATTGCAAAGAAATTTCTTACATAGTGTAATAATATTGGTCTAGAAATAGTAAGCAAATTAATTGCGCTTAAAATTAAGTCTTGTAAATTAGGGATATCTGAGAGATAAGATCCAAAAAAAAAAAAATGGAAATAGTATATAGCAGAGTATATAATTGAACAGTTTTAGTACATTTTCATTGAAATAATAATAGTAAAATGAAATTTTCAAAATAAAGGATATATGGGAGAATTCAATATCCTTGCTTCGATTGCAAAGAAATTTCTTACATACTGTAGTAATATTGGTCTACAAATAGTAAGCAAATTTATTTAAATTTTTATTGTAATTATGGCTAAAATTAAAAGGATATTTTGGAGATAAGTTAAAAAAACTGGAATATAATTAAACACTTTTACTACATTTTCATTGAAATAATTGTAAAACATAATTTTCAAGATAAAGAATATATGAGATTTAATTACATCCTTAATTTGAATCCATTAAAATTTTTATAAAACTTTGACACATTTTATTGTTGAAATAGCTACCAATTCAAAGTATTTTTTTTTTTTTTTTTTTATAAACGTGGCTAAAACTTGATTTCCTAAATTTCAAGAAAAACTGAAGCTGACGACGAGGCTGCATCAACTCTTTTTACTTGTTATAATTCTTATAACATTTATTTTGCATGCAAATCGGGGAAGCAAATTATGCCATTCGACATCATTCAAAACTCTGTCCCTTGATAGTGGCAAAGTAGCTGACTTATTGCCTTTATACTTGCTAAATTAGTTTTTCATTTAAGCTTTTGTTCCCAGCAGCAGCAGCTTATGGCTGCTCAAGTTAATGCCCTCAAATTTTAATTCTTTTGTTATAATATTATATCAGTTTTATTGATATCCAGATTAAATCTTAAATCTACCCTTTACAATTCGTTACTAGTTTTTCTTGATTCCTTTTTCCTTGAAAAAAAAATATTATTTATAAATTTGGCAGTTTTGTGTTCAACAGATTTGCCGCACGTTAGTAATTTAAAAAAGAAAAAGCAAAAAAATAAAAATAACATGAAGTAACAAAATGCAAATCTCAAGTTCTTTTTCTTTTATTTTCTTTTTCCACACAACATTAACAAAATCCAAATTCCACATTTTTTGTGTGCACTTGCATTATTGCTGTGCTTTTATTAAAAAGTAAACTGAAAGTAAGTGTGCATGTTTTACAATTTATTCATGACATTGATGTCAGAGATGGAATGTACACAAAAAAAAAAAAAAAATTAAACTTTACAGCTGTTTGGTATTTTTTTCTTTTTCTTTTTTGCATATTTTTGTTACAAATGTTTTGAAACATTTTAGCACGGATTTGAAAATGTATGATATGTTACTCAGAAACTTAACAAAATGAATCAGTGTGAGAGGATAACGATGACGAAGAGTAACAGAGGGCAAGTCTGGAATGAGGTGTATAATATTTTAAATTGCTAAGAAAAATGCAATTTATCAAACATGAAGCAAAAAGAAAAAAAAACTCTTTCAAACATACAAACCAACCAGCACATAAACCAAAATATGTACAAGCATGCCAGCCAGTGTGAAACACACATGCTGAGTGTTGGCTGTGTGTGGCTGTGTAAAAACCATCTAGCCAGCCAGCCAGCCAGCCAGTGTATCCAAATATATTTTACCCCTGAAATATATACACATTATATCCTGTTTCCTTTTCAATTTATGGTTCCTTCTTCTATTTTTTTTTTATTTTTTTTCTTTTTTTACAAACAATAAACCACTGACAGACGGTGCTTGTGCTGTGCTAGTGCATATTTTTCTATCTTTCCTTAAAATTTTCTACATGTGAGCAAATTTTTTTTTGTAAATTTCTTTTTGGCAAAGAATACTTTTGTGGTTATAAAAAAAGGATTCTGTTGCAGTTGAGTTGTTGTTGCTTTTTGTGTATAAATTGATACAACAATTGATATGGACGAATAAATAAGTAAACACTATTATCATCAGAAATTGCTTTTCATATTCAATAAATTTTATTAAATTGTTTATTGGGCTGCAACAAAACAGAGACAGTACACACTCGTGTACTGAATTGAAAAGGACATCAAATACAAGCAGAGTAATAAACTTGTAATTTCATTCATACATCCTATTGAACACAAACAGTTAGAAGCAATTCATTAATAAGTTGTACAATCTGGGACACCAGGTTGACATATTTTTGGTACGAATTCCAGCACACAGTAAGGAGCAGGCTTTAACATTTGGGCTCAGCCTAAAACGTACAAACTTAAGACAACTTAACAGGTCAACCCGAAATACATATGTAGCGTACATTTTGTATGATACCAGAGTATCATTTATAATTCTCATTAAGTATAAAGTAAAGAATATATAAAGCATCAAGTTTGATAGCAAGTCCACACGAACTTTGCTCCGGTAGATGTTATCATCGTAGTTATTATTGTAGTACTCGTATTATTTTATACTGTAGTTAGTTAGACGAGGCTGAAGCATTTAACTCGACGGAGTATATTATTCGTATAAATTCATAAAAGAGCCTAGAAAGTCCTATAAGACTGTGGTGGCGTAAATGCAAAGGAAGCTAACCTTTGTTCACCCTGGATAGACTGAACGTACCTCAGCTGGAAAGTAAACTGCGTTACAAAATGACCTCTGCAGGTTATGTAACCAACACGAAGAGATAGCAGAGTATGTACGGTGTCATTTTACTTGGGCACTCACTAGCTACAACTATCTGACACGCCAGACAAATCACTCAAAGAATTCTTAGAGGTCTTCAAGAAAACTAGACTTACTCCGGTCTTAGTGACCAGGTGACTTATTCCCATTAATAATTCTAATTCTAATTCTAACTCTAATTCTAATTCAATTCAATTCAACCCTAACATAGAAGTCAGTGACGTTCGCTATATAGCTTAGTGGCCTCACTATATCATACAAAAATAGGAAGGACTGCTAACTGTGATAACTGGTCACTGAGGAAGCGGTATACACGTTGTAAAGATGAGTCTGGCCTGCAATTTAAATTGTCTCAGATGCCGGGCACCTGAGAGTAAGGAAACAGTTTTTCATCTTTTGCTGCTAGTGCCCCGTTCTTCTGATTTCAAGACACAAATTACTTGTTAAGATAGAAGGCATAAGAAGAGTTAGAGGATCTTTAAAGATATTTGATGCCACAGGGAGATACAAAACAGAATTTTGTTATTAAAATTGATAGCTGTCAGGCAGCCATGTTAACACATTAAGCAATCTGTCCATAATCTGCTTCTCTATAAATCTGTATTGCCGGCCCAGTCGATCTTCTTAGAGAGCGTGTGTAATTTATTTTTAACGCTTTACCATAAAAGTTAGTACAGACAATCTCCATATTCATGCACTCTTGCACAGATTTTCTTTTTTAATCCCAATAAAAAAAAAAAAAAAAACAATAATTTATATGCAATTTTTTTAAGGATTTGATTTATAAGCTCGCTTTGCTTTAAGAGTTACTCATTGTTTCGTGCAAGAACGAGTAAAATTATGCTAATAAAAATAATAAAAAAATAAATCAATAAAAGAAAGAGAAGAAAATTGATTTATTGTGTTAAAAAAACTGTAGAAAAAAATTTAAATAATTAAATGAAATTAATATTTTTATAAGAGCTCTTAGTTACAAGTACAAACATACCCACTCACACACTCACAGACACACCCACACACCCACACAAACACACATGCTACATATACAATCATGTTTTTAAGACTTTTTATTTATTTATTAAAGTCCTTTTGTCATAGTCGTCATGCAATATGTGTAAATACTCCCAAATCAAAAATGACTGGAAAGTATTTTGCTTTTGTTTTGTAAATTAAATGAAAACTATTTTTAAAACTCTATTTTCTTTATTCAATTAAAAGTCTCAAATTACTAAGACTAATAATTCCCCCATTTCAACTAGTGTTTTTGCTAGTTTTGCAAAATTTGCAACATGTTTTTATGGTAAAGCTAATAAAAAAAAAAACAAAAGCAACAAAAGCCTTCAAAAATATTTTTGCTAATGTCCGACTGTTAACTAAAGTTAAGAGGAAGAATAATCTGAAGGAGCAAAGAATTTATATGAATAAAAAAAATTTTTTTTGTTTCAACATTTTTTTTTTTTTACAAAATATTCGATAAAAAATTGCGATTAAAAAAAATTCTCCCATCAAATTTAATGTGCATTAAAAAATTTTACAAAATATTCGAATTAAAGTAATCGTTTACAAAAAAATAGTCACCTTAAAATTTTATCGCATAAAAACGTTTTTGTTTTGAAAATATTTGAATAAAAAAGTAAAAACTTCGGGTTAAAAAGAAAATCATTGTTCGAATAAAAATAATCGTTTAAAAATATAATTCATTCGCATAAGAAAAATTTTGTTTTAAACATTTTCTAATAAAAATATTCGAATAAAAATAATCGCTTAAAAAAAATAGGCGTCTTAAAATTTAATCGCATAAAAACTTTTTGTTTTGAAAATGTAAAAAATTTGGGTTAAAAAAGAAAATCATTTTTTTTTATAAAATATTTAAAAAAATAATCGATTAAAAGAATTACCCGAATAAGAATGTATGCGTAAAAGAAATTTTTTTTTTTTTAATTTTTTAATAACAAAGAAAAGTAAAGAAAAGTGTTTGAATATTTGAATCTTTTTGGAACTATTGACAAATAATTTTATAATATAAAGGTTCTAGTGTTTGCAAGAAATGTTGGGAGTAATCTACTGATGATTCAGAGTAGCGTCCGATGAAATGGTCCTTCGGTACTTATTGTACTCAATAAATAACTCATGATAATATCATGAAGACAACAATAAATTTCAAATAACATAACACAATTCTGCAGTTAAGCACAAATAAAGATTTATATTTTACAAAGTTTCCCAATGAAAATAATCTTTTATAAAAATGCTCGTTGTAGAATTTATCATTTATCGGAATAAGAATTTATTCCGATAAGAAAATAATCGTCTAAAGAAAATTAACCGAATAAGAATTTATTCGCCTAAGAAAAAAATTTGTTTTTAACATTTTTTAATAAAAAAAAAAACAAAACATTCTTCAAAAACCTATTTTACAAAATATTCGAATAAAAATAATTCGATTAAACAAAAATGTTTGATTAAAAATTTTCGAATAAAAAATTCTTGCAATGTAAACTGTTGGCTGGCAACTGTATGCGTAATATTGGCATTTTATCAATATGATTTAATAAGTATACGACCACTTGTTCCTCTCGTATGGCAAGAGTGTCATTAGCAAACTCTTGAAAATTTTGAAATTTTGTGTTGTGAAAAGAAAAATTTTAGCTCGATAGAGTTGATTTTATAGCAGAGTCATATAAAGTTTGCGATTTGCTGGGAGTATTTAACTAAAAATTTTAAGTATTTTATTTTGAAAAGAAAAATGTTTTAATTTTGTTTTAATATTTTTATAAAAAGAACAGTGGGCTTTAAAGATTAATTCGTGGGGAAATTTTATATGAAAAGTACTCAAAATATTGAGTGTTTTTCAGACAAATTTTTTAGACGAGTTCAATGCTTGTGTTATAAAAACAGCACATAAATTATTTTAAAGTGAGTGAATATGAATTTCTTTTTACTTGAAATCATCTCGTGAAAATTTCAAAAACTTAAACAAAATTTACTTTTCCACAAAAAAAAAAACTAAAATATAAAATATTCTCAAACAGCTGTTGTTCATTTTCTTGCTTTCTTTCTACTCCACTCTCCACTCATTTTTTCACATTCACTTAAACTATAAAAGTAATTCGATGTTTATTATTTTTCCTTTTTTTAAATTTTATTAAATCAACAAAATCATCACATTTTTTTTCAAATTATTTTTGCTGAGTTTTTTTGCTTGTTTGTTTTTTTTTTTTTTTTTTTTTTTGCTATAATAAAGTAAACCACAATAATGTGTGTGTGTGTGTGTATATGTGTGACAGTTCACTTTTTTTTATCTATTTAAGCTTGAGAAATGAGGCATGAGACATTATATTCGCTTCATATTATTTATAAAAGAAATAAAATACAATAAAAAGAAAAAAAAATGAATAGAAAAATGTTGTGATAGATTCTGTATCTGTATCTCATGGATGTTGAAAGTTGATGGCTAAATAAATGCGTGCCAGTAAGAATATTATTTTAAATGAATGAGTTCATTAGTCATATCTAAAACTAAATTGCAGCATCAAGCGTTTTCTGTTTATCAGAAAATTTCATGTTAATAAAAAATATTCTTAGTGTATCCATACTAGAAAAACGGAGAGGGGCTCTCTTAAAGCTACGGTCACATTAGACAAATAAAGAGTGATTTTTTTGCTATTATCTTTTTGGCAACACTAGGTTTGACAGCTCACGCACGTTTTGTATCTTGTGTCACTGTCAAACATCTTCAGTTTGGTCTATAATTTAATCATGAATCGTCTTACAAACGAACAACGCTTGCAAATTATTGAATTTTATTACCAAAATGCGTGCTCTGTTAAGAAAGTTCATCGCGCGCTTCTTCCATTTTATGGTCAGTTTAATCGACCTACTGAGGCTTCTATTCGGGCTATTGTAACAAAATTTCGCACCAAATTTACATTGTTGGACATTAAACCACCAACACGCTTACGTAGAGTGCGAACTGAAGAAAATATCGCAGCCGTATCGGCCAGTGTTGGTGATGACCGTGAATTATCGATTCGGCGCCGTTCGCAGCAATTGGGCCTCTGTTACTCCACTACGTGGAAAATTTTGCTGAAGGATTTGGGTGTGAAGCCTTATAAGATACAACTGGTGCAAGAATTGAAGCCAAACGACCTACCACAACGCCAAATTTTTGGTGAATGGGCTCTTGAAAAGTTAGATGAAGATCCACTTTTTTATCGAAGAATTGTGTTCAGCGACGAGGCTCATTTCTGGTTGAATGGATACGTGAACAAGCAAAACTGCCGTATTTGGAGTGAAGAGCAGCCAGAAGCATTGCAAGAGCTACCAATGCATCCACAAAAAACAACCGTTTGGTGCGGATTATGGGCTGGCGGCATCATTGGGCCGTATTTCTTCAAAGATGATGCGAATCACAACGTTACTGTGAATGGTGAGCGCTACCGTGCGATGATAACAAACTTTTTTTTGCCCAAAATGGAAGAGCTTGACTTGCATGACATGTGGTTTCAACAAGACGGTGCCACATGCCACACAGCACGCGAAACAATGGACCAATTGAGAGGCGAGTTCGGTGAACAGTTTATTTCACGCTTGGGACCAGTCAATTGGCCGCCCAGATCGTGCGATTTAACGCCTCTAGACTATTTTTTGTGGGGCTATGTTAAGGCTAATGTCTATAGGGACAAGCCCGCTTCGATTGACGCACTGGAAGCCAACATTGCCAACATTATTCGTGAGATACCGGCCGAAATGTTGGAAAGAGTATGCCAAAATTGGACTAAGCGGATGGACCATTTGAGGCGCAGCCGCGGCCAACATTTGCATGAAATAATCTTCAAACATTAAATTATATCGACCCAACTATCGATCCAAATAAATATTTCATGCATTTTTCTGAATTTTATGTGTGTTTTTTTTTAAATTTCCGATAGTTCTTATAAAATCACCTTTTATTTATCAAAATAAGCGTCATCACTACTTTTTGGCAAACATTTTTATAGACTAACATGACTTGTATTACATGAAATTAATTCAAATAATACAAGCATTTTGTGTATCAATAAAAAATTATATTAATTTTACGGAATATTTCTTCAAAATATATAAACTTCTATGTAGATGCTTATTTGGAAAAATGTTTGTTTAATGTGACCGTAGCTTTAGTCCTTTGACGTGGTTCTTTTGTGAAGCCTGTACAAGAGAATAGACAGTTAGCAATGGAGATTGATGAGTGAAAGTGAGTAGGAAGATAGAGTAGGATAAAGAATAAGATGAAGGAGAAGACGAGTCCGTCACATAAACCAGTTACTATTTACTCCTAATGAAGTCATATAGCATGTCAACCCCTAAACTGAGAAAACAACTTCGGTTGTAAGAACAAAATTTGTTTCCAACCAAAAACTCAATTGTGACTGTCGAATTTTTTAATCGAGACAATAGAAAATCAGTCTTTCAGCTTAAAATATTTTTTAGAGAACTAAATTTCAGTTTATATTATGATATTCTGGTTACCGTAACTAAAAAATTTAATTATCACAACTGAATTTTTGAGTGGAAACAAATTTAGTTGGCACAACCGAAGTTGTTTTCTGTGTGTATAGTCGACAGTGCAATAAGACCCTGCAGATTCGCCAGGGCAGGGCACAGGGAGAGCAAGTGCTCCACAGTTTCTTTTTGATGACAAATCCTTACTCCTAGCATGGTTGCTAAAACTGCAGTGATCTATTATTAACGCCACCATATTCCTCAATTGGGCTCTTTACAATTCCAGTAAGCCCCTATTACAATTACTGTCTAGGCTAGGCCCGATTATCCATGCCGTATTGCACGTCCGTCAATACAAACACTGAGAGAATTTTTCTTTTCTCTGAATTTTGTTATTAATTTAATGAAAAATTAATTAGTTTTTAGGCAATAATACGTTGCATTAGACCGATGGATGTTTCATTAATTCAATGAAATGTGCATTTATTTATAAAAAAAAAAATTAATTAATTAAATGAATTCTTTATTTAATGAAACAATTTGTTTAAATTAATGAAATTCTTTCATGAATTCAATGAAATAATTTCATTAGTTCAATGAAAATTTATTGATTTAATGAAATAATGGCATTAATTTAGTGATGAATATTCATTAATTTATTGAAATAATTTATTTACTTGAATGTAAATTCATTATTTTTTTATATTTAATTTAATTTATGAATATTTTATTATGAATTTCATTGAATTAATGAAATCGTTTCGAAAATTTGAAAATTTAAAAATGCACTTAAATCAGTTTCTTTTTCTTAAATTCGTTGCTTTTTGAAATGCAAAAGCTGGCATTTCTATAAATTAGTTTTAGGAAAATCTCACTTTTCTAAGTTTTTTTTTCTGCTTTAGATTTCTTTCATTTAGATCTTAGTAGAATTATTTCTTTTAATACACTGCCATTTCTGCTCTCCCACCGCCCGCTCTGCCTTCCCTCTATCAAGTTTAAGCGGATTTATATGAATTAAATTTATTGTTTGTTTTAATATGTTCAACTCAACTCGACTTTCTCGTACTTTTTTGCTTTGTACAAAATTCAAAAATATTCTTTTTTTTCTTTTCAGTTGTTTTGTTTTACGCACACACACATTTACTTTTTTAGTTAAAAAATATTCTTCTAGCAAGCACTTCCAAACACAAGATACTGAAAGTTGTCTTATTCATTCGTTTACAAGACAAGTTAAATTTGTATAGCGAACATGTGATTCGTTTTTATGTTATTTTAAAGTGACTTTTTATATTTATTTTATAAAAATTCATAGCCATCCACATCACTAGCATTTTTAGCTAAATTTGAGTTGAATGTACGAAATAATTTTTGTGCCACTTCCTGCAATAATTTTTCGTAAAAAAGAAAATAAAAAAAATTTTGCTATTTGCCAGTCTTAAAAGTACCAACGTTAAATTTACATTTAAAAAAAAATTAGTTTCGTACCAAAAGATTAAAATTTGTATTAATCTATATCGCTTGTAAAGATTTTATTAATAAATTTTTTTTTATTTTTGATTCATAAAACGTTTTTAAAACCTAAGACCGACCCTGATATTATGATCCACTAGTCAAAAGGACAAAACTATCTGATGTCATCTCGCTGATGCGTTCTAGCCATTAAAGAGACATTCAAAAAAGATTCTGTGTGGCTGGGAAAAAATTAATCGGCTTTATTATGACGATACTTATAGTCGGACTTTTAATCACTTAATCAACCCAACTATAAATTACCTTTTCTTTTATTTATTATAAATACTATTTTTAATTTTTACTTTTTCTTTATTAACCTTTTGCATTATTCCCATTCCCAGAAACCAAAATTTTCCCTGGAACAAGAATTCCTAAAGTATATTCATGATTGGATTGAATATAAATTCAACACACAGAAAACAACTTCAACTACAAAGCAGGCCTTGTGAACCGATGTGGGCGCAGTAAGCTTCAAAATTTAGTGTCAATATCAATTGATTGCAGCATTCATATCAAACGACAGCAACTACTAGTGATAATAATGAAACTTTTCAATCAAAAAAAGCATTAAAATTAACTTAATGAAATAAAAGAAATGTGATTCATTAGAAATAAGAATTTTGTTCAAACGCTGACCTGAATGACGCTGATTTTCCTCGGTAATAGGAACCAGAGAAATTGAATTTTTGTCACCAATTTAATTATAAAAATTAATTGTATTCATGTGATTAAGTAATTCCACGTTTGATTAAAAAAACTATTATAATAACATTTTTTAAGCATTTCTGCTGATTTTTCTTTTTGTTGCTCATTTAGCAATTTAAATCGAAAGCCATAGACAACAATTATCGGTTGTGAGTACTAAATTTTCTGGCAAACAAAAATTCAGAGAAATATAGTACTAAATTTAGCTCTCTTAAGAATATTTTCAGCTGTAAAACTCATTTTCTATTGACTTTTACTACTTTCCAAAAAAAACCTGACAACATGTAATTTGTGATGGTCCGGCCTTAAAGTTTCCTAGGGCAAGACTCTTTGTTAACTCACAGAGAAATGAGTGCGCTTGCTCTGACTGAAAATAACTGAACAGGTGTCCTTTGGAGCCTGCAAGTTTGAACAAAAGATGATAAAAATAAAAATTTTGACTTTCAAAATTGATTTTTTTTAATTGGTAAAAAATCTAGTTCTCATAACTGAAGCTGTTTTCTCAGGATTGTTACTTAACACAGTTTTCGTCATCACAACGACACTTTTAATTGAGAGCAACCTTTCATTTTCTTTCTTTTTTTTTTCCTACTTTTTAAACAAAATTTTGTTTTATTAAATTAGATAAAATAAAGAAAAAATATTTTTTTAATCTCTTTCTTTCCCCCTTGGCTAAACATTTGCCTTCTGCAACGCTAAGAAATTCAACAAAATTTTTTTGTTGTAAAAAACTGCTTCTGTTCGACCTTCATTCCCGTGGCTATAAAATTAATGTTGCTGGTTGGCTTTTACTTTAAGACACTTCAAAAAAATTAAAAAAAAAAAGCCAAATGTGCTTTAATGTCCGTGAACATAATGACATTACAAGTTATGTCATGCCACACCGTTCAAAAATAACAAAATGTTGAAACAAAATACGAGTAGTTTTGAAAACCTTCAGAGATCATGAAAAGGGAATTACTTGCTGTCAACACACACACAAAGTTTTGCTTATGCAGAGTGCAAACCTTTATAAATTTAAAGGTGTGGTGGCGCTCTCACAGAGTGTGTGTATGTGTGTGTTGAAATGAATATATTTGCATTATCATGACACTCATTGTTGTAACAAAACATTGAAATGTTGTTGTTGTTTTATATGAATATTTTTCCGCTTGACAAATTCTATGCAACAGTGTGATAACGTTGTCACTGTTTTTCTTTTCTTTTTTTCTTTTTCTTGTCCTTAATTTTTTTGCTTTGTAGATACGAGTATTTCTACAGCTGCTTTGCTTTCCACTTCATCTTTTACTTAAAAAGAAGAAATAAATAAAAAAAAAAACAAGAATCATTTTACTTTCTTTCTTTGCTTGTCACTTGTGTACTTGAATGGAGAGGATCCTAGTTTTACTGGGTCCCCACTGAAAAACACACATTCAAAACTTGGTTTTCTTTTAAGGATGTGTTAATATCAATTTGTACGAGTATATGTGTGTGTGTGTGTGTGTTTTGTATTTACATAAGCTTCTCTGTTGTACCCCAACATCTGAGACATTAAAAGTTTGAAACATTTTTGAGAATTCACCTTTTGGTTAAATTTTGTTGGTACATTTTTGTTTTTTTTGGTTTTTTTTTTCATTCCTAAAGCACCGTTTGTTTTTCTTTTCTTTCTCTTTTTTGTTATTTGATACAAATAGTTTTAACCATTTTAGTCAAACATCAAGTAAAGTTTTTCTTTGTGGCCTCATACTGGATAAGTGGCAGAGAAACCACAAGTCCAAACTTGTCCCAACAAACTTTGTTTCCAACATAAACTTCCATAATAAAAGAAACAATAAGAGAAATTTTAGTTGTTAGTTTTTTATTGGTTTCTTCTGCTTTTTTTTTTCTTCTGTTTTTTGCCAATTAGATTTTGGCAATAAAATATTTAAATGACACAAAAGGATGCGTTTCATTAAATATTCATGTTTAGATGTTAAGGAAAGGTAGTTAATTTCTTTAAGTATTTTAAGCAAAAAAAATTTATTTTAATTTGGGATTAAATTAGATAGAGATAGAGATAGAGATAGAGATAGAGATAGAGATAGAGATAGAGATAGAGATAGAGATAGAGATAGAGATAGAGATAGAGATAGAGATAGAGATAGAGATAGAGATAGAGATAGAGATAGAGATAGAGATAGAGATGGAGATAGAGATAGAGATAGAGATAGAGATAGAGATAGAGATAGAGATAGAGATAGAGATAGAGATAGAGATAGAGATAGAGATAGAGATAGAGATAGAGATAGAGATAGAGATAGAGATAGAGATAGAGATAGAGATAGAGATAGAGATAGAGATAGATCTCTATGTCTATCAAAAACAGAATAAACAGAATGAGAACAGAGACAGAAGAGAAAGAATGAAGATTACAACGTTTCTGAGGTGAGTCTGGCTAGTATAGTGCGCGAAGAGTCGTACATGAAGGGCTCGGAAGAGCGATCCCCTTTTTTAAAACGTACGATGTAAATAAGGACTCCTCTCACAAGTAGTGAAACCACGCCTAAGACAGCAGCTGAGTTAGTGAAGGTTCAGTCGCCCAAGATTGAGAAGAAGCTTATGAAACTGGCTAAAAAGATCTTGAAATTGTTAGAATTCTTGAAGGGACGATCCGATATCCATAAGTAAATTGTAGCAATGATGACAGCGATTCAATCCTTGTACACACTAGCAAAACAAGATGAGAGTAGTCTGCACAGAGGGAAAAGAAACTCCTAGGCCACCAGCAGACGCATACAGAAGTCCATAACGGGCTAGTGACCCCATTAGGGAAGCGGCCCTCTAAGTCCCGGTAGCGATAGGGAGAATTGAATATAGAAAGAGACAGATTTAAGTCTAGAGGCAGAGAAAGAAAGAAATATAAATGTAAACAATATATAATATGAGAAATAAGAGCTAGAGGCAGATAAATAACAAAAATTCAGCGAAACCTACAACTCCGAAAAAGAAAAAAAGAAGTAGAGAAAGAAGGACTAAAAGAGATGGCTTTCAGCAAAAATGAAATCAGTTGTGGCTACTTAAGAAACCATGAAGTCTTGCGCTTTGCATTATTAATAGTACAAAGTAAAAGCTTCCTTTCTTTTGTCAGCTGGTCATGCATTCATTCAAGTTTCTAACGGATACCCTATAATCTCTTCAGTAGTCCCTCAGGGATATGGGGATAAATACTCAGACAGCCAAAGCATACGATTTCGTGCTTACTGCAGTCTATAAAATAAAGTCCACATTGTTCTTTTAAAAACTCAAATAAGATGCTGAAAATGTCGTCTTTTGGAAATTGTTTATCAAGGAACAAATTGTTGCGTGGAATACAAAAACGAACGATTCTATTTATAAAAACTCTGCACAAAAAATCTTAAAGGTCGCAGTGCTGTCATAGCCCATAATGATAACAATAATTTATGAAAAAAAAACTTTGTTAAAACTTTATCTATATGCAGGTAAGCGTTTGTCGTCAGCTTATAAGCCTACCATTTGAGGTTTATTATTACGACTTTCTTTTGATTATATTTTCAGTTAAAAAACACACACACTGAAAAACAAGCAGCCTTATTATGAGTGTCGTTTACTGTGTTTGTTATGATAACGAGACTCATAATCGAGAGCCAAGTCGTCGCATTCACTGGCGAATAAAATCAATTAAAATAATAAAAAATTTGTCAAATTGATAAAAATTCTAAACCATTCAATTCAAATATTTAATTGTCCAAAAAAACTTTTCTGTGCACAAGCTAAATGTCGGATGTTCTTTCTTCGATCTATCACTCAATTTTTGGTTTAGAGTCTACCCAAAAAACGCTTATTTATGCCACAGCCTTTCCCCCTTTCCTAACTTTATTCACTGGTAACTGGTATTCAAGTGCACTGGTGCACTCCTATATTCTTAACATCTAGATGTAAAATAACACTTACTCATAGTCAAGCCATTCCTTATTAACGCGCTTCTTGTTTAAATTTTATTTTCTTTAATTCCATTTGTTGCCATCATTTACTCGTACAAGATTATAAATAAATAAAAACAACATTCGTTGCAACTTTGTATCGCTGTCGTAAATCTACTTAAAAGTGTTTTAGACTTAACTTTATTTGAAATTCAAATCAAATACATACAAGTTAACTCTTGTACTTTTTTTCTCTCTGTTACTGTTTATTTCTTTTTAAAAAGCTTAGTAACTGTAAAGGTGCTCAGCATTTTATTAGTCTTAAGAATTCTTTCTTCTTGCAGATTTAAGATTTTCTTATAAATTGTCCCCGGCAGTTGGTAAAAGATAGTTGGCTGGGAAAAAGAGAGAATGAAGCTTGTGTTCTTGTTTTTTTTTTTTTTTATAAATAATGTGTGGCTGCATTATTTTTATTTTTTATTTATTGAGCTTTAGCATTAATAAGCATATTTCTTGGCTTTGCTGAGCGTATAAATTTGCATAAAAATTTTTTCTGTTGTTGTTGTTAATGTTTGCTGTTTGTAACTCAAGAGATTTTCACTTACAGAATATTAGTAATTTGGTTGCACAAACAAACAAAACTAAATAAACCCAGCCAAGGTTTTACTGAAGCCCACATTTTATTGTTTTGTTGTCGTTATTAGATTTCATTTCTCTTCTAATGCTGGTTGTTGTTCCCATTCCCATGCCTAGTCTCGTTAACATTATTGTTCTTGTTGTTGATTTTTATTTTCATCTTCTTCTTGTTTTATGCAAGTTTAGTTATAAATTTTTCATAAACTTTTTTCTGCAGTTGTTTTTTTCTTCTGCTTTTGTCCTCCTCTTTGAATTTTAAATTATTACTGATGTCAAGTGTATTTGTGTGTCTGTGTTGGCAAACCAAACAACTGTTGTGTATTTGTTGTGTCTCTTTTTTTTTTAAATAAAATTTTGCATTTGTTTCTTATAACCAAATGTTTAAATTATTGTCAAAAAAATTAATAAAAAAGTATTTAAAACACAAAAATTTTCATCGATAACAAAAGCCAAATCAAAAAGCTGTGAACAGAAGTATGAAAGAAACTTACAATTAAAAAAATTCTACAAGTCAATTGAAACTTGAAATTTTCTTGAAACAGAATTGAAAATGAAGAACATTAAAAAATAAAACTTTTCAAGTAGCCAGGGCTACAGGAAAATATAATTTCAATTCAAATTTAGACTAATTGCCAGGTTAAAGAGGAGAGTCTCACACAGCCACATTAAATTGTAGCTGACATAAATAATGTTACTGCAGGGTGCAGTGACCCAGAAACTCTAGTTCATTTTGCTTGTGCATATTAAATTAACTCTCTCTCTACCATCTACTCGAGGCCTCAAAGTAAAGCTTAGCATCATGATGTTAAATATGAACCATTTTAAACCAAAGTCATTTTATTTACAGATTTGTTTCAACTCGTTGCAAAGTAAAATAAACTAACAAGCAGTAGATTTTAAATAAGTGCATTCATTAAATTTGTTTTATGCAAAATGTTTAATAAAAGGCATTTTTAACTAAAATTGAGAAAAATAAAAAAGAAAATTTCTTTTAAAAAACATTATATTCTTGCTAGTGGTCCTTCGAACTCAATGAAATTCGATAGCATTAAATATTAAATTCATTTATTGTAATTGAGAAGAGTAAAAGTTAGCATTCGTTTAATAAAGTTTCTATCAAAAAGAAATTAGCTTATGAATTTCCAAATAAATAAACAAAAGATTTCTTCTAGAAAACTAAGTGGTCCTTCGAACTCAATAAAATTTGATAGTTTTAATCATGAAATTCTTGTATTGAAAATTGGCTAATGATGCCAGAGAAGAATAAAAAATAAATAATTTATTTATTAAACTGACTGCTATTAGCTGCTGGTGGTTCAAGCCCAATTAAATCCATTTAGTACAATTATCAGCGAAAACCTGCTTGTTGAAATTGAGAAGAGTAAAAGTTAGAATTCATAAAGTTTCATAGAAGTAACAATTCCATCAAAAAGAAATTAGCTTATGAGGTTCGAGATGAATATTTTTTTTTTTTTTATAAAGAAAACATTTCCTATAGTAATCTGAGTTCTGATTGATTGCTGATTGCTATTATTCCTTCAAACCCACTAAAAGTCGTTAACCTTAAATATTCAAATACTTTATCGATAATTTTTAGCTACATGCAATTAATTGTGTAAGCGTTACTGAAATTGATGAGAATAAAAGAAAAAAATTCCTATAGCAAAGTGCCCTGCTAGATAGTCAATCATCTCTAAATGCAAAAATAAAATATTGCTTCCGATCGCGGTTAGTTCGGCATTGCTACAATCTTCTCCATGCTTTAGCAGAGAGGAGCATGATTAACTTATTATGAATACCGAGGAACGAAGGGCAAACCCTACTACGCAAGGAGAAGAAACGAAGTCTACACTAGTGCTGGATAGCCAAAGTGGGCATATGGCAGTTAAGGAGACTCACTAAGCCCCAGCGCATTAAAGCAGGGGTAGCTTTAATCCTCAGACTATAATAATAAACTGACTGCTGCCTGGAAATCAATAAAGTTGCTGGAATTTACCATATCAGCAATTGTTGCTACAATAATGGTTTCTTAAATATTGTTTTTCATAACAAAAAAATCTAATTTTATTTGAACCATATAACACTCTTTTTCAACAATATTTTTTTTTTTTTTTTTTTTTTTTTTTTTTTTTTTTTTGTGTTGTAGAGTGCGAAAGAAAATTAAGTTGAAAAAAGCGTGCATGTTTATGTCAGCTTTGTTATGGTCTCACAGCAATTTGCTGACATACACTGAAATTTAGTTCAATTCTGTGTTCTTCTATTTACATTTCCCAACAAAATGAAATAAAATATTGATGAAAAATTAATTTCCGCTGCAAATTTAGGGGGGAAAATATCATGTGTCAACATTAAAATGAAGCAGATGTGTCTTGTTTGTGTAAGTAAGATGCCAACACACACACGCCATACATTAAAAATAATATGAAATTTTATAAACTCTAAATGAAAAAATAGAACGTTTTATTGATATTCTAAGCAAATCTATTAAAAAGAAACGAGTAGAAATAAAAACCAAAAAAGAAAACCTTTTGAAAAAAGGAAACTAAAAATCTTATTGTAGCATTTGATCGAGGCCGTTTAAACGAACAGCAAAAAATTAAACGAAAATTTATATCGAAAATTATTTGTTTTGACTTTAGCTAAGTTAAGGGTGAAACTCTATATTTTGTAGCCACAGCTGTAAATTTTTATTTAATTTCTACTTTAAGAATGCTCTTGGCTGATTTGGCCAAATACCGTCAGACATCCTCAATAAACAGACAAAAAATTTACACCAACTTAATAAAAAAAAACTAATAATAATAAATCCACAACCAGCCTTCTGGGAAGAGCTCATCGCAATACTTCGGGATGGTACTCTTCTTTGTCGTCCTTATCCACAAAAAAAAAAATTATAATTCAAGCCAAAGCTCTAAGCTATGCAACGCAATAGAAATCAAGTTGATATCTAGAAAAGTAAGCAAGTTATGACCAAAAAGGTAAGCAGTTCTACTACTGCCTCTTTCCGGCCACTTTTTAGTAGAACTGGTTACCTTTTTGGTCATAACTTGGTAAGTTTTCAATATATCTACTTGATTTCTTTTGCTTTGGATAGCTAACCGTATTGGCCTTAATTAGAAATTTTTTTCTGATGGATAGTAAAGGAAAATTTTTTTATAATTTTTTCAAAAAAAAGCAAAGGGGGTAGTCCATGGTTTTTTTTGGCGAAAAATAATTTTTTCGCACTATCTGCAAAAAACAGAATTTGAACTAAAGCCAATTTGGTTCTCTATCCAACGCAATAGAAATCAAGTCGATATCTAGAAAAGTAAGCAAGTTATGACCAAAAAGGTAAGCAGTTCTACTACTGCCTCTTTCCGGCCACTTTTTAGTAGAACTGGTTACCTTTTTGGTCATAACTTGGTAAGTTTTCAATATATCTACTTGATTTCTTTTGCTTTGGATAGCTAACCGTATTGGCCTTAATTAGAAATTTTTTTCTGATGGATAGTAAAGGAAAATTTTTTTATAATTTTTTCAAAAAAAAGCAAAGGGGGTAGTCCATGGTTTTTTTTGGCGAAAAATAATTTTTTCGCACTATCTGCAAAAAACAGAATTTGAACTAAAGCCAATTTGGTTCTCTATCCAACGCAATAGAAATCAAGTCGATATCTAGAAAAGTAAGCAAGTTATGACCAAAAAGGTAAGCAGTTCTACTACTGCCTCTTTCCGGCCACTTTTTAGTAGAACTGGTTACCTTTTTGGTCATAACTTGGTAAGTTTTCAATATATCTACTTGATTTCTTTTGCTTTGGATAGCTAACCGTATTGGCCTTAATTAGAAATTTTTTTCTGATGGATAGTAAAGGAAAATTTTTTTATAATTTTTTCAAAAAAAAGCAAAGGGGGTAGTCCATGGTTTTTTTTGGCGAAAAATAATTTTTTCGCACTATCTGCAAAAAACAGAATTTGAACTAAAGCCAATTTGGTTCTCTATCCAACGCAATAGAAATCAAGTCGATATCTAGAAAAGTAAGCAAGTTATGACCAAAAAGGTAAGCAGTTCTACTACTGCCTCTTTCCGGCCACTTTTTAGTAGAACTGGTTACCTTTTTGGTCATAACTTGGTAAGTTTTCAATATATCTACTTGATTTCTTTTGCTTTGGATAGCTAACCGTATTGGCCTTAATTAGAAATTTTTTTCTGATGGATAGTAAAGGAAAATTTTTTTATAATTTTTTCAAAAAAAAGCAAAGGGGGTAGTCCATGGTTTTTTTTGGCGAAAAATAATTTTTTCGCACTATCTGCAAAAAACAGAATTTGAACTAAAGCCAATTTGGTTCTCTATCCAACGCAATAGAAATCAAGTCGATATCTAGAAAAGTAAGCAAGTTATGACCAAAAAGGTAAGCAGTTCTACTACTGCCTCTTTCCGGCCACTTTTTAGTAGAACTGGTTACCTTTTTGGTCATAACTTGGTAAGTTTTCAATATATCTACTTGATTTCTTTTGCTTTGGATAGCTAACCGTATTGGCCTTAATTAGAAATTTTTTTCTGATGGATAGTAAAGGAAAATTTTTTTATAATTTTTTCAAAAAAAAGCAAAGGGGGTAGTCCATGGTTTTTTTTGGCGAAAAATAATTTTTTCGCACTATCTGCAAAAAACAGAATTTGAACTAAAGCCAATTTGGTTCTCTATCCAACGCAATAGAAATCAAGTCGATATCTAGAAAAGTAAGCAAGTTATGACCAAAAAGGTAAGCAGTTCTACTACTGCCTCTTTCCGGCCACTTTTTAGTAGAACTGGTTACCTTTTTGGTCATAACTTGCTAAGTTTTCAATATATCTGATTGATTTCTTTTGCTTTGGATAGCTAACCGTATTGGCCTTAATTAGAAATTTTTTCCTGATGGATAGTAAAGGAAAATTTTTTTATAATTTTTCAAAAAAAAGCAAAGGGGGTAGTCCATGGTTTTTTTTGGCGAAAAATATTTTTTTCGCACTACCTGCAAAAAACAGAATTTGAACTAAAGCCAATTTGGTTCTCTATCCAACGCAATAGAAATCAAGTCGATATCTAGAAAAGTAAGCAAGTTATGACCAAAAAGGTAAGCAGTTCTACTACTGCCTCTTTCCGGCCACTTTTTAGTAGAACTGGTTACCTTTTTGGTCATAATTTGCTAAGTTTTCAATATATCTGATTGATTTCTTTTGCTTTGGATAGCTAACCGTATTGGCCTTAATTAGAAATTTTTTTCTGATGGATAGTCCATGGTTTTTTTTGGCGAAAAATATTTTTTTCGCACTATCTGCAAAAAACAGAATTTGAACTAAAGCCAATTTGGTTCTCTATCCAACGCAATAGAAATCAAGTCGATATCTAGAAAAGTAAGCAAGTTATGACTAAAAAGGTAAGCAGTTCTACTACTGCCTCTTTCCGGCCACTTTTTAGTAGAACTGGTTACCTTTTTGGTCATAACTTGCTAAGTTTTCAATATATCTACTTGATTTCTTTTGCTTTGGATAGCTAACCGTATTGGCCTTAATTAGAAATTTTTTCCTGATGGATAGTAAAGGAAAATTTTTTTATAATTTTTTCAAAAAAAAGCAAAGGGGGTAGTCCATGGTTTTTTTTGGCGAAAAATATTTTTTTCGCACTATCTGCAAAAAACAGAATTTGAACTAAAGCCAATTTGGTTCTCTATCCAACGCAATAGAAATCAAGTCGATATCTAGAAAAGTAAGCAAGTTATGACTAAAAAGGTAAGCAGTTCTACTACTGCCTCTTTCCGGCCACTTTTTAGTAGAACTGGTTACCTTTTTGGTCATAACTTGCTAAGTTTTCAATATATCTGATTGATTTCTTTTGCTTTGGATAGCTAACCGTATTGGCCTTAATTAGAAATTTTTTCCTGATGGATAGTAAAGGAAAATTTTTTTATAATTTTTTCAAAAAAAAGCAAAGGGGGTAGTCCATGGTTTTTTTTGGCGAAAAATATTTTTTTCGCACTATCTGCAAAAAACAGAATTTTAACTAAAGCCAATTTGGTTCTCTATCCAACGCAATAGAAATCAAGTCGATATCTAGAAAAGTAAGCAAGTTATGACTAAAAAGGTAAGCAGTTCTACTACTGCCCCTTTCCGGCCACTTTTTAGTAGAACTGGTTACCTTTTTGGTCATAACTTGGTAAGTTTTCAATATATCTACTTGATTTCTTTTGCGTTGGATAGCTAACCGTATTGGCCTTAATTAGAAATTTTTTTCTGATGGATAGTGCAAGAAAATTTTTTTATAATTTTTTCAAAAAAAAGCAAAGGGGGTAGTCCATGGTTTTTTGTGGCGAAAAATATTTTTTTCGCACTATCTGCAAAAAACAGAATTTGAACTAAAGCCAATTTGGTTCTCTATCCAACGCAATAGAAATCAAGTCGATATCTAGAAAAGTAAGCAAGTTATGACTAAAAAGGTAAGCAGTTCTACTACTGCCCCTTTCCGGCCACTTTTTAGTAGAACTGGTTACCTTTTTGGTCATAACTTGGTAAGTTTTCAATATATCTACTTTTTTTTATAATTTTTTCAAAAAAAAGCAAAGGGGGTAGTCCATGTTTTTTTTTGGCGAAAAATATTTTTTTCGCACTATCTGCAAAAAACAGAATTTGAACTAAAGCCAATTTGGTTCTCTATCCAACGCAATAGAAATCAAGTCGATATCTAGAAAAGTAAGCAAGTTATGACTAAAAAGGTAAGCAGTTCTACTACTGCCTCTTTCCGACCACTTTTTAGTAGAACTGGTTACCTTTTTGGTCATAATTTGCTAAGTTTTCAATATATCTGATTGATTTCTTTTGCTTTGGATAGCTAACCGTATTGGCCTTAATTAGAAATTTTTTCCTGATGGATAGTAAAGGAAAATTTTTTTATAATTTTTTCAAAAAAAAGCAAAGGGGGTAGTCCATGGTTTTTTTTGGCGAAAAATATTTTTTTCGCACTATCTGCAAAAAACAGAATTTGAACTAAAGCCAATTTGGTTCTCTATCCAACGCAATAGAAATCAAGTCGATATCTAGAAAAGTAAGCAAGTTATGACTAAAAAGGTAAGCAGTTCTACTACTGCCCCTTTCCGGCCACTTTTTAGTAGAACTGGTTACCTTTTTGGTCATAACTTGGTAAGTTTTCAATATATCTACTTGATTTCTTTTGCGTTGGATAGCTAACCGTATTGGCCTTAATTAGAAATTTTTTTCTGATGGATAGTGCAAGAAAATTTTTTTATAATTTTTTCAAAAAAAAGCAAAGGGGGTAGTCCATGGTTTTTTGTGGCGAAAAATATTTTTTTCGCACTATCTGCAAAAAACAGAATTTGAACTAAAGCCAATTTGGTTCTCTATCCAACGCAATAGAAATCAAGTCGATATCTAGAAAAGTAAGCAAGTTATGACTAAAAAGGTAAGCAGTTCTACTACTGCCCCTTTCCGGCCACTTTTTAGTAGAACTGGTTACCTTTTTGGTCATAACTTGGTAAGTTTTCAATATATCTACTTGATTTCTTTTGCGTTGGATAGCTAACCGTATTGGCCTTAATTAGAAATTTTTTTCTGATGGATAGTAAAAGAAAATTTTTTTATAATTTTTGGAAAAAAAAGCAAAGGGGGTAGTCCATGGTTTTTTGTGGCGAAAAATATTTTTTTCGCACTATCTGCAAAAAACAGAATTTGAACTAAAGCCAATTTGGTTCTCTATCCAACGCAATAGAAATCAAGTCGATATCTAGAAAAGTAAGCAAGTTATGACTAAAAAGGTAAGCAGTTCTACTACTGCCCCTTTCCGGCCACTTTTTAGTAGAACTGGTTACCTTTTTGGTCATAACTTGCTAAGTTTTCAATATATCTACTTGATTTCTTTTGCGTTGGATAGCTAACCGTATTGGCCTTAATTAGAAATTTTTTTCTGATGGATAGTAAAAGAAAATTTTTTTATAATTTTTGGAAAAAAAAGCAAAGGGGGTAGTCCATGGTTTTTTTTGGCGAAAAATATTTTTTTCGCACTATCTGCAAAAAACAGAATTTGAACTAAAGCCAATTTGGTTCTCTATCCAACGCAATAGAAATCAAGTCGATATCTAGAAAAGTAAGCAAGTTATGACTAAAAAGGTAAGCAGTTCTACTACTGCCCCTCTCCGGCCACTTTTTAGTAGAACTGGTTACCTTTTTGGTCATAACTTGGTAAGTTTTCAATATATATACTTGATTTCTTTTGCGTTGGATAGCTAACCGTATTGGCCTTAATTAGAAATTTTTTTCTGATGGATAGTAAAAGAAAATTTTTTTATAATTTTTGCAAAAAAAAGCAAAGGGGGTAGTCCATGGTTTTTTGTGGCGAAAAATATTTTTTTCGCACTATCTGCAAAAAACAGAATTTGAACTAAAGCCAATTTGGTTCTCTATCCAACGCAATAGAAATCAAGTCGATATCTAGAAAAGTAAGCAAGTTATGACTAAAAAGGTAAGCAGTTCTACTACTGCCCCTTTCCGGCCACTTTTTAGTAGAACTGGTTACCTTTTTGGTCATAACTTGCTAAGTTTTCAATATATCTACTTGATTTCTTTTGCGTTGGATAGCTAACCGTATTGGCCTTAATTAGAAATTTTTTTCTGATGGATAGTAAAAGAAAATTTTTTTATAATTTTTGGAAAAAAAAGCAAAGGGGGTAGTCCATGGTTTTTTTTGGCGAAAAATATTTTTTTCGCACTATCTGCAAAAAACAGAATTTGAACTAAAGCCAATTTGGTTCTCTATCCAACGCAATAGAAATCAAGTCGATATCTAGAAAAGTAAGCAAGTTATGACTAAAAAGGTAAGCAGTTCTACTACTGCCCCTTTCCGGCCACTTTTTAGTAGAACTGGTTACCTTTTTGGTCATAACTTCCTAACTTTTCAATATATCTGATTGATTTCTTTTGCGTTGGATAGCTAACCGTATTGGCCTTAATTAGAAATTTTTTTTCTGATGGATAGTAAAGGAAAATTTTTTTATAATTTTTTCAAAAAAAGCAAAGGGGGTAGTCCATGGTTTTTTATGGCGAAAAATATTTTTTTCGCACTATCTGCAAAACTAAAGCCAATTTGGTTCTCTATCCAACGCAATAGAAATCAAGTCGATATCTAGAAAAGTAAACAAGTTATGACTAAAAAGGTAAGCAGTTCTACTACTGCCCCTTTCCGGCCACTTTTTAGTAGAACTGGTTACCTTTTTGGTCATAACTTGGTAAGTTTTCAATATATCTACTTGATTTCTTTTGCGTTGGATAGCTAACCGTATTGGCCTTAATTAGAAATTTTTTTTCTGATGGATAGTAAAGGAAAATTTTTTTATAATTTTTTCAAAAAAAGCAAAGGGGGTAGTCCATGGTTTTTTATGGCGAAAAATATTTTTTTCGCACTATCTGCAAAACTAAAGCCAATTTGGTTCTCTATCCAACGCAATAGAAATCAAGTCGATATCTAGAAAAAAAAAGCACGTTATGACTAAAAAGGTAAGCAGTTCTACTACTGCCCCTTTCCGGCCACTTTTTAGTAGAACTGGTTACCTTTTTGGTCATAACTTGCCAAGTTTTCAATATATCTACTTGATTTCTTTTGCGTTGGATAGCTAACCGTATTGGCCTTAATTAGAAATTTTTTTTTGATGGATAGTAAAGGAAAATTTTTTTATAATTTTTTCAAAAAAAGCAAAGGGGGTAGTCCATGGTTTTTTGTGGCGAAAAATATTTTTTTTGCACTATCTGCAAAAAACAGAATTTGAACTAAAGCCAATTTGGTTCTCTATCCAACGCAATAGAAATCAAGTCGATATCTAGAAAAGTAAGCAAGTTATGACTAAAAAGGTAAGCAGTTCTACTACTGCCTCTTTCCGGCCACTTTTTAGTAGAACTGGTTACCTTTTTGGTCATAACTTGCTAAGTTACTTTGGATAGCTAACCGTATTGGCCTTAATTAGAAATTTTTTTCTGATGGATAGTAAAGGAAAATTTTTTTATAATTTTTTCAAAAAAAAGCAAAGGGGGTAGTCCACGGTTTTTTTTGGCGAAAAATATTTTTTTCGCACTATCTGCAAAAAACAGAATTTGAACTAAAGCCAATTTGGTTCTCTATCCAACGCAATAGAAATCAAGTCGATATCTAGAAAAGTAAGCAAGTTATGAGCAAAAAGGTAAGCAGTTCTACTACTGCCTCTTTCCGGCCACTTTTTAGTAGAACTGGTTACCTTTTTGGTCATAACTTGCTAAGTTACTTTGGATAGCTAACCGTATTGGCCTTAATTAGAAATTTTTTTCTGATGGATAGTAAAGGAAAATTTTTTTATAATTTTTTCAAAAAAAAGCAAAGGGGGTAGTCCACGGTTTTTTTTGGCGAAAAATATTTTTTTCGCACTATCTGCAAAAAACAGAATTTGAACTAAAGCCAATTTGGTTCTCTATCCAACGCAATAGAAATCAAGTCGATATCTAGAAAAGTAAGCACGTTATGACTAAAAAGGTAAGCAGTTCTACTACTGCCTCTTTCCGGCCACTTTTTAGTAGAACTGGTTACCTTTTTGGTCACAACTTGCTAAGTTTTCAATATATCTGATTGATTTCTTTTGCTTTGGATAGCTAACCGTATTGGCCTTAATTAGAAATTTTTTCCTGATGGATAGTAAAGGAAAATTTTTTTATAATTTTTTCAAAAAAAAGCAAAGGGGGTAGTCCACGGTTTTTTTTGGCGAAAAATATTTTTTTCGCACTATCTGCAAAAAACAGAATTTGAACTAAAGCCAATTTGGTTCTCTATCCAACGCAATAGAAATCAAGTCGATATCTAGAAAAGTAAGCAAGTTATGACTAAAAAGGTAAGCAGTTCTACTACTGCCTCTTTCCGGCCACTTTTTAGTAGAACTGGTTACCTTTTTGGTCACAACTTGCTAAGTTTTCAATATATCTGATTGATTTCTTTTGCTTTGGATAGCTAACCGTATTGGCCTTAATTAGAAATTTTTTCCTGATGGATAGTAAAGGAAAATTTTTTTATAATTTTTTCAAAAAAAAGCAAAGGGGGTAGTCCACGGTTTTTTTTGGCGAAAAATATTTTTTTCGCACTATCTGCAAAAAACAGAATTTGAACTAAAGCCAATTTGGTTCTCTATCCAACGCAATAGAAATCAAGTCGATATCTAGAAAAGTAAGCACGTTATGACTAAAAAGGTAAGCAGTTCTACTACTGCCTCTTTCCGGCCACTTTTTAGTAGAACTGGTTACCTTTTTGGTCATAACTTGCTAAGTTTTCAATATATCTGATTGATTTCTTTTGCTTTGGATAGCTAACCGTATTGGCCTTAATTAGAAATTTTTTCCTGATGGATAGTAAACTAAAATTTTTTTATAATTTTTTCAAAAAAAAGCAAAGGGGGTAGTCCATGGTTTTTTTGGCGAAAAATATTTTTTTCGCATTATCTGCAAAAAACAGAATTTGAACTAAAGCCAATTTGGTTCTCTATCCAACGCAATAGAAATCAAGTCGATATCTAGAAAAGTAAGCAAGTTATGACTAAAAAGGTTAGCAGTTCTACTACTGCCTCTTTCCGACCACTTTTTAGTAGAACTGGTTACCTTTTTGGTCATAACTTGCTAAGTTTTCAATATATCTGATTGATTTCTTTTGCTTTGGATAGCTAACCGTATTGGCTTTAATTAGAAATTTTTTTCTGATGGATAGTAAAGGAAAATTTTTTTATAATTTTTTCAAAAAAAAGCAAAGGGGGTAGTCCATGGTTTTTTTTGGCGAAAAATATTTTTTTCGCATTATCTGCAAAAAACAGAATTTGAACTAAAGCCAATTTGGTTCTCTATCCAACGCAATAGAAATCAAGTCGATATCTAGAAAAGTAAGCAAGTTATGACTAAAAAGGTAAGCAGTTCTACTACTGCCTCTTTCCGGCCACTTTTTAGTAGAACTGGTTACCTTTTTGGTCATAACTTGCTAAGTTTTCAATATATCTGATTGATTTCTTTTGCTTTGGATAGCTAACCGTATTGGCCTTAATTAGAAATTTTTTTCTGATGGATAGTAAAGGAAAATTTTTTTATAATTTTTTCAAAAAAAAGCAAAGGGGGTAGTCCATGGTTTTTTTTGGCGAAAAATATTTTTTTCGCACTATCTGCAAAAAACAGAATTTGAACTAAAGCCAATTTGGTTCTCTATCCAACGCAATAGAAATCAAGTCGATATCTAGAAAAGTAAGCAAGTTATGACTAAAAAGGTAAGCAGTTCTACTACTGCCTCTTTCCGGCCACTTTTTAGTAGAACTGGTTACCTTTTTGGTCATAACTTGCTAAGTTACTTTGGATAGCTAACCGTATTGGCCTTAATTAGAAATTTTTTTCTGATGGATAGTAAAGGAAAATTTTTTTATAATTTTTTCAAAAAAAAGCAAAGGGGGTAGTCCACGGTTTTTTTTGGCGAAAAATATTTTTTTCGCACTATCTGCAAAAAACAGAATTTGAACTAAAGCCAATTTGGTTCTCTATCCAACGCAATAGAAATCAAGTCGATATCTAGAAAAGTAAGCACGTTATGACTAAAAAGGTAAGCAGTTCTACTACTGCCTCTTTCCGGCCACTTTTTAGTAGAACTGGTTACCTTTTTGGTCACAACTTGCTAAGTTTTCAATATATCTGATTGATTTCTTTTGCTTTGGATAGCTAACCGTATTGGCCTTAATTAGAAATTTTTTCCTGATGGATAGTAAAGGAAAATTTTTTTATAATTTTTTCAAAAAAAAGCAAAGGGGGTAGTCCACGGTTTTTTTTGGCGAAAAATATTTTTTTCGCACTATCTGCAAAAAACAGAATTTGAACTAAAGCCAATTTGGTTCTCTATCCAACGCAATAGAAATCAAGTCGATATCTAGAAAAGTAAGCAAGTTATGACTAAAAAGGTAAGCAGTTCTACTACTGCCTCTTTCCGGCCACTTTTTAGTAGAACTGGTTACCTTTTTGGTCACAACTTGCTAAGTTTTCAATATATCTGATTGATTTCTTTTGCTTTGGATAGCTAACCGTATTGGCCTTAATTAGAAATTTTTTCCTGATGGATAGTAAAGGAAAATTTTTATATAATTTTTTCAAAAAAAAGCAAAGGGGGTAGTCCACGGTTTTTTTTGGCGAAAAATATTTTTTTCGCACTATCTGCAAAAAACAGAATTTGAACTAAAGCCAATTTGGTTCTCTATCCAACGCAATAGAAATCAAGTCGATATCTAGAAAAGTAAGCACGTTATGACTAAAAAGGTAAGCAGTTCTACTACTGCCTCTTTCCGGCCACTTTTTAGTAGAACTGGTTACCTTTTTGGTCATAACTTGCTAAGTTTTCAATATATCTGATTGATTTCTTTTGCTTTGGATAGCTAACCGTATTGGCCTTAATTAGAAATTTTTTCCTGATGGATAGTAAAGGAAAATTTTTTTATAATTTTTTCAAAAAAAAGCAAAGGGGGTAGTCCATGGTTTTTTTGGCGAAAAATATTTTTTTCGCATTATCTGCAAAAAACAGAATTTGAACTAAAGCCAATTTGGTTCTCTATCCAACGCAATAGAAATCAAGTCGATATCTAGAAAAGTAAGCAAGTTATGACTAAAAAGGTTAGCAGTTCTACTACTGCCTCTTTCCGACCACTTTTTAGTAGAACTGGTTACCTTTTTGGTCATAACTTGCTAAGTTTTCAATATATCTGATTGATTTCTTTTGCTTTGGATAGCTAACCGTATTGGCTTTAATTAGAAATTTTTTTCTGATGGATAGTAAAGGAAAATTTTTTTATAATTTTTTCAAAAAAAAGCAAAGGGGGTAGTCCATGGTTTTTTTTGGCGAAAAATATTTTTTTCGCATTATCTGCAAAAAACAGAATTTGAACTAAAGCCAATTTGGTTCTCTATCCAACGCAATAGAAATCAAGTCGATATCTAGAAAAGTAAGCAAGTTATGACTAAAAAGGTAAGCAGTTCTACTACTGCCTCTTTCCGGCCACTTTTTAGTAGAACTGGTTACCTTTTTGGTCATAACTTGCTAAGTTTTCAATATATCTGATTGATTTCTTTTGCTTTGGATAGCTAACCGTATTGGCCTTAATTAGAAATTTTTTTCTGATGGATAGTAAAGGAAAATTTTTTTATAATTTTTTCAAAAAAAAGCAAAGGGGGTAGTCCATGGTTTTTTTTGGCGAAAAATATTTTTTTCGCACTATCTGCAAAAAACAGAATTTGAACTAAAGCCAATTTGGTTCTCTATCCAACGCAATAGAAATCAAGTCGATATCTAGAAAAGTAAGCAAGTTATGACTAAAAAGGTAAGCAGTTCTACTACTGCCTCTTTCCGGCCACTTTTTAGTAGAACTGGTTACCTTTTTGGTCATAACTTGCTAAGTTTTCAATATATCTGATTGATTTCTTTTGCTTTGGATAGCTAACCGTATTGGCCTTAATTAGAAATTTTTTCCTGATGGATAGTAAAGGAAAATTTTTTTATAATTTTTTCAAAAAAAAGCAAAGGGGGTAGTCCATGGTTTTTTTTGGCGAAAAATATTTTTTTCGCATTATCTGCAAAAAACAGAATTTGAACTAAAGCCAATTTGGTTCTCTATCCAACGCAATAGAAATCAAGTCGATATCTAGAAAAGTAAGCAAGTTATGACTAAAAAGGTAAGCAGTTCTACTACTGCCTCTTTCCGGCCACTTTTTAGTAGAACTCATTACCTTTTTGGTCATAACTTGCTAAGTTTTCAATATATCTGCTTGATTTCTTTTGCTTTGGATAGCTAACCGTATTGGCCTTAATTAGAAATTTTTTTCTGATGGATAGTAAAGGAAAATTTTTTTATAATTTTTTCAAAAAAAAGCAAAGGGGGTAGTCCATGGTTTTTTTTGGCGAAAAATATTTTTTTCGCACTATCTGCAAAAAACAGAATTTGAACTAAAGCCAATTTGGTTCTCTATCCAACGCAATAGAAATCAAGTCGATATCTAGAAAAGTAAGCAAGTTATGAGCAAAAAGGTAAGCAGTTCTACTACTGCCTCTTTCCGGCCACTTTTTAGTAGAACTGGTTACCTTTTTGGTCATAACTTGCTAAGTTTTCAATATATCTGATTGATTTCTTTTGCTTTGGATAGCTAACCGTATTGGCCTTAATTAGAAATTTTTTCCTGATGGATAGTAAAGGAAAATTTTTTTATAATTTTTTCAAAAAAAAGCAAAGGGGGTAGTCCATGGTTTTTTTTGGCGAAAAATATTTTTTTCGCACTATCTGCAAAAAACAGAATTTGAACTAAAGCCAATTTGGTTCTCTATCCAACGCAATAGAAATCAAGTCGATATCTAGAAAAGTAAGCAAGTTATGACTAAAAAGGTAAGCAGTTCTACTACTGCCTCTTTCCGGCCACTTTTTAGTAGAACTCATTACCTTTTTGGTCATAACTTGCTAAGTTTTCAATATATCTGCTTGATTTCTTTTGCTTTGGATAGCTAACCGTATTGGCCTTAATTAGAAATTTTTTTCTGATGGATAGTAAAGGAAAATTTTTTTATAATTTTTTCAAAAAAAAGCAAAGGGGGTAGTCCATGGTTTTTTTTGGCGAAAAATATTTTTTTCGCACTATCTGCAAAAAACAGAATTTGAACTAAAGCCAATTTGGTTCTCTATCCAACGCAATAGAAATCAAGTCGATATCTAGAAAAGTAAGCAAGTTATGACTAAAAAGGTAAGCAGTTCTACTACTGCCTCTTTCCGGCCACTTTTTAGTAGAACTGGTTACCTTTTTGGTCATAACTTGCTAAGTTTTCAATATATCTGATTGATTTCTTTTGCTTTGGATAGCTAACCGTATTGGCCTTAATTAGAAATTTTTTCCTGATGGATAGTAAAGGAAAATTTTTTTATAATTTTTTCAAAAAAAAGCAAAGGGGGTAGTCCATGGTTTTTTTTGGCGAAAAATATTTTTTTCGCACTATCTGCAAAAAACAGAATTTGAACTAAAGCCAATTTGGTTCTCTATCCAACGCAATAGAAATCAAGTCGATATCTAGAAAAGTAAGCAAGTTATGACTAAAAAGGTAAGCAGTTCTACTACTGCCTCTTTCCGGCCACTTTTTAGTAGAACTCATTACCTTTTTGGTCATAACTTGCTAAGTTTTCAATATATCTGCTTGATTTCTTTTGCTTTGGATAGCTAACCGTATTGGCCTTAATTAAAAATTTTTTTCTGATGGATAGTAAAGGAAAATTTTTTTATAATTTTTTCAAAAAAAAGCAAAGGGGGTAGTCCATGGTTTTTTTTGGCGAAAAATATTTTTTTCGCACTATCTGCAAAAAACAGAATTTGAACTAAAGCCAATTTGGTTCTCTATCCAACGCAATAGAAATCAAGTCGATATCTAGAAAAGTAAGCAAGTTATGACTAAAAAGGTAAGCAGTTCTACTACTGCCTCTTTCCGGCCACTTTTTAGTAGAACTGGTTACCTTTTTGGTCATAACTTGCTAAGTTTTCAATATATCTGATTGATTTCTTTTGCTTTGGATAGCTAACCGTATTGGCCTTAATTAGAAATTTTTTCCTGATGGATAGTAAAGGAAAATTTTTTTATAATTTTTTCAAAAAAAAGCAAAGGGGGTAGTCCATGGTTTTTTTTGGCGAAAAATATTTTTTTCGCATTATCTGCAAAAAACAGAATTTGAACTAAAGCCAATTTGGTTCTCTATCCAACGCAATAGAAATCAAGTCGATATCTAGAAAAGTAAGCAAGTTATGACTAAAAAGGTAAGCAGTTCTACTACTGCCTCTTTCCGGCCACTTTTTAGTAGAACTCATTACCTTTTTGGTCATAACTTGCTAAGTTTTCAATATATCTGATTGATTTCTTTTGCTTTGGATAGCTAACCGTATTGGCCTTAATTAGAAATTTTTTTCTGATGGATAGTAAAGGAAAATTTTTTTATAATTTTTTCAAAAAAAAGCAAAGGGGGTAGTCCATGGTTTTTTTTGGCGAAAAATATTTTTTTCGCACTATCTGCAAAAAACAGAATTTGAACTAAAGCCAATTTGGTTCTCTATCCAACGCAATAGAAATCAAGTCGATATCTAGAAAAGTAAGCAAGTTATGAGCAAAAAGGTAAGCAGTTCTACTACTGCCTCTTTCCGGCCACTTTTTAGTAGAACTGGTTACCTTTTTGGTCATAACTTGCTAAGTTTTCAATATATCTGCTTGATTTCTTTTGCTTTGGATAGCTAACCGTATTGGCCTTAATTAGAAATTTTTTTCTGATGGATAGTAAAGGAAAATTTTTTTATAATTTTTTCAAAAAAAAGCAAAGGGGGTAGTCCATGGTTTTTTTTGGCGAAAAATATTTTTTTCGCACTATCTGCAAAAAACAGAATTTGAACTAAAGCCAATTTGGTTCTCTATCCAACGCAATAGAAATCAAGTCGATATCTAGAAAAGTAAGCAAGTTATGAGCAAAAAGGTAAGCAGTTCTACTACTGCCTCTTTCCGGCTACTTTTTAGTAGAACTGGTTACCTTTTTGGTCATAACTTGCTAAGTTTTCAATATATCTGATTGATTTCTTTTGCTTTGGATAGCTAACCGTATTGGCCTTAATTAGAAATTTTTTCCTGATGGATAGTAAAGGAAAATTTTTTTATAATTTTTTCAAAAAAAAGCAAAGGGGGTAGTCCACGGTTTTTTTTGGCGAAAAATATTTTTTTCGCACTATCTGCAAAAAACAGAATTTGAACTAAAGCCAATTTGGTTCTCTATCCAACGCAATAGAAATCAAGTCGATATCTAGAAAAGTAAGCAAGTTATGACTAAAAAGGTAAGCAGTTCTACTACTGCCTCTTTCCGGCCACTTTTTAGTAGAACTGGTTACCTTTTTTGTCATAACTTGCTAAGTTTTCAATATATCTGATTGATTTCTTTTGCTTTGGATAGCTAACCGTATTGGCCTTAATTAGAAATTTTTTCCTGATGGATAGTAAAGGAAAATTTTTTTATAATTTTTTCAAAAAAAAGCAAAGGGGGTAGTCCACGGTTTTTTTTGGCGAAAAATATTTTTTTCGCACTATCTGCAAAAAACAGAATTTGAACTAAAGCCAATTTGGTTCTCTATCCAACGCAATAGAAATCAAGTCGATATCTAGAAAAGTAAGCACGTTATGACTAAAAAGGTAAGCAGTTCTACTACTGCCTCTTTCCGGCCACTTTTTAGTAGAACTGGTTACCTTTTTGGTCATAACTTGCTAAGTTTTCAATATATCTGATTGATTTCTTTTGCTTTGGATAGCTAATCGTATTGGCCTTAATTAGAAATTTTTTCCTGATGGATAGTAAAGGAAAATTTTTTTATAATTTTTTCAAAAAAAAGCAAAGGGGGTAGTCCATGGTTTTTTTGGCGAAAAATATTTTTTTCGCATTATCTGCAAAAAACAGAATTGGAACTAAAGCCAATTTGGTTCTCTATCCAACGCAATAGAAATCAAGTCGATATCTAGAAAAGTAAGCAAGTTATGACTAAAAAGGTTAGCAGTTCTACTACTGCCTCTTTCCGACCACTTTTTAGTAGAACTGGTTACCTTTTTGGTCATAACTTGCTAAGTTTTCAATATATCTGATTGATTTCTTTTGCTTTGGATAGCTAACCGTATTGGCTTTAATTAGAAATTTTTTTCTGATGGATAGTAAAGGAAAATTTTTTTATAATTTTTTCAAAAAAAAGCAAAGGGGGTAGTCCATGGTTTTTTTTGGCGAAAAATATTTTTTTCGCATTATCTGCAAAAAACAGAATTTGAACTAAAGCCAATTTGGTTCTCTATCCAACGCAATAGAAATCAAGTCGATATCTAGAAAAGTAAGCAAGTTATGACTAAAAAGGTAAGCAGTTCTACTACTGCCTCTTTCCGGCCACTTTTTAGTAGAACTGGTTACCTTTTTTGTCATAACTTGCTAAGTTTTCAATATATCTGATTGATTTCTTTTGCTTTGGATAGCTAACCGTATTGGCCTTAATTAGAAATTTTTTCCTGATGGATAGTAAAGGAAAATTTTTTTATAATTTTTTCAAAAAAAAGCAAAGGGGGTAGTCCACGGTTTTTTTTGGCGAAAAATATTTTTTTCGCACTATCTGCAAAAAACAGAATTTGAACTAAAGCCAATTTGGTTCTCTATCCAACGCAATAGAAATCAAGTCGATATCTAGAAAAGTAAGCAAGTTATGACTAAAAAGGTAAGCAGTTCTACTACTGCCTCTTTCCGGCCACTTTTTAGTAGAACTGGTTACCTTTTTGGTCACAACTTGCTAAGTTTTCAATATATCTGATTGATTTCTTTTGCTTTGGATAGCTAACCGTATTGGCCTTAATTAGAAATTTTTTCCTGATGGATAGTAAAGGAAAATTTTTTTATAATTTTTTCAAAAAAAAGCAAAGGGGGTAGTCCACGGTTTTTTTTGGCGAAAAATATTTTTTTCGCACTATCTGCAAAAAACAGAATTTGAACTAAAGCCAATTTGGTTCTCTATCCAACGCAATAGAAATCAAGTCGATATCTAGAAAAGTAAGCACGTTATGACTAAAAAGGTAAGCAGTTCTACTACTGCCTCTTTCCGGCCACTTTTTAGTAGAACTGGTTACCTTTTTGGTCATAACTTGCTAAGTTTTCAATATATCTGATTGATTTCTTTTGCTTTGGATAGCTAACCGTATTGGCCTTAATTAGAAATTTTTTCCTGATGGATAGTAAAGGAAAATTTTTTTATAATTTTTTCAAAAAAAAGCAAAGGGGGTAGTCCATGGTTTTTTTGGCGAAAAATATTTTTTTCGCATTATCTGCAAAAAACAGAATTTGAACTAAAGCCAATTTGGTTCTCTATCCAACGCAATAGAAATCAAGTCGATATCTAGAAAAGTAAGCAAGTTATGACTAAAAAGGTTAGCAGTTCTACTACTGCCTCTTTCCGGCCACTTTTTAGTAGAACTGGTTACCTTTTTGGTCATAACTTGCTAAGTTTTCAATATATCTGATTGATTTCTTTTGCTTTGGATAGCTAACCGTATTGGCCTTAATTAGAAATTTTTTTCTGATGGATAGTAAAGGAAAATTTTTTTATAATTTTTTCAAAAAAAAGCAAAGGGGGTAGTCCACGGTTTTTTTTGGCGAAAAATATTTTTTTCGCACTATCTGCAAAAAACAGAATTTGAACTAAAGCCAATTTGGTTCTCTATCCAACGCAATAGAAATCAAGTCGATATCTAGAAAAGTAAGCAAGTTATGAGCAAAAAGGTAAGCAGTTCTACTACTGCCTCTTTCCGGCCACTTTTTAGTAGAACTGGTTACCTTTTTGGTCATAACTTGCTAAGTTTTCAATATATCTGATTGATTTCTTTTGCTTTGGATAGCTAACCGTATTGGCCTTAATTAGAAATTTTTTTCTGATGGATAGTAAAGGAAAATTTTTTTATAATTTTTTCAAAAAAAAGCAAAGGGGGTAGTCCATGGTTTTTTTTTGGCGAAAAATATTTTTTTCGCACTATCTGCAAAAAACAGAATTTGAACTAAAGCCAATTTGGTTCTCTATCCAACGCAATAGAAATCAAGTCGATATCTAGAAAAGTAAGCAAGTTATGAGCACAAAGGTAAGCAGTTCTACTACTGCCTCTTTCCGGCCACTTTTTAGTAGAACTGGTTACCTTTTTGGTCATAACTTGCTAAGTTTTCAATATATCTGATTGATTTCTTTTGCTTTGGATAGCTAACCGTATTGGCCTTAATTAGAAATTTTTTCCTGATGGATAGTAAAGGAAAATTTTTTTATAATTTTTTCAAAAAAAAGCAAAGGGGGTAGTCCATGGTTTTTTTTGGCGAAAAATATTTTTTTCGCACTATCTGCAAAAAACAGAATTTGAACTAAAGCCAATTTGGTTCTCTATCCAACGCAATAGAAATCAAGTCGATATCTAGAAAAGTAAGCAAGTTATGACTAAAAAGGTAAGCAGTTCTACTACTGCGTCTTTCCGGCCACTTTTTAGTAGAACTGGTTACCTTTTTGGTCATAACTTGCTAAGTTTTCAATATATCTGATTGATTTCTTTTGCTTTGGATAGCTAACCGTAATGGCCTTAATTAGAAATTTTTTCCTGATGGATAGTAAAGGAAAATTTTTTTATAATTTTTTCAAAAAAAAGCAAAGGGGGTAGTCCATGGTTTTTTTGGCGAAAAATATTTTTTTCGCACTATCTGCAAAAAACAGAACTTGAACTAAAGCCAATTTGGTTCTCTATCCAACGCAATAGAAATCAAGTCGATATCTAGAAAAGTAAGCACGTTATGACTAAAAAGGTAAGCAGTTCTACTACTGCCTCTTTCCGGCCACTTTTTAGTAGAACTGGTTACCTTTTTGGTCATAACTTGATAAGTTTTCAATATATCTACTTGATTTGTTTTGCGTTGGATAGCTAACCGTATTGGCCTTAATTAGAAATTTTTTTCTGATGGATAGTAAAGGAAAATTTTTTTATAATTTAAAAAAAAAAAAGCAAAGGGGGTAGTCCATGGTTTTTTTTGGCGAAAAATATTTTTTTCGCACTATCTGCAAAAAACAGAATTTGAACTAAAGCCAATTTGGTTCTCTATCCAACGCAATAGAAATCAAGTCGATATCTAGAAAAGTAAGCAAGTTATGACTAAAAAGGTAAGCAGTTCTACTACTGCCCCTTTCCGACCACTTTTTAGTAGAACTGGTTACCTTTTTGGTCATAACTTGGTAAGTTTTCAATATATATACTTGATTTCTTTTGCGTTGGATAGCTAACTGTATTGGCCTTAATTAGAAATTTTTTTCTGATGGATAGTAAAGGAAAATTTTTTTATAATTTTTTCAAAAAAAAAGCAAAGGGGGTAGTCCATGGTTTTTTGTGGCGAAAAATATTTTTTTCGCACTATCTGCAAAAAACAGAATTTGAACTAAAGCCAATTTGGTTCTCTATCCAACGCAATAGAAATCAAGTCGATATCCAGAAAAGTAAGCAAGTTATGACTAAAAAGGTAAGCAGTTCTACTACTGCCCCTTTCCGGCCACTTTTTATTAGAACTGGTTACCTTTTTGGTCATAACTTGCTAAGTTTTCAATATATCTACTTGATTTGTTTTGCGTTGGATAGCTAACCGTATTGGCCTTAATTAGAAATTTTTTTCTGATGGATAGTAAAGGAAAATTTTTTTATAATTTAAAAAAAAAAAAGCAAAGGGGGTAGTCCATGGTTTTTTTTGGCGAAAAATATTTTTTTCGCACTATCTGCAAAAAACAGAATTTGAACTAAAGCCAATTTGGTTCTCTATCCAACGCAATAGAAATCAAGTCGATATCTAGAAAAGTAAGCAAGTTATGACTAAAAAGGTAAGCAGTTCTACTACTGCCCCTTTCCGACCACTTTTTAGTAGAACTGGTTACCTTTTTGGTCATAACTTGGTAAGTTTTCAATATATATACTTGATTTCTTTTGCGTTGGATAGCTAACTGTATTGGCCTTAATTAGAAATTTTTTTCTGATGGATAGTAAAGGAAAATTTTTTTATAATTTTTTCAAAAAAAAAGCAAAGGGGGTAGTCCATGGTTTTTTGTGGCGAAAAATATTTTTTTCGCACTATCTGCAAAAAACAGAATTTGAACTAAAGCCAATTTGGTTCTCTATCCAACGCAATAGAAATCAAGTCGATATCCAGAAAAGTAAGCAAGTTATGACTAAAAAGGTAAGCAGTTCTACTACTGCCCCTTTCCGGCCACTTTTTAGTAGAACTGGTTACCTTTTTGGTCATAACTTGCTAAGTTTTCAATATATCTACTTGATTTCTTTTGCGTTGGATAGCTAACTGTATTGGCCTTAATTAGAAATTTTTTTCTGATGGATAGTAAAGGAAAATTTTTTTATAATTTTTTCAAAAAAAAGCAAAGGGGGTAGTCCATGGTTTTTTTTGGCGAAAAATATTTTTTTCGCACTATCTGCAAAAAACAGAATTTGAACTAAAGCCAATTTGGTTCTCTATCCAACGCAATAGAAATCAAGTCGATATCCAGAAAAGTAAGCAAGTTATGACTAAAAAGGTAAGCAGTTCTACTACTGCCCCTTTCCGGCCACTTTTTAGTAGAACTGGTTACCTTTTTGGTCATAACTTGCTAAGTTTTCAATATATCTACTTGATTTCTTTTGCGTTGGATAGCTAACCGTATTGGCCTTAATTATAAATTTTTTTTCTGATGGATAGTAAAGGAAAATTTTTTTATAATTTTTTCAAAAAAAAAGCAAAGGGGGTAGTCCATGGTTTTTTGTGGCGAAAAATATTTTTTTCGCACTATCTGCAAAAAACAGAACTTGAACTAAAGCCAATTTGGTTCTCTATCCAACGCAATAGAAATCAAGTCGATATCTAGAAAAGTAAGAACGTTATGACTAAAAAGGTAAGCAGTTCTACTACTGCCCCTTTCCGGCTACTTTTTAGTAGAACTGGTTACCTTTTTGGTCATAACTTGGTAAGTTTTCAATATATCTACTTGATTTCTTTTGCGTTGGATAGCTAACCGTATTGGCCTTAATTAGAAATTTTTTTTCTGATGAATAGTAAAGGAAAATTTTTTTATAATTTTTTCAAAAAAAAGCAAAGGGGGTAGTCCATGGTTTTTTGTGGCGAAAAATATTTTTTTTGCACTATCTGCAAAAAACAGAACTTGAACTAAAGCCAATTTGGTTCTCTATCCAACGCAATAGAAATCAAGTCGATATCTAGAAAAGTAAGCACGTTATGACTAAAAAGGTAAGCAGTTCTACTACTGCCCCTTTCCGGCTACTTTTTAGTAGAACTGGTTACCTTTTTGGTCATAACTTGGTAAGTTTTCAATATATCTACTTGATTTCTTTTGCGTTGGATAGCTAACCGTATTGGCCTTAATTAGAAATTTTTTTTCTGATGGATAGTAAAGGAAAATTTTTTTATAATTTTTTCAAAAAAAAAGCAAAGGGGGTAGTCCATGGTTTTTTGTGGCGAAAAATATTTTTTTCGCACTATCTGCAAAAAACAGAACTTGAACTAAAGCCAATTTGGTTCTCTATCCAACGCAATAGAAATCAAGTCGATATCTAGAAAAGTAAGCAAGTTATGACTAAAAAGGTAAGCAGTTCTACTACTGCCCCTTTCCGGCCACTTTTTAGTAGAACTGGTTACCTTTTTGGTCATAACTTGGTAAGTTTTCAATATATCTACTTGATTTGTTTTGCGTTGGATAGCTAACCGTATTGGCCTTTATTAGAAATTTTTTTCTGATGGATAGTAAAGGAAAATTTTTTTATAATTTTAAAAAAAAAAAGCAAAGGGGGTAGTCCATGGTTTTTTTTGGCGAAAAATATTTTTTTCGCACTATCTGCAAAAAACAGAATTTGAACTAAAGCCAATTTGGTTCTCTATCCAACGCAATAGAAATCAAGTCGATATCTAGAAAAGTAAGCAAGTTATGACTAAAAAGGTAAGCAGTTCTACTACTGCCCCTTTCCGGCCACTTTTTAGTAGAACTGGTTACCTTTTTGGTCATAACTTGGTAAGTTTTCAATATATATACTTGATTTCTTTTGCGTTGGATAGCTAACCGTATTGGCCTTAATTAGAAATTTTTTTCTGATGGATAGTAAAGGAAAATTTTTTTATAATTTTTTCAAAAAAAAGCAAAGGGGGTAGTCCATGGTTTTTTGTGGCGAAAAATATTTTTTTCGCACTATCTGCAAAAAACAGAATTTGAACTAAAGCCAATTTGGTTCTCTATCCAACGCAATAGAAATCAAGTCGATATCCAGAAAAGTAAGCAAGTTATGACTAAAAAGGTAAGCAGTTCTACTACTGCCCCTTTCCGGCCACTTTTTAGTAGAACTGGTTACCTTTTTGGTCATAACTTGCTAAGTTTTCAATATATCTACTTGATTTCTTTTGCGTTGGATAGCTAACCGTATTGGCCTTAATTAGAAATTTTTTTCTGATGGATAGTAAAGGAAAATTTTTTTATAATTTTTTCAAAAAAAAGCAAAGGGGGTAGTCCATGGTTTTTTTTGGCGAAAAATATTTTTTTCGCAAATCAAGTCGATATCTAGAAAAGTAAGCAAGTTATGACTAAAAAGGTAAGCAGTTCTACTACTGCCCCTTTCCGGCCACTTTTTAGTAGAACTGGTTACCTTTTTGGTCATAACTTGGTAAGTTTTCAATATATCTACTTGATTTCTTTTGCGTTGGATAGCTAACCGTATTGGCCTTAATTATAAATTTTTTTCTGATGGATAGTAAAGGAAAATTTTTTTATAATTTTTTCAAAAAAAAGCAAAGGGGGTAGTCCATGGTTTTTTGTGGCGAAAAATATTTTTTTCGCACTATCTGCAAAAAACAGAATTTGAACTAAAGCCAATTTGGTTCTCTATCCAACGCAATAGAAATCAAGTCGATATTTAGAAAAGTAAGCACGTTATGACTAAAAAGGTAAGCAGTTCTACTACTGCCCCTTTCCGGCCACTTTTTAGTAGAACTGGTTACCTTTTTGGTCATAACTTGGTAAGTTTTCAATATATCTACTTGATTTCTTTTGCGTTGGATAGCTAACCGTATTGGCCTTAATTAGAAATTTTTTTTCTGATGGATAGTAAAGGAAAATTTTTTTATAATTTTTTCAAAAAAAAAGCAAAGGGGGTAGTCCATGGTTTTTTGTGGCGAAAAATATTTTTTTCGCAGTATCTGCAAAAAACAGAACTTGAACTAAAGCCAATTTGGTTCTCTATCCAACGCAATAGAAATCAAGTCGATATCTAGAAAAGTAAGCACGTTATGACTAAAAAGGTAAGCAGTTCTACTACTGCCCCTTTCCGGCTACTTTTTAGTAGAACTGGTTACCTTTTTGGTCATAACTTGGTAAGTTTTCAATATATCTACTTGATTTCTTTTGCGTTGGATAGCTAACCGTATTGGCCTTAATTAGAAATTTTTTTTCTGATGGATAGTAAAGGAAAATTTTTTTATAATTTTTTCAAAAAAAAGCAAAGGGGGTAGTCCATGGTTTTTTGTGGCGAAAAATATTTTTTTCGCACTATCTGCAAAAAACAGAACTTGAACTAAAGCCAATTTGGTTCTCTATCCAACGCAATAGAAATCAAGTCGTTATCTAGAAAAGTAAGCAAGTTATGACTAAAAAGGTAAGCAGTTCTACTACTGCCCCTTTCCGGCCACTTTTTAGTAGAACTGGTTACCTTTTTGGTCATAACTTGCTAAGTTTTCAATATATCTACTTGATTTCTTTTGCGTTGGATAGCTAACCGTATTGGCCTTAATTAGAAATTTTTTTTCTGATGGATAGTAAAGGAAAATTTTTTTATAATTTTTTCAAAAAAAAAGCAAAGGGGGTAGTCCATGGTTTTTTGTGGCGAAAAATATTTTTTTCGCAGTATCTGCAAAAAACAGAACTTGAACTAAAGCCAATTTGGTTCTCTATCCAACGCAATAGAAATCAAGTCGATATCTAGAAAAGTAAGCACGTTATGACTAAAAAGGTAAGCAGTTCTACTACTGCCCCTTTCCGGCTACTTTTTAGTAGAACTGGTTACCTTTTTGGTCATAACTTGGTAAGTTTTCAATATATCTACTTGATTTCTTTTGCGTTGGATAGCTAACCGTATTGGCCTTAATTAGAAATTTTTTTTCTGATGGATAGTAAAGGAAAATTTTTTTATAATTTTTTCAAAAAAAAGCAAAGGGGGTAGTCCATGGTTTTTTGTGGCGAAAAATATTTTTTTCGCACTATCTGCAAAAAACAGAACTTGAACTAAAGCCAATTTGGTTCTCTATCCAACGCAATAGAAATCAAGTCGTTATCTAGAAAAGTAAGCAAGTTATGACTAAAAAGGTAAGCAGTTCTACTACTGCCCCTTTCCGGCCACTTTTTAGTAGAACTGGTTACCTTTTTGGTCATAACTTGCTAAGTTTTCAATATATCTACTTGATTTCTTTTGCGTTGGATAGCTAACCGTATTGGGCTTAATTAGAAATTTTTTTTCTGATGGATAGTAAAGGAAAATTTTTTTATAATTTTTTCAAAAAAAAAGCAAAGGGGGTAGTCCATGGTTTTTTGTGGCGAAAAATATTTTTTTCGCAGTATCTGCAAAAAACAGAACTTGAACTAAAGCCAATTTGGTTCTCTATCCAACGCAATAGAAATCAAGTCGATATCTAGAAAAGTAAGCACGTTATGACTAAAAAGGTAAGCAGTTCTACTACTGCCCCTTTCCGGCTACTTTTTAGTAGAACTGGTTACCTTTTTGGTCATAACTTGGTAAGTTTTCAATATATCTACTTGATTTCTTTTGCGTTGGATAGCTAACCGTATTGGCCTTAATTAGAAATTTTTTTTCTGATGGATAGTAAAGGAAAATTTTTTTATAATTTTTTCAAAAAAAAGCAAAGGGGGTAGTCCATGGTTTTTTGTGGCGAAAAATATTTTTTTCGCACTATCTGCAAAAAACAGAACTTGAACTAAAGCCAATTTGGTTCTCTATCCAACGCAATAGAAATCAAGTCGTTATCTAGAAAAGTAAGCAAGTTATGACTAAAAAGGTAAGCAGTTCTACTACTGCCCCTTTCCGGCCACTTTTTAGTAGAACTGGTTACCTTTTTGGTCATAACTTGGTAAGTTTTCAATATATATACTTGATTTCTTTTGCGTTGGATAGCTAACCGTATTGGCCTTAATTAGAAATTTTTTTTCTGATGGATAGTAAAGGAAAATTTTTTTATAATTTTTTCAAAAAAAAGCAAAGGGGGTAGTCCATGGTTTTTTGTGGCGAAAAATATTTTTTTCGCACTATCTGCAAAAAACAGAACTTGAACTAAAGCCAATTTGGTTCTCTATCCAACGCAATAGAAATCAAGTCGTTATCTAGAAAAGTAAGCAAGTTATGACTAAAAAGGTAAGCAGTTCTACTACTGCCCCTTTCCGGCCACTTTTTAGTAGAACTGGTTACCTTTTTGGTCATAACTTGGTAAGTTTTCAATATATCTACTTGATTTCTTTTGCGTTGGATAGCTAACCGTATTCGCCTTAATTAGAAATTTTTTTTCTGATGGTTAGTAAAGGAAAATTTTTTTATAATTTTTTCAAAAAAAAGCAAAGGGGGTAGTCCATGGTTTTTTGTGGCGAAAAATATTTTTTTCGCACTATCTGCAAAAAACAGAACTTGAACTAAAGCCAATTTGGTTCTCTATCCAACGCAATAGAAATCAAGTCGTTATCTAGAAAAGTAAGCAAGTTATGACTAAAAAGGTAAGCAGTTCTACTACTGCCCCTTTCCGGCCACTTTTTAGTAGAACTGGTTACCTTTTTGGTCATAACTTGCTAAGTTTTCAATATATCTACTTGATTTCTTTTGCGTTGGATAGCTAACCGTATTGGCCTTAATTAGAAATTTTTTTCTGATGGATAGTAAAGGAAAATTTTTTTATAATTTTTCCAAAAAAAGCAAAGGGGGTAGTCCATGGTTTTTTGTGGCGAAAAATATTTTTTTTGCACTATCTGCAAAAAACAGAACTTGAACTAAAGCCAATTTGGTTCTCTATCCAACGCAATAGAAATCAAGTAAATATCTAGAAAAGTAAGCAAGTTATGACTAAAAAGGTAAGCAGTTCTACTACTGCCCCTTTCCGGCCACTTTTTAGTAGAACTGGTTACCTTTTTGGTCATAACTTGGTAAGTTTTCAATATATCTACTTGATTTCTTTTGCGTTGGATAGCTAACCGTATTGGCCTTAATTAGAAATTTTTTTTCTGATGGATAGTAAAGGAAAATTTTTTTATAATTTTTTCAAAAAAAAGCAAAGGGGGTAGTCCATGGTTTTTTGTGGCGAAAAATATTTTTTTCGCACTATCTGCAAAAAACAGAACTTGAACTAAAGCCAATTTGGTTCTCTATCCAACGCAATAGAAATCAAGTCGATATCTAGAAAAGTAAGCACGTTATGACTAAAAAGGTAAGCAGTTCTACTACTGCCCCTTTCCGGCCACTTTTTAGTAGAACTGGTTACCTTTTTGGTCATAACTTGGTAAGTTTTCAATATATCTACTTGATTTCTTTTGCGTTGGATAGCTAACCGTATTGGCCTTAATTAGAAATTTTTTTCTGATGGATAGTAAAGGAAAATTTTTTTATAATTTTTTCAAAAAAAAGCAAAGGGGGTAGTCCATGGTTTTTTGTGGCGAAAAATATTTTTTTCGCACTATCTGCAAAAAACAGAATTTGAACTAAAGCCAATTTGGTTCTCTATCCAACGCAATAGAAATCAAGTCGATATCTAGAAAAGTAAGCAAGTTATGACTTAAAAGGTAAGCAGTTCTACTACTGCCCCTTTCCGGCCACTTTTTAGTAGAACTGGTTACCTTTTTGGTCATAACTTGGTAAGTTTTCAATATATCTACTTGATTTCTTTTGCGTTGGATAGCTAACCGTATTGGCCTTAATTAGAAATTTTTTTCTGATGGATAGTAAAGGAAAATTTTTTTATAATTTTTTCAAAAAAAAGCAAAGGGGGTAGTCCATGGTTTTTTTTTGGCGAAAAATATTTTTTTCGCACTATCTGCAAAAAACAGAATTTGAACTAAAGCCAATTTGGTTCTCTATCCAACGCAATAGAAATCAAGTCGATATCTAGAAAAGTAAGCACGTTATGACTAAAAAGGTAAGCAGTTCTACTACTGCCTCTTTCCGGCCACTTTTTAGTAGAACTGGTTACCTTTTTGGTCATAACTGGCTAAGTTTTCAATATATCTACTTGATTTCTTTTGCGTTGGATAGCTAACCGTATTGGCCTTAATTAGAAATTTTTTTTCTGATGGATAGTAAAGGAAAATTTTTTTATAATTTTTTCAAAAAAAAAGCAAATGGGGTAGTCCATGGTTTTTTTTGGCGAAAAATATTTTTTTCGCACTATCTGCAAAAAACAGAATTTGAACTAAAGCCAATTTGGTTCTCTATCCAACGCAATAGAAATCAAGTCGATATCTAGAAAAGTAAGCACGTTATGACTAAAAAGGTAAGCAGTTCTACTACTGCCTCTTTCCGGCCACTTTTTAGTAGAACTGGTTACCTTTTTGGTCATAACTGGCCAAGTTTTCAATATACCTACTTGATTTCTTTTGCGTTGGATAGCTAACCGTATTGGCCTTAATTAGAAATTTTTTTCTGATGGATAGTAAAGGAAAATTTTTTTATAATTTTTTCAAAAAAAAAGCAAAGGGGGTAGTCCATGGTTTTTTTTGGCGAAAAATATTTTTTTCGCACTATCTGCTAAAAACAGAATTTGAACTAAAGCCAATTTGGTTCTCTATCCAACGCAATAGAAATCAAGTCGATATCTAGAAAAGTAAGCAAGTTATGACTAAAAAGGTAAGCAGTTCTACTACTGCCTCTTTCCGGCCACTTTTTAGTAGAACTGGTTACCTTTTTGGTCATAACTTGCTAAGTTTTCAATATTTCTACTTGATTTCTTTTGCGTTGGATAGCTAACCGTATTGGCCTTAATTAGAAATTTTTTTCTGATGGATAGTAAAGGAAAATTTTTTTATAATTTTTTCAAAAAAAAGCAAAGGGGGTAGTCCATGGTTTTTTTTGGCGAAAAATATTTTTTTCGCACTATCTGCAAAAAACAGAATTTGAACTAAAGCCACTTTGGTTCTCTATCCAACGCAATAGAAATGAAGTCGATATCTAGAAAAGTAAGCAAGTTATGACTAAAAAGGTAAGCAGTTCTACTACTGCCTCTTTCCGGCCACTTTTTAGTAGAACTTGTTACCTTTTTGGTCATAACTTGCTAAGTTTTCAATATATCTACTTGATTTCTTTTGCGTTGGATAGCTAACCGTATTGGCCTTAATTAGAAATTTTTTTCTGATGGATAGTAAAGGAAAATTTTTTTATAATTTTTTCAAAAAAAAAGCAAAGGGGGTAGTCCATGGTTTTTTTTGGCGAAAAATATTTTTTTCGCACTATCTGCAAAAAACAGAATTTGAACTAAAGCCAATTTGGTTCTCTATCCAACGCAATAGAAATGAAGTCGATATCTAGAAAAGTAAGCAAGTTATGACTAAAAAGGTAAGCAGTTCTACTACTGCCCCTTTCCGGCCACTTTTTAGTAGAACTGGTTACCTTTTTGGTCATAACTTGGTAAGTTTTCAATATATCTACTTGATTTCTTTTGCGTTGGATAGCTAACCGTATTGGCCTTAATTAGAAATTTTTTTCTGATGGATAGTAAAGGAAAATTTTTTTATAATTTTTTGAAAAAAAAGCAAAGGGGGTAGTCCATGGTTTTTTTTGGCGAAAAATATTTTTTTCGCACTATCTGCAAAAAACAGAATTTTAACTAAAGCCAATTTGGTTCTCTATCCAACGCAATAGAAATCAAGTCGTTATCTAGAAAAGTAAGCAAGTTATGACTAAAAAGGTAAGCAGTTCTACTACTGCCTCTTTCCGGCCACTTTTTAGTAGAACTGGTTACCTTTTTGGTCATAACTTGGTAAGTTTTCAATATATCTACTTGATTTCTTTTGCGTTGGATAGCTAACCGTATTGGCCTTAATTAGAAATTTTTTTCTGATGGATAGTAAAGGAAAATTTTTTTATAATTTTTTGAAAAAAAAGCAAAAGGGGTAGTCCATGGTTTTTTTTGGCGAAAAATATTTTTTTCGCACTATCTGCAAAAAACAGAATTTGAACTAAAGCCAATTTGGTTCTCTATCCAACGCAATAGAAATCAAGTCGATATCTAGAAAAGTAAGCACGTTATGACTAAAAAGGTAAGCAGTTCTACTACTGCCCCTTTCCGGCTACTTTTTAGTAGAACTGGTTACCTTTTTGGTCATAACTTGGTAAGTTTTCAATATATCTACTTGATTTCTTTTGCGTTGGATAGCTAACCGTATTGGCCTTAATTAGAAATTTTTTTTCTGATGGATAGTAAAGGAAAATTTTTTTATAATTTTTTCAAAAAAAAAGCAAAGGGGGTAGTCCATGGTTTTTTGTGGCGAAAAATATTTTTTTTGCACTATCTGCAAAAAACAGAACTTGAACTAAAGCCAATTTTTTTCTCTATCCAACGCAATAGAAATCAAGTCGATATCTAGAAAAGTAAGCAAGTTATGACTAAAAAGGTAAGCAGTTCTACTACTGCCCCTTTCCGGCCACTTTTTAGTAGAACTGGTTACCTTTTTGGTCATAACTTGGTAAGTTTTCAATATATCTACTTGATTTCTTTTGCGTTGGATAGCTAACCGTATTGGCCTTAATTAGAAATTTTTTTTCTGATGGATAGTAAAGGAAAATTTTTTTATAATTTTTTCAAAAAAAAGCAAAGGGGGTAGTCCATGGTTTTTTGTGGCGAAAAATATTTTTTTCGCACTATCTGCAAAAAACAGAATTTGAACTAAAGCCAATTTGGTTCTCTATCCAACGCAATAGAAATCAAGTCGATATCTAGAAAAGTAAGCACGTTATGACTAAAAAGGTAAGCAGTTCTACTACTGCCTCTTTCCGGCCACTTTTTAGTAGAACTGGTTACCTTTTTGGTCATAACTGGCTAAGTTTTCAATATATCTACTTGATTTCTTTTGCGTTGGATAGCTAACCGTATTGGCCTTAATTAGAAATTTTTTTTCTGATGGATAGTAAAGGAAAATTTTTTTATAATTTTTTCAAAAAAAAGCAAAGGGGGTAGTCCATGGTTTTTTTTGGCGAAAAATATTTTTTTCGCACTATCTGCAAAAAACAGAATTTGAACTAAAGCCAATTTGGTTCTCTATCCAACGCAATAGAAATCAAGTCGATATCTAGAAAAGTAAGCAAGTTATGACTAAAAAGGTAAGCAGTTCTACTACTGCCCCTTTCGGGCCACTTTTTAGTAGAACTGGTTACCTTTTTGGTCATAACTTGGTAAGTTTTCAATATATCTACTTGATTTCTTTTGCGTTGGATAGCTAACCGTATTGGCCTTAATTAGAAATTTTTTTTCTGATGGATAGTAAAGGAAAATTTTTTTATAATTTTTTCAAAAAAAAGCAAAGGGGGTAGTCCATGGTTTTTTTTGGCGAAAAATATTTTTTTCGCACTATCTGCAAAAAACAGAATTTGAACTAAAGCCAATTTGGTTCTCTATCCAACGCAATAGAAATCAAGTCGATATCTAGAAAAGTAAGCACGTTATGACTAAAAAGGTAAGCAGTTCTACTACTGCCTCTTTCCGGCCACTTTTTAGTAGAAGTGGTTACCTTTTTGGTCATAACTGGCCAAGTTTTCAATATATCTACTTGATTTCTTTTGCGTTGGATAGCTAACCGTATTGGCCTTAATTAGAAATTTTTTTCTGATGGATAGTAAAGGAAAATTTTTTTATAATTTTTAAAAAAAAAAAGCAAAGGGGGTAGTCCATGGTTTTTTTTGGCAAAAAATATTTTTTTCGCACTATCTGCTAAAAACAGAATTTGAACTAAAGCCAATTTGGTTCTCTATCCAACGCAATAGAAATCAAGTCGATATCTAGAAAAGTAAGCAAGTTATGACTAAAAAGGTAAGCAGTTCTACTACTGCCTCTTTCCGGCCACTTTTTAGTAGAACTGGTTACCTTTTTGGTCATAACTTGCTAAGTTTTCAATATTTCTACTTGATTTCTTTTGCGTTGGATAGCTAACCGTATTGGCCTTAATTAGAAATTTTTTTCTGATGGATAGTAAAGGAAAATTTTTTTATAATTTTTTCAAAAAAAAGCAAAGGGGGTAGTTAATGGTTTTTTTTGGCGAAAAATATTTTTTTCGCACTATCTGCAAAAAACAGAATTTGAACTAAAGCCAATTTGGTTCTCTATCCAACGCAATAGAAATCAAGTCGATATCTAGAAAAGTAAGCAAGTTATGACTAAAAAGGTAAGCAGTTCTACTACTGCCTCTTTCCGGCCACTTTTTAGTAGAACTTGTTACCTTTTTGGTCATAACTTGCTAAGTTTTCAATATATCTACTTGATTTCTTTTGCGTTGGATAGCTAACCGTATTGGCCTTAATTAGAAATTTTTTTCTGATGGATAGTAAAGGAAAATTTTTTTATAATTTTTTCAAAAAAAAAGCAAAGGGGGTAGTCCATGGTTTTTTTTGGCGAAAAATATTTTTTTCGCACTATCTGCAAAAAACAGAATTTGAACTAAAGCCAATTTGGTTCTCTATCCAACGCAATAGAAATGAAGTCGATATCTAGAAAAGTAAGCAAGTTATGACTAAAAAGGTAAGCAGTTCTACTACTGCCCCTTTCCGGCCACTTTTTAGTAGAACTGGTTACCTTTTTGGTCATAACTTGGTAAGTTTTCAATATATCTACTTGATTTCTTTTGCGTTGGATAGCTAACCGTATTGGCCTTAATTAGAAATTTTTTTCTGATGGATAGTAAAGGAAAATTTTTTTATAATTTTTTGAAAAAAAAGCAAAGGGGGTAGTCCATGGTTTTTTTTGGCGAAAAAATTTTTTTTCGCACTATCTGCAAAAAACAGAATTTTAACTAAAGCCAATTTGGTTCTCTATCCAACGCAATAGAAATCAAGTCGATATCTAGAAAAGTAAGCAAGTTATGACTAAAAAGGTAAGCAGTTCTACTACTGCCTCTTTCCGGCCACTTTTTAGTAGAACTGGTTACCTTTTTGGTCATAACTTGGTAAGTTTTCAATATATCTACTTGATTTCTTTTGCGTTGGATAGCTAACCGTATTGGCCTTAATTAGAAATTTTTTTCTGATGGATAGTAAAGGAAAATTTTTTTATAATTTTTTGAAAAAAAAGCAAAAGGGGTAGTCCATGGTTTTTTTTGGCGAAAAATATTTTTTTCGCACTATCTGCAAAAAACAGAATTTGAACTAAAGCCAATTTGGTTCTCTATCCAACGCAATAGAAATCAAGTCGATATCTAGAAAAGTAAGCACGTTATGACTAAAAAGGTAAGCAGTTCTACTACTGCCCCTTTCCGGCTACTTTTTAGTAGAACTGGTTACCTTTTTGGTCATAACTTGGTAAGTTTTCAATATATCTACTTGATTTCTTTTGCGTTGGATAGCTAACCGTATTGGCCTTAATTAGAAATTTTTTTTCTGATGGATAGTAAAGGAAAATTTTTTTATAATTTTTTCAAAAAAAAAGCAAAGGGGGTAGTCCATGGTTTTTTGTGGCGAAAAATATTTTTTTTGCACTATCTGCAAAAAACAGAACTTGAACTAAAGCCAATTTTTTTCTCTATCCAACGCAATAGAAATCAAGTCGATATCTAGAAAAGTAAGCAAGTTATGACTAAAAAGGTAAGCAGTTCTACTACTGCCCCTTTCCGGCCACTTTTTAGTAGAACTGGTTACCTTTTTGGTCATAACTTGGTAAGTTTTCAATATATCTACTTGATTTCTTTTGCGTTGGATAGCTAACCGTATTGGCCTTAATTAGAAATTTTTTTTCTGATGGATAGTAAAGGAAAATTTTTTTATAATTTTTTCAAAAAAAAGCAAAGGGGGTAGTCCATGGTTTTTTGTGGCGAAAAATATTTTTTTCGCACTATCTGCAAAAAACAGAACTTGAACTAAAGCCAATTTGGTTCTCTATCCAACGCAATAGAAATCAAGTCGTTATCTAGAAAAGTAAGCAAGTTATGACTAAAAAGGTAAGCAGTTCTACTACTGCCCCTTTCCGGCCACTTTTTAGTAGAACTGGTTACCTTTTTGGTCATAACTTGCTAAGTTTTCAATATATCTACTTGATTTCTTTTGCGTTGGATAGCTAACCGTATTGGCCTTAATTAGAAATTTTTTTCTGATGGATAGTAAAGGAAAATTTTTTTATAATTTTTTGAAAAAAAAGCAAAAGGGGTAGTCCATGGTTTTTTGTGGCGAAAAATATTTTTTTCGCACTATCTGCAAAAAACAGAATTTGAACTAAAGCCAATTTGGTTCTCTATCCAACGCAATAGAAATGAAGTCGATATCTAGAAAAGTAAGCAAGTTATGACTAAAAAGGTAAGCAGTTCTACTACTCCCCCTTTCCGGCCACTTTTTAGTAGAACTGGTTACCTTTTTGGTCATAACTTGGTAAGTTTTCAATATATCTACTTGATTTCTTTTGCGTTGGATAGCTAACCGTATTGGCCTTAATTAGAAATTTTTTTTCTGATGGATAGTAAAGGAAAATTTTTTTATAATTTTTTCAAAAAAAAGCAAAGGGGGTAGTCCATGGTTTTTTGTGGCGAAAAATATTTTTTTCGCACTATCTGCAAAAAACAGAACTTGAACTAAAGCCAATTTGGTTCTCTATCCAACGCAATAGAAATCAAGTCGATATCTAGAAAAGTAAGCACGTTATGACTAAAAAGGTAAGCAGTTCTACTACTGCCCCTTTCCGGCCACTTTTTAGTAGAACTGGTTACTTTTTTGGTCATAACTTGGTAAGTTTTCAATATATCTACTTGATTTCTTTTGCGTTGGATAGCTAACCGTATTGGCCTTAATTAGAAATTTTTTTCTGATGGATAGTAAAGGAAAATTTTTTTATAATTTTTTCAAAAAAAAGCAAAGGGGGTAGTCCATGGTTTTTTTTGGCGAAAAATATTTTTTTCGCACTATCTGCAAAAAACAGAATTTGAACTAAAGCCAATTTGGTTCTCTATCCAACGCAATAGAAATCAAGTCGATATCTAGAAAAGTAAGCAAGTTATGACTAAAAAGGTAAGCAGTTCTACTACTGCCCCTTTCCGGCCACTTTTTAGTAGAACTGGTTACCTTTTTGGTCATAACTTGGTAAGTTTTCAATATATCTACTTGATTTCTTTTGCGTTGGATAGCTAACCGTATTGGCCTTAATTAGAAATTTTTTTCTGATGGATAGTAAAGGAAAATTTTTTTATAATTTTTTCAAAAAAAAGCAAAGGGGGTAGTCCATGGTTTTTTTTGGCGAAAAATATTTTTTTCGCACTATCTGCAAAAAACAGAATTTGAACTAAAGCCAATTTGGTTCTCTATCCAACGCAATAGAAATCAAGTCGATATCTAGAAAAGTAAGCAAGTTATGACTAAAAAGGTAAGCAGTTCTACTACTGCCTCTTTCCGGCCACTTTTTAGTAGAACTGGTTACCTTTTTGGTCATAACTTCCTAAGTTTTCAATATATCTACTTGATTTCTTTTGCGTTGGATAGCTAACCGTATTGGCCTTAATTAGAAATTTTTTTCTGATGGATAGTAAAGGAAAATTTTTTTATAATTTTTCCAAAAAAAGCAAAGGGGGTAGTCCATGGTTTTTTGTGGCGAAAAATATTTTTTTTGCACTATCTGCAAAAAACAGAACTTGAACTAAAGCCAATTTGGTTCTCTATCCAACGCAATAGAAATCAAGTCGATATCTAGAAAAGTAAGCAAGTTATGACTAAAAAGGTAAGCAGTTCTACTACTGCCTCTTTCCGGCCACTTTTTAGTAGAACTGGTTACCTTTTTGGTCATAACTTGCTAAGTTTTCAATATATCTACTTGATTTCTTTTGCGTTGGATAGCTAACCGTATTGGCCTTAATTAGAAATTTTTTTCTGATGGATAGTAAAGGAAAATTTTTTTATAATTTTTTCAAAAAAAAGCAAAGGGGGTAGTCCATGGTTTTTTTTGGCGAAAAATATTTTTTTCGCACTATCTGCAAAAAACAGAATTTGAACTAAAGCCAATTTGGTTCTCTATCCAACGCAATAGAAATCAAGTCGATATCTAGAAAAGTAAGCAAGTTATGACTAAAAAGGTAAGCAGTTCTACTACTGCCCCTTTCCGGCCACTTTTTAGTAGAACTGGTTACCTTTTTGGTCATAACTTGGTAAGTTTTCAATATATCTACTTGATTTCTTTTGCGTTGGATAGCTAACCGTATTGGCCTTAATTAGAAATTTTTTTTCTGATGGATAGTAAAGGAAAATTTTTTTATAATTTTTTCAAAAAAAAAGCAAAGGGGGTAGTCCATGGTTTTTTTTGGCGAAAAATATTTTTTTCGTACTATCTGCAAAAAACAGAATTTGAACTAAAGCCAATTTGGTTCTCTATCCAACGCAATAGAAATCAAGTCGATATCTAGAAAAGTAAGCACGTTATGACTAAAAAGGTAAGCAGTTCTACTACTGCCCCTTTCGGGCCACTTTTTAGTAGAACTGGTTACCTTTTTGGTCATAACTTGGTAAGTTTTCAATATATCTACTTGATTTCTTTTGCGTTGGATAGCTAACCGTATTGGCCTTAATAAGAAATTTTTTTTCTGATGGATAGTAAAGGAAAATTTTTTTATAATTTTTTCAAAAAAAAGCAAAGGGGGTAGTCCATGGTTTTTTTTGGCGAAAAATATTTTTTTCGTACTATCTGCAAAAAACAGAATTTGAACTAAAGCCAATTTGGTTCTCTATCCAACGCAATAGAAATCAAGTCGATATCTAGAAAAGTAAGCAAGTTATGACTAAAAAGGTAAGCAGTTCTACTACTGCCTCTTTCCGGCCACTTTTTAGTAGAACTGGTTACCTTTTTGGTCATAACTTGCTAAGTTTTCAATATATCTACTTGATTTCTTTTGCGTTGGATAGCTAACCGTATTGGCCTTAATTAGAAATTTTTTTCTGATGGATAGTAAAGGAAAATTTTTTTATAATTTTTTCAAAAAAAAAGCAAAGGGGGTAGTCCATGGTTTTTTTTGGCGAAAAATATTTTTTTCGCACTATCTGCTAAAAACAGAATTTGAACTAAAGCCAATTTGGTTCTCTATCCAACGCAATAGAAATCAAGTCGATATCTAGAAAAGTAAGCAAGTTATGACTAAAAAGGTAAGCAGTTCTACTACTGCTTCTTTCCGGCCACTTTTTAGTAGAACTGGTTACCTTTTTGGTCATAACTTGCTAAGTTTTCAATATATCTACTTGATTTCTTTTGCGTTGGATAGCTAACCGTATTGGCCTTAATTAGAAATTTTTTTTCTGATGGATAGTAAAGGAAAATTTTTTTATAATTTTTTCAAAAAAAAGCAAAGGGGGTAGTCCATGGTTTTTTTTGGCGAAAAATATTTTTTTCGCACTATCTGCAAAAAACAGAATTTGAACTAAAGCCAATTTGGTTCTCTATCCAACGCAATAGAAATCAAGTCGATATCTAGAAAAGTAAGCACGTTATGACTAAAAAGGTAAGCAGTTCTACTACTGCCTCTTTCCGGCCACTTTTTAGTAGAACTGGTTACCTTTTTGGTCATAACTTGCTAAGTTTTCAATATATCTACTTGATTTCTTTTGCGTTGGATAGCTAACCGTATTGGCCTTAATTAGAAATTTTTTTCTGATGGATAGTAAAGGAAAATTTTTTTATAATTTTTTCAAAAAAAAAGCAAAGGGGGTAGTCCATGGTTTTTTTTGGCGAAAAATATTTTTTTCGCACTATCTGCTAAAAACAGAATTTGAACTAAAGCCAATTTGGTTCTTTATCCAACGCAATAGAAATCAAGTCGATATCTAGAAAAGTAAGCAAGTTATGACTAAAAAGGTAAGCAGTTCTACTACTGCCTCTTTCCGGCCACTTTTTAGTAGAACTGGTTACCTTTTTGGTCATAACTTGGTAAGTTTTCAATATATCTACTTGATTTCTTTTGCGTTGGATAGCTAACCGTATTGGCCTTAATTAGAAATTTTTTTCTGATGGATAGTAAAGGATAATTTTTTTATAATTTTTTCAAAAAAAAAGCAAAGGGGGTAGTCCATGGTTTTTTTTGGCGAAAAATATTTTTTTCGCACTATCTGCTAAAAACAGAATTTGAACTAAAGCCAATTTGGTTCTCTATCCAACGCAATAGAAATCAAGTCGATATCTAGAAAAGTAAGCAAGTTATGACTAAAAAGGTAAGCAGTTCTACTACTGCCTCTTTCCGGCCACTTTTTAGTAGAACTGGTTACCTTTTTGGTCATAACTTGCTAAGTTTTCAATATATCTACTTGATTTCTTTTGCGTTGGATAGCTAACCGTATTGGCCTTAATTAGAAATTTTTTTTCTGATGGATAGTAAAGGAAAATTTTTTTATAATTTTTTCAAAAAAAAGCAAAGGGGGTAGTCCATGGTTTTTTTTGGCGAAAAATATTTTTTTCGCACTATCTGCAAAAAACAGAATTTGAACTAAAGCCAATTTGGTTCTCTATCCAACGCAATAGAAATCAAGTCGATATCTAGAAAAGTAAGCACGTTATGACTAAAAAGGTAAGCAGTTCTACTACTGCCTCTTTCCGGCCACTTTTTAGTAGAACTGGTTACCTTTTTGGTCATAACTTGCTAAGTTTTCAATATATCTACTTGATTTCTTTTGCGTTGGATAGCTAACCGTATTGGCCTTAATTAGAAATTTTTTTCTGATGGATAGTAAAGGAAAATTTTTTTATAATTTTTTCAAAAAAAAAGCAAAGGGGGTAGTCCATGGTTTTTTTTGGCGAAAAATATTTTTTTCGCACTATCTGCAAAAAACAGAATTTGAACTAAAGCCAATTTGGTTCTCTATCCAACGCAATAGAAATCAAGTCGATATCTAGAAAAGTAAGCAAGTTATGACTAAAAAGGTAAGCAGTTCTACTACTGCCTCTTTCCGGCCACTTTTTAGTAAAACTGGTTACCTTTTTGGTCATAACTTGCTAAGTTTTCAATATATCTACTTGATTTCTTTTGCGTTGGATAGCTAACCGTATTGGCCTTAATTAGAAATTTTTTTCTGATGGATAGTAAAGGAAAATTTTTTTATAATTTTTTCAAAAAAAAAGCAAAGGGGGTAGTCCATGGTTTTTTTTGGCGAAAAATATTTTTTTCGCACTATCTGCTAAAAACAGAATTTGAACTAAAGCCAATTTGGTTCTCTATCCAACGCAATAGAAATCAAGTCGATATCTAGAAAAGTAAGCAAGTTATGACTAAAAAGGTAAGCAGTTCTACTACTGCCTCTTTCCGGCCACTTTTTAGTAGAACTGGTTACCTTTTTGGTCATAACTTGCTAAGTTTTCAATATATCTACTTGATTTCTTTTGCGTTGGATAGCTAACCGTATTGGCCTTAATTAGAAATTTTTTTCTGATGGATAGTAAACGAAAATTTTTTTATAATTTTTTCAAAAAAAAAGCAAAGGGGGTAGTCCATGGTTTTTTTTGGCGAAAAATATTTTTTTCGCACTATCTGCAAAAAACAGAATTTGAACTAAAGCCAATTTGGTTCTCTATCCAACGCAATAGAAATCAAGTCGATATCTAGAAAAGTAAGCAAGTTATGACTAAAAAGGTAAGCAGTTCTACTACTGCCTCTTTCCGGCCACTTTTTAGTAGAACTGGTTACCTTTTTGGTCATAACTTGCTAAGTTTTCAATATATCTACTTGATTTCTTTTGCGTTGGATAGCTAACCGTATTGGCCTTAATTAGAAATTTTTTTCTGATGGATAGTAAAATAAAATTTTTTTATAATTTTTTGAAAAAAAAGCAAAGGGGGTAGTCCATGGTTTTTTTTGGCGAAAAATATTTTTTTCGCACTATCTGCAAAAAACAGAATTTTTACTAAAGCCAATTTGGTTCTCTATCCAACGCAATAGAAATGAAGTCGATATCTAGAAAAGTAAGCAAGTTATGACTAAAAAGGTAAGCAGTTCTACTACTGCCCCTTTCCGGCCACTTTTTAGTAGAACTGGTTACCTTTTTGGTCATAACTTGCTAAGTTTTCAATATATCTACTTGATTTCTTTTGCGTTGGATAGCTAACCGTATTGGCCTTAATTAAAAATTTTTTCTGATGGATAGTAAAGGAAAATTTTTTTATAATTTTTTGAAAAAAAAGCAAAAGGGGTAGTCCATGGTTTTTTTTGGCGAAAAATATTTTTTTCGCACTATCTGCAAAAAACAGAATTTGAACTAAAGCCAATTTGGTTCTCTATCCAACGCAATAGAAATCAAGTCGATATCTAGAAAAGTAAGCACGTTATGACTAAAAAGGTAAGCAGTTCTACTACTGCCCCTTTCGGGCCACTTTTTAGTACAACTGGTTACCTTTTTGGTCATAACTTGGTAAGTTTTCAATATATCTACTTGATTTCTTTTGCGTTGGATAGCTAACCGTATTGGCCTTAATTAGAAATTTTTTTCTGATGGATAGTAAAGGAAAATTTTTTTATAATTTTTTGAAAAAAAAGCAAAGGGGGTAGTCCATGGTTTTTTTTGGCGAAAAATATTTTTTTCGCACTATCTGCAAAAAACAGAATTTTAACTAAAGCCAATTTGGTTCTCTATCCAACGCAATAGAAATGAAGTCGATATCTAGAAAAGTAAGCAAGTTATGACTAAAAAGGTAAGCAGTTCTACTACTGCCCCTTTCCGGCCACTTTTTAGTAGAACTGGTTACCTTTTTGGTCATAACTTGGTAAGTTTTCAATATATCTGATTGATTTCTTTTGCGTTGGATAGCTAACCGTATTGGCCTTAATTAGAAATTTTTTTTCTGATGGATAGTAAAGGAAAATTTTTTTATAATTTTTTCAAAAAAAAGCAAAGGGGGTAGTCCATGGTTTTTTTTGGCGAAAAATATTTTTTTCGCACTATCTGCAAAAAACAGAATTTGAACTAAAGCCAATTTGGTTCTCTATCCAACGCAATAGAAATCAAGTCGATATCTAGAAAAGTAAGCAAGTTATGACTAAAAAGGTAAGCAGTTCTACTACTGCCTCTTTCCGGCCACTTTTTAGTAGAACTGGTTACCTTTTTGGTCATAACTTGCTAAGTTTTCAATATATCTACTTGATTTCTTTTGCGTTGGATAGCTAACCGTATTGGCCTTAATTAGAAATTTTTTTCTGATGGATAGTAAAGGAAAATTTTTTTATAATTTTTTCAAAAAAAAAGCAAAGGGGGTAGTCCATGGTTTTTTTTGGCGAAAAATATTTTTTTCGCACTATCTGCAAAAAACAGAATTTTAACTAAAGCCAATTTGGTTCTCTATCCAACGCAATAGAAATGAAGTCGATATCTAGAAAAGTAAGCAAGTTATGACTAAAAAGGTAAGCAGTTCTACTACTGCCCCTTTCCGGCCACTTTTTAGTAGAACTGGTTACCTTTTTGGTCATAACTTGGTAAGTTTTCAATATATCTGATTGATTTCTTTTGCGTTGGATAGCTAACCGTATTGGCCTTAATTAGAAATTTTTTTTCTGATGGATAGTAAAGGAAAATTTTTTTATAATTTTTTAAAAAAAAAGCAAAGGGGGTAGTCCATGGTTTTTTTTGGCGAAAAATATTTTTTTCGCACTATCTGCAAAAAACAGAATTTGAACTAAAGCCAATTTGGTTCTCTATCCAACGCAATAGAAATCAAGTCGATATCTAGAAAAGTAAGCAAGTTATGACTAAAAAGGTAAGCAGTTCTACTACTGCCTCTTTCCGGCCACTTTTTAGTAGAACTGGTTACCTTTTTGGTCATAACTTGCTAAGTTTTCAATATATCTACTTGATTTCTTTTGCGTTGGATAGCTAACCGTATTGGCCTTAATTAGAAATTTTTTTCTGATGGATAGTAAAATAAATTTTTTTTATAATTTTTTGAAAAAAAAGCAAAGGGGGTAGTCCATGGTTTTTTTTGGCGAAAAATATTTTTTTCGCACTATCTGCAAAAAACAGAATTTTTACTAAAGCCAATTTGGTTCTCTATCCAACGCAATAGAAATGAAGTCGATATCTAGAAAAGTAAGCAAGTTATGACTAAAAAGGTAAGCAGTTCTACTACTGCCCCTTTCCGGCCACTTTTTAGTACAACTGGTTACCTTTTTGGTCATAACTTGGTAAGTTTTCAATATATCTACTTGATTTCTTTTGCGTTGGATAGCTAACCGTATTGGCCTTAATTAGAAATTTTTTTCTGATGGATAGTAAAGGAAAATTTTTTTATAATTTTTTGAAAAAAAAGCAAAGGGGGTAGTCCATGGTTTTTTTTGGCGAAAAATATTTTTTTCGCACTATCTGCAAAAAACAGAATTTTAACTAAAGCCAATTTGGTTCTCTATCCAACGCAATAGAAATCAAGTCGATATCTAGAAAAGTAAGCAAGTTATGACTAAAAAGGTAAGCAGTTCTACTACTGCCTCTTTCCGGCCACTTTTTAGTAGAACTGGTTACCTTTTTGGTCATAACTTGGTAAGTTTTCAATATATCTACTTGATTTCTTTTGCGTTGGATAGCTAACCGTATTGGCCTTAATTAGAAATTTTTTTCTGATGGATAGTAAAGGAAAATTTTTTTATAATTTTTTGAAAAAAAAGCAAAAGGGGTAGTCCATGGTTTTTTTTGGCGAAAAATATTTTTTTCGCACTATCTGCAAAAAACAGAATTTGAACTAAAGCCAATTTGGTTCTCTATCCAACGCAATAGAAATCAAGTCGATATCTAGAAAAGTAAGCACGTTATGACTAAAAAGGTAAGCAGTTCTACTACTGCCCCTTTCGGGCCACTTTTTAGTACAACTGGTTACCTTTTTGGTCATAACTTGGTAAGTTTTCAATATATCTACTTGATTTCTTTTGCGTTGGATAGCTAACCGTATTGGCCTTAATTAAAAATTTTTTCTGATGGATAGTAAAGGAAAATTTTTTTATAATTTTTTGAAAAAAAAGCAAAGGGGGTAGTCCATGGTTTTTTTTGGCGAAAAATATTTTTTTCGCACTATCTGCAAAAAACAGAATTTTAACTAAAGCCAATTTGGTTCTCTATCCAACGCAATAGAAATGAAGTCGATATCTAGAAAAGTAAGGAAGTTATGACTAAAAAGGTAAGCAGTTCTACTACTGCCCCTTTCCGGCCACTTTTTAGTAGAACTGGTTACCTTTTTGGTCATAACTTGGTAAGTTTTCAATATATCTGACTGATTTCTTTTGCGTTGGATAGCTAACCGTATTGGCCTTAATTAGAAATTTTTTTCTGATGGATAGTAAAGGAAAATTTTTTTATAATTTTTTCAAAAAAAAGCAAAGGGGGTAGTCCATGGTTTTTTGTGGCGAAAAATATTTTTTTCGCACTATCTGCTAAAAACAGAATTTGTACTAAAGCCAATTTGGTTCTCTATCCAACGCAATAGAAATGAAGTCGATATCTAGAAAAGTAAGCAAGTTATGACTAAAAAGGTAAGCAGTTCTACTACTGCCCCCTTTCCGGCCACTTTTTAGTAGAACTGGTTACCTTTTTGGTCATAACTTGGTAAGTTTTCAATATATCTGATTGATTTCTTTTGCGTTGGATAGCTAACCGTATTGGCCTTAATTAGAAATTTTTTTCTGATGGATAGTAAAGGAAAATTTTTTTATAATTTTTTCAAAAAAAAAGCAAAGGGGGTAGTCCATGGTTTTTTGTGGCGAAAAATATTTTTTTCGCACTATCTGCTAAAAACAGAATTTGTACTAAAGCCAATTTGGTTCTCTATCCAACGCAATAGAAATGAAGTCGATATCTAGAAAAGTAAGCAAGTTATGACTAAAAAGGTAAGCAGTTCTACTACTGCCCCTTTCCGGCCACTTTTTAGTAGAACTGGTTACCTTTTTGGTCATAACTTGGTAAGTTTTCAATATATCTGATTGATTTCTTTTGCGTTGGATAGCTAACCGTATTGGCCTTAATTAGAAATTTTTTTTCTGATGGATAGTAAAGGAAAATTTTTTTATAATTTTTTAAAAAAAAGCAAAGGGGGTAGTCCATGGTTTTTTTTGGCGAAAAATATTTTTTTCGCACTATCTGCAAAAAACAGAATTTGAACTAAAGCCAATTTGGTTCTCTATCCAACGCAATAGAAATCAAGTCGATATCTAGAAAAGTAAGCAAGTTATGACTAAAAAGGTAAGCAGTTCTACTACTGCCTCTTTCCGGCCACTTTTTAGTAGAACTGGTTACCTTTTTGGTCATAACTTGCTAAGTTTTCAATATATCTACTTGATTTCTTTTGCGTTGGATAGCTAACCGTATTGGCCTTAATTAGAAATTTTTTTCTGATGGATAGTAAAGGAAAATTTTTTTATAATTTTTTCAAAAAAAAAGCAAAGGGGGTAGTCCATGGTTTTTTTTGGCGAAAAATATTTTTTTCGCACTATCTGCAAAAAACAGAATTTGAACTAAAGCCAATTTGGTTCTCTATCCAACGCAATAGAAATCAAGTCGATATCTAGAAAAGTAAGCAAGTTATGACTAAAAAGGTAAGCAGTTCTACTACTGCCTCTTTCCGGCCACTTTTTAGTAGAACTGGTTACCTTTTTGGTCATAACTTGCTAAGTTTTCAATATATCTACTTGATTTCTTTTGCGTTGGATAGCTAACCGTATTGGCCTTAATTAGAAATTTTTTTCTGATGGATAGTAAAATAAAATTTTTTTATAATTTTTTGAAAAAAAAGCAAAGGGGGTAGTCCATGGTTTTTTTTGGCGAAAAATATTTTTTTCGCACTATCTGCAAAAAACAGAATTTTTACTAAAGCCAATTTGGTTCTCTATCCAACGCAATAGAAATGAAGTCGATATCTAGAAAAGTAAGCAAGTTATGACTAAAAAGGTAAGCAGTTCTACTACTGCCCCTTTCCGGCCACTTTTTAGTACAACTGGTTACCTTTTTGGTCATAACTTGGTAAGTTTTCAATATATCTACTTGATTTCTTTTGCGTTGGATAGCTAACCGTATTGGCCTTAATTAGAAATTTTTTTCTGATGGATAGTAAAGGAAAATTTTTTTATAATTTTTTGAAAAAAAAGCAAAGGGGGTAGTCCATGGTTTTTTTTGGCGAAAAATATTTTTTTCGCACTATCTGCAAAAAACAGAATTTTAACTAAAGCCAATTTGGTTCTCTATCCAACGCAATAGAAATCAAGTCGATATCTAGAAAAGTAAGCAAGTTATGACTAAAAAGGTAAGCAGTTCTACTACTGCCTCTTTCCGGCCACTTTTTAGTAGAACTGGTTACCTTTTTGGTCATAACTTGGTAAGTTTTCAATATATCTACTTGATTTCTTTTGCGTTGGATAGCTAACCGTATTGGCCTTAATTAGAAATTTTTTTCTGATGGATAGTAAAGGAAAATTTTTTTATAATTTTTTGAAAAAAAAGCAAAAGGGGTAGTCCATGGTTTTTTTTGGCGAAAAATATTTTTTTCGCACTATCTGCAAAAAACAGAATTTGAACTAAAGCCAATTTGGTTCTCTATCCAACGCAATAGAAATCAAGTCGATATCTAGAAAAGTAAGCACGTTATGACTAAAAAGGTAAGCAGTTCTACTACTGCCCCTTTCGGGCCACTTTTTAGTACAACTGGTTACCTTTTTGGTCATAACTTGGTAAGTTTTCAATATATCTACTTGATTTCTTTTGCGTTGGATAGCTAACCGTATTGGCCTTAATTAAAAATTTTTTCTGATGGATAGTAAAGGAAAATTTTTTTATAATTTTTTGAAAAAAAAGCAAAGGGGGTAGTCCATGGTTTTTTTTGGCGAAAAATATTTTTTTCGCACTATCTGCAAAAAACAGAATTTTAACTAAAGCCAATTTGGTTCTCTATCCAACGCAATAGAAATGAAGTCGATATCTAGAAAAGTAAGCAAGTTATGACTAAAAAGGTAAGCAGTTCTACTACTGCCTCTTTCCGGCCACTTTTTAGTAGAACTGGTTACCTTTTTGGTCATAACTTGCTAAGTTTTCAATATATCTACTTGATTTCTTTTGCGTTGGATAGCTAACCGTATTGGCCTTAATTAGAAATTTTTTTCTGATGGATAGTAAAGGAAAATTTTTTTATAATTTTTTGAAAAAAAAGCAAAGGGGGTAGTCCATGCTTTTTTTTGGCGAAAAATATTTTTTTCGCACTATCTGCAAAAAACAAAATTTGAACTAAAGCCAATTTGGTTCTCTATCCAACGCAATAGAAATCAAGTCGATATCTAGAAAAGTAAGCAAGTTATGACTAAAAAGGTAAGCAGTTCTACTACTGCCCCCTTTCCGGCCACTTTTTAGTAGAACTGGTTACCTTTTTGGTCATAACTTGGTAAGTTTTCAATATATCTGACTGATTTCTTTTGCGTTGGATAGCTAACCGTATTGGCCTTAATTAGAAATTTTTTTCTGATGGATAGTAAAGGAAAATTTTTTTATAATTTTTTCAAAAAAAAGCAAAGGGGGTAGTCCATGGTTTTTTGTGGCGAAAAATATTTTTTTCGCACTATCTGCTAAAAACAGAATTTGTACTAAAGCCAATTTGGTTCTCTATCCAACGCAATAGAAATCAAGTCGATATCTAGAAAAGTAAGCAAGTTATGACTAAAAAGGTAAGCAGTTCTACTACTGCCTCTTTCCGGCCACTTTTTAGTAGAACTGGTTACCTTTTTGGTCATAACTTGCTAAGTTTTCAATATATCTACTTGATTTCTTTTGCGTTGGATAGCTAACCGTATTGGCCTTAATTAGAAATTTTTTTCTGATGGATAGTAAAGGAAAATTTTTTTATAATTTTTTGAAAAAAAAGCAAAGGGGGTAGTCCATGCTTTTTTTTGGCGAAAAATATTTTTTTCGCACTATCTGCAAAAAACAAAATTTGAACTAAAGCCAATTTGGTTCTCTATCCAACGCAATAGAAATCAAGTCGATATCTAGAAAAGTAAGCAAGTTATGACTAAAAAGGTAAGCAGTTCTACTACTGCCCCCTTTCCGGCCACTTTTTAGTAGAACTGGTTACCTTTTTGGTCATAACTTGGTAAGTTTTCAATATATCTGACTGATTTCTTTTGCGTTGGATAGCTAACCGTATTGGCCTTAATTAGAAATTTTTTTCTGATGGATAGTAAAGGAAAATTTTTTTATAATTTTTTCAAAAAAAAAGCAAAGGGGGTAGTCCATGGTTTTTTTTGGCGAAAAATATTTTTTTCGCACTATCTGCAAAAAACAGAATTTGAACTAAAGCCAATTTGGTTCTCTATCCAACGCAATAGAAATGAAGTCGATATCTAGAAAAGTAAGCAAGTTATGACTAAAAAGGTAAGCAGTTCTACTACTGCCTCTTTCCGGCCACTTTTTAGTAGAACTGGTTACCTTTTTGGTCATAACTTGCTAAGTTTTCAATATATCTACTTGATTTCTTTTGCGTTGGATAGCTAACCGTATTGGCCTTAATTAGAAATTTTTTTCTGATGGATAGTAAAGGAAAATTTTTTTATAATTTTTTCAAAAAAAAAGCAAAGGGGGTAGTCCATGGTTTTTTTTGGCGAAAAATATTTTTTTCGCACTATCTGCAAAAAACAGAATTTGAACTAAAGCCAATTTGGTTCTCTATCCAACGCAATAGAAATCAAGTCGATATCTAGAAAAGTAAGCACGTTATGACTAAAAAGGTAAGCAGTTCTACTACTGCCCCTTTCGGGCCACTTTTTAGTACAACTGGTTACCTTTTTGGTCATAACTTGGTAAGTTTTCAATATATCTACTTGATTTCTTTTGCGTTGGATAGCTAACCGTATTGGCCTTAATTAGAAATTTTTTTCTGATGGATAGTAAAGGAAAATTTTTTTATAATTTTTTGAAAAAAAAGCAAAGGGGGTAGTCCATGCTTTTTTTTGGCGAAAAATATTTTTTTCGCACTATCTGCAAAAAACAAAATTTGAACTAAAGCCAATTTGGTTCTCTATCCAACGCAATAGAAATCAAGTCGATATCTAGAAAAGTAAGCAAGTTATGACTAAAAAGGTAAGCAGTTCTACTACTGCCCCCTTTCCGGCCACTTTTTAGTAGAACTGGTTACCTTTTTGGTCATAACTTGGTAAGTTTTCAATATATCTGACTGATTTCTTTTGCGTTGGATAGCTAACCGTATTGGCCTTAATTAGAAATTTTTTTCTGATGGATAGTAAAGGAAAATTTTTTTATAATTTTTTGAAAAAAAAGCAAAGGGGGTAGTCCATGCTTTTTTTTGGCGAAAAATATTTTTTTCGCACTATCTGCAAAAAACAAAATTTGAACTAAAGCCAATTTGGTTCTCTATCCAACGCAATAGAAATCAAGTCGATATCTAGAAAAGTAAGCAAGTTATGACTAAAAAGGTAAGCAGTTCTACTACTGCCCCCTTTCCGGCCACTTTTTAGTAGAACTGGTTACCTTTTTGGTCATAACTTGGTAAGTTTTCAATATATCTGATTGATTTCTTTTGCGTTGGATAGCTAACCGTATTGGCCTTAATTAGAAATTTTTTTCTGATGGATAGTAAAGGAAAATTTTTTTATAATTTTTTCAAAAAAAAGCAAAGGGGGTAGTCCATGGTTTTTTGTGGCGAAAAATATTTTTTTCGCACTATCTGCTAAAAACAGAATTTGTACTAAAGCCAATTTGGTTCTCTATCCAACGCAATAGAAATGAAGTCGATATCTAGAAAAGTAAGCAAGTTATGACTAAAAAGGTAAGCAGTTCTACTACTGCCCCTTTCCGGCCACTTTTTAGTAGAACTGGTTACCTTTTTGGTCATAACTTGGTAAGTTTTCAATATATCTGATTGATTTCTTTTGCGTTGGATAGCTAACCGTATTGGCCTTAATTAGAAATTTTTTTTCTGATGGATAGTAAAGGAAAATTTTTTTATAATTTTTTAAAAAAAAGCAAAGGGGGTAGTCCATGGTTTTTTTTGGCGAAAAATATTTTTTTCGCACTATCTGCAAAAAACAGAATTTGAACTAAAGCCAATTTGGTTCTCTATCCAACGCAATAGAAATCAAGTCGATATCTAGAAAAGTAAGCAAGTTATGACTAAAAAGGTAAGCAGTTCTACTACTGCCTCTTTCCGGCCACTTTTTAGTAGAACTGGTTACCTTTTTGGTCATAACTTGCTAAGTTTTCAATATATCTACTTGATTTCTTTTGCGTTGGATAGCTAACCGTATTGGCCTTAATTAGAAATTTTTTTCTGATGGATAGTAAAATAAAATTTTTTTATAATTTTTTGAAAAAAAAGCAAAGGGGGTAGTCCATGGTTTTTTTTGGCGAAAAATATTTTTTTCGCACTATCTGCAAAAAACAGAATTTTTACTAAAGCCAATTTGGTTCTCTATCCAACGCAATAGAAATGAAGTCGATATCTAGAAAAGTAAGCAAGTTATGACTAAAAAGGTAAGCAGTTCTACTACTGCCCCTTTCCGGCCACTTTTTAGTACAACTGGTTACCTTTTTGGTCATAACTTGGTAAGTTTTCAATATATCTACTTGATTTCTTTTGCGTTGGATAGCTAACCGTATTGGCCTTAATTAGAAATTTTTTTCTGATGGATAGTAAAGGAAAATTTTTTTATAATTTTTTGAAAAAAAAGCAAAGGGGGTAGTCCATGGTTTTTTTTGGCGAAAAATATTTTTTTCGCACTATCTGCAAAAAACAGAATTTTAACTAAAGCCAATTTGGTTCTCTATCCAACGCAATAGAAATCAAGTCGATATCTAGAAAAGTAAGCAAGTTATGACTAAAAAGGTAAGCAGTTCTACTACTGCCTCTTTCCGGCCACTTTTTAGTAGAACTGGTTACCTTTTTGGTCATAACTTGGTAAGTTTTCAATATATCTACTTGATTTCTTTTGCGTTGGATAGCTAACCGTATTGGCCTTAATTAGAAATTTTTTTCTGATGGATAGTAAAGGAAAATTTTTTTATAATTTTTTGAAAAAAAAGCAAAAGGGGTAGTCCATGGTTTTTTTTGGCGAAAAATATTTTTTTCGCACTATCTGCAAAAAACAGAATTTGAACTAAAGCCAATTTGGTTCTCTATCCAACGCAATAGAAATCAAGTCGATATCTAGAAAAGTAAGCACGTTATGACTAAAAAGGTAAGCAGTTCTACTACTGCCCCTTTCGGGCCACTTTTTAGTACAATTGGTTACCTTTTTGGTCATAACTTGGTAAGTTTTCAATATATCTACTTGATTTCTTTTGCGTTGGATAGCTAACCGTATTGGCCTTAATTAAAAATTTTTTCTGATGGATAGTAAAGGAAAATTTTTTTATAATTTTTTGAAAAAAAAGCAAAGGGGGTAGTCCATGGTTTTTTTTGGCGAAAAATATTTTTTTCGCACTATCTGCAAAAAACAGAATTTTAACTAAAGCCAATTTGGTTCTCTATCCAACGCAATAGAAATCAAGTCGATATCTAGAAAAGTAAGCAAGTTATGACTAAAAAGGTAAGCAGTTCTACTACTGCCTCTTTCCGGCCACTTTTTAGTAGAACTGGTTACCTTTTTGGTCATAACTTGCTAAGTTTTCAATATATCTACTTGATTTCTTTTGCGTTGGATAGCTAACCGTATTGGCCTTAATTAGAAATTTTTTTCTGATGGATAGTAAAGGAAAATTTTTTTATAATTTTTTCAAAAAAAAAGCAAAGGGGGTAGTCCATGGTTTTTTTTGGCGAAAAATATTTTTTTCGCACTATCTGCAAAAAACAGAATTTGAACTAAAGCCAATTTGGTTCTCTATCCAACGCAATAGAAATCAAGTCGATATCTAGAAAAGTAAGCACGTTATGACTAAAAAGGTAAGCAGTTCTACTACTGCCCCTTTCGGGCCACTTTTTAGTACAACTGGTTACCTTTTTGGTCATAACTTGGTAAGTTTTCAATATATCTACTTGATTTCTTTTGCGTTGGATAGCTAACCGTATTGGCCTTAATTAGAAATTTTTTTCTGATGGATAGTAAAGGAAAATTTTTTTATAATTTTTTGAAAAAAAAGCAAAGGGGGTAGTCCATGGTTTTTTTTGGCGAAAAATATTTTTTTCGCACTATCTGCAAAAAACAGAATTTGAACTAAAGCCAATTTGGTTCTCTATCCAACGCAATAGAAATCAAGTCGATATCTAGAAAAGTAAGCACGTTATGACTAAAAAGGTAAGCAGTTCTACTACTGCCTCTTTCCGGCCACTTTTTAGTAGAACTGGTTACCTTTTTGGTCATAACTTGCTAAGTTTTCAATATATCTACTTGATTTCTTTTGCGTTGGATAGCTAACCGTATTGGCCTTAATTAGAAATTTTTTTCTGATGGATAGTAAAGGAAAATTTTTTTATAATTTTTTCAAAAAAAAAGCAAAGGGGGTAGTCCATGGTTTTTTTTGGCGAAAAATATTTTTTTCGCACTATCTGCAAAAAACAGAATTTGAACTAAAGCCAATTTGGTTCTCTATCCAACGCAATAGAAATCAAGTCGATATCTAGAAAAGTAAGCAAGTTATGACTAAAAAGGTAAGCAGTTCTACTACTGCCTCTTTCCGGCCACTTTTTAGTAGAACTGGTTACCTTTTTGGTCATAACTTGGTAAGTTTTCAATATATCTACTTGATTTCTTTTGCGTTGGATAGCTAACCGTATTGGCCTTAATTAGAAATTTTTTTCTGATGGATAGTAAAGGAAAATTTTTTTATAATTTTTTCAAAAAAAAGCAAAGGGGGTAGTCCATGGTTTTTTTTGGCGAAAAATATTTTTTTCGCACTATCTGCAAAAAACAGAATTTGAACTAAAGCCAATTTGGTTCTCTATCCAACGCAATAGAAATCAAGTCGATATCTAGAAAAGTAAGCAAGTTATGACTAAAAAGGTAAGCAGTTCTACTACTGCCTCTTTCCGGCCACTTTTTAGTAGAACTGGTTACCTTTTTGGTCATAACTTGCTAAGTTTTCAATATATCTACTTGATTTCTTTTGCGTTGGATAGCTAACCGTATTGGCCTTAATTAGAAATTTTTTTCTGATGGATAGTAAAGGAAAATTTTTTTATAATTTTTTCAAAAAAAAGCAAAGGGGGTAGTCCATGGTTTTTTTTGGCGAAAAATATTTTTTTCGCACTATCTGCAAAAAACAGAATTTGAACTAAAGCCAATTTGGTTCTCTATCCAACGCAATAGAAATCAAGTCGATATCTAGAAAAGTAAGCAAGTTATGACTAAAAAGGTAAGCAGTTCTACTACTGCCTCTTTCCGGCCACTTTTTAGTAGAACTGGTTACCTTTTTGGTCATAACTTGCTAAGTTTTCAATATATCTACTTGATTTCTTTTGCGTTGGATAGCTAACCGTATTGGCCTTAATTAGAAATTTTTTTCTGATGGATAGTAAAGGAAAATTTTTTTATAATTTTTTCAAAAAAAAGCAAAGGGGGTAGTCCATGGTTTTTTTTGGCGAAAAATATTTTTTTCGCACTATCTGCAAAAAACAGAATTTGAACTAAAGCCAATTTGGTTCTCTATCCAACGCAATAGAAATCAAGTCGATATCTAGAAAAGTAAGCAAGTTATGACTAAAAAGGTAAGCAGTTCTACTACTGCCTCTTTCCGGCCACTTTTTAGTAGAACTGGTTACCTTTTTGGTCATAACTTGCTAAGTTTTCAATATATCTACTTGATTTCTTTTGCGTTGGATAGCTAACCGTATTGGCCTTAATTAGAAATTTTTTTCTGATGGATAGTAAAGGAAAATTTTTTTATAATTTTTTCAAAAAAAAGCAAAGGGGGTAGTCCATGGTTTTTTTTGGCGAAAAATATTTTTTTCGCACTATCTGCAAAAAACAGAATTTGAACTAAAGCCAATTTGGTTCTCTATCCAACGCAATAGAAATCAAGTCGATATCTAGAAAAGTAAGCAAGTTATGACTAAAAAGGTAAGCAGTTCTACTACTGCCTCTTTCCGGCCACTTTTTAGTAGAACTGGTTACCTTTTTGGTCATAACTTGCTAAGTTTTCAATATATCTACTTGATTTCTTTTGCGTTGGATAGCTAACCGTATTGGCCTTAATTAGAAATTTTTTTCTGATGGATAGTAAAGGAAAATTTTTTTATAATTTTTTCAAAAAAAAAGCAAAGGGGGTAGTCCATGGTTTTTTTTGGCGAAAAATATTTTTTTCGCACTATCTGCAAAAAACAGAATTTGAACTAAAGCCAATTTGGTTCTCTATCCAACGCAATAGAAATCAAGTCGATATCTAGAAAAGTAAGCAAGTTATGACTAAAAAGGTAAGCAGTTCTACTACTGCCCCTTTCCGGCCACTTTTTAGTACAACTGGTTACCTTTTTGGTCATAACTTGCTAAGTTTTCAATATATCTACTTGATTTCTTTTGCGTTGGATAGCTAACCGTATTGGCCTTAATTAGAAATTTTTTTCTGATGGATAGTAAAGGAAAATTTTTTTATAATTTTTTCAAAAAAAAACAAAGGGGGTAGTCCATGGTTTTTTTTGGCGAAAAATATTTTTTTCGCACTATCTGCAAAAAACAGAATTTGAACTAAAGCCAATTTGGTTCTCTATCCAACGCAATAGAAATCAAGTCGATATCTAGAAAAGTAAGCAAGTTATGACTAAAAAGGTAAGCAGTTCTACTACTGCCTCTTTCCGGCCACTTTTTAGTAGAACTGGTTACCTTTTTGGTCATAACTTGGTAAGTTTTCAATATATCTACTTGATTTCTTTTGCGTTGGATAGCTAACCGTATTGGCCTTAATTAGAAATTTTTTTCTGATGGATAGTAAAATAAAATTTTTTTATAATTTTTTCAAAAAAAAAGCAAAGGGGGTAGTCCATGGTTTTTTTTGGCGAAAAATATTTTTTTCGCACTATCTGCAAAAAACAGAATTTTTACTAAAGCCAATTTGGTTCTCTATCCAACGCAATAGAAATGAAGTCGATATCTAGAAAAGTAAGCAAGTTATGACTAAAAAGGTAAGCAGTTCTACTACTGCCCCTTTCCGGCCACTTTTTAGTAGAACTGGTTACCTTTTTGGTCATAACTTGGTAAGTTTTCAATATATCTACTTGATTTCTTTTGCGTTGGATAGCTAACCGTATTGGCCTTAATTAGAAATTTTTTTCTGATGGATAGTAAAGGAAAATTTTTTTATAATTTTTTGAAAAAAAAGCAAAGGGGGTAGTCCATGGTTTTTTTTGGCGAAAAATATTTTTTTCGCACTATCTGCAAAAAACAGAATTTGAACTAAAGCCAATTTGGTTCTCTATCCAACGCAATAGAAATCAAGTCGATATCTAGAAAAGTAAGCAAGTTATGACTAAAAAGGTAAGCAGTTCTACTGGTTACCTTTTTGGTCATAACTTGCTAAGTTTTCAATATATCTGATTGATTTCTTTTGCTTTGGATAGCTAACCGTATTGGCCTTAATTAGAAATTTTTTTCTGATGGATAGTAAAGGAAAATTTTTTTATAATTTTTTCAAAAAAAAGCAAAGGGGGTAGTCCATGGTTTTTTTTGGCGAAAAATATTTTTTTCGCACTATCTGCAAAAAACAGAATTTGAACTAAAGCCAATTTGGTTCTCTATCCAACGCAATAGAAATCAAGTCGATATCTAGAAAAGTAAGCAAGTTATGACTAAAAAGGTAAGCAGTTCTACTACTGCCTCTTTCCGGCCACTTTTAAGTAGAACTGGTTACCTTTTTGGTCATAACTTGCTAAGTTTTCAATATATCTACTTGATTTCTTTTGCGTTGGATAGCTAACCGTATTGGCCTTAATTAGAAATTTTTTTCTGATGGATAGTAAAGGAAAATTTTTTTATAATTTTTTCAAAAAAAAACAAAGGGGGTAGTCCATGGTTTTTTTTGGCGAAAAATATTTTTTTCGCACTATCTGCAAAAAACAGAATTTGAACTAAAGCCAATTTGGTTCTCTATCCAACGCAATAGAAATCAAGTCGATATCTAGAAAAGTAAGCAAGTTATGACTAAAAAGGTAAGCAGTTCTACTACTGCCTCTTTCCGGCCACTTTTTAGTAGAACTGGTTACCTTTTTGGTCATAACTTGCTAAGTTTTCAATATATCTGATTGATTTCTTTTGCTTTGGATAGCTAACCGTATTGGCCTTAATTAGAAATTTTTTTCTGATGGATAGTAAAGGAAAATTTTTTTATAATTTTTTCAAAAAAAAGCAAAGGGGGTAGTCCATGGTTTTTTTTGGCGAAAAATATTTTTTTCGCACTATCTGCAAAAAACAGAATTTGAACTAAAGCCAATTTGGTTCTCTACCCAACGCAATAGAAATCAAGTCGATATCTAGAAAAGTAAGCAAGTTATGACTAAAAAGGTAAGCAGTTCTACTACTGCCTCTTTCCGGCCACTTTTTAGTAGAACTGGTTACCTTTTTGGTCATAACTTGCTAAGTTTTCAATATATCTGATTGATTTCTTTTGCTTTGGATAGCTAACCGTATTGGCCTTAATTAGAAATTTTTTTCTGATGGATAGTAAAGGAAAATTTTTTTATAATTTTTTCAAAAAAAAGCAAAGGGGGTAGTCCATGGTTTTTTTTGGCGAAAAATATTTTTTTCGCACTATCTGCAAAAAACAGAATTTGAACTAAAGCCAATTTGGTTCTCTACCCAACGCAATAGAAATCAAGTCGATATCTAGAAAAGTAAGCAAGTTATGACTAAAAAGGTAAGCAGTTCTACTACTGCCTCTTTCCGGCCACTTTTTAGTAGAACTGGTTACCTTTTTGGTCATAACTTGCTAAGTTTTCAATATATCTGATTGATTTCTTTTGCTTTGGATAGCTAACCGTATTGGCCTTAATTAGAAATTTTTTTCTGATGGATAGTAAAGGAAAATTTTTTTATAATTTTTTCAAAAAAAAGCAAAGGGGGTAGTCCATGGTTTTTTTTGGCGAAAAATATTTTTTTCGCACTATCTGCAAAAAACAGAATTTGAACTAAAGCCAATTTGGTTCTCTACCCAACGCAATAGAAATCAAGTCGATATCTAGAAAAGTAAGCAAGTTATGACTAAAAAGGTAAGCAGTTCTACTACTGCCTCTTTCCGGCCACTTTTTAGTAGAACTGGTTACCTTTTTGGTCATAACTTGCTAAGTTTTCAATATATCTACTTGATTTCTTTTGCGTTGGATAGCTAACCGTATTGGCCTTAATTAGAAATTTTTTTCTGATGGATAGTAAAGGAAAATTTTTTTATAATTTTTTCAAAAAAAAGCAAAGGGGGTAGTCCATGGTTTTTTTTGGCGAAAAATATTTTTTTCGCACTATCTGCAAAAAACAGAATTTGAACTAAAGCCAATTTGGTTCTCTATCCAACGCAATAGAAATCAAGTCGATATCTAGAAAAGTAAGCAAGTTATGACTAAAAAGGTAAGCAGTTCTACTACTGGCCCTTTCCGGCCACTTTTTAGTACAACTGGTTACCTTTTTGGTCATAACTTGCTAAGTTTTCAATATATCTACTTGATTTCTTTTGCGTTGGATAGCTAACCGTATTGGCCTTAATTAGAAATTTTTTTCTGATGGATAGTGCAAGAAAATTTTTTTATAATTTTTTCAAAAAAAAGCAAAGGGGGTAGTCCATGGTTTTTTTTGGCGAAAAATATTTTTTTCGCACTATCTGCAAAAAACAGAATTTGAACTAAAGCCAATTTGGTTCTCTATCCAACGCAATAGAAATCAAGTCGATATCTAGAAAAGTAAGCAAGTTATGACTAAAAAGGTAAGCAGTTCTACTACTGCCTCTTTCCGGCCACTTTGTAGTACAACTGGTTACCTTTTTGGTCATAACTTGCTAAGTTTTCAATAAAGCTACTTGATTTCTTTTGCGTTGGATAGCTAACCGTATTGGCCTTAATTAGAAATTTTTTTCTGATGGATAGTAAAGGAAAATTTTTTTATAATTTTTTCAAAAAAAAGCAAAGGGGGTAGTCCATGGTTTTTTTTGGCGAAAAATATTTTTTTCGCAAATCAAGTCGATATCTAGAAAAGTAAGCAAGTTATGACCAAAAAGGTAAGCAGTTCTACTACTGCCTCTTTCCCGCCACTTTTTAGTAGAACTGGTTACCTTTTTGGTCATAACTTGCTAAGTTTTCAATATATCTACTTGATTTCTTTTGCGTTGGATAGCTAACCGTATTGGCCTTAATTAGAAATTTTTTTCTGATGGATAGTAAAGGAAAATTTTTTTATAATTTTTTAAAAAAAAAAGCAAAGGGGGTAGTCCATGGTTTTTTTTGGCGAAAAATATTTTTTTCGCACTATCTGCAAAAAACAGAATTTGAACTAAAGCCAATTTGGTTCTCTATCCAACGCAATAGAAATCAAGTCGATATCTAGAAAAGTAAGCAAGTTATGACTAAAAAGGTAAGCAGTTCTACTACTGCCTCTTTCCGGCCACTTTTTAGTAGAACTGGTTACCTTTTTGGTCATAACTTGCTAAGTTTTCAATATATCTGCTTGATTTCTTTTGCTTTGGATAGCTAACCGTATTGGCCTTAATTAGAAATTTTTTTCTGATGGATAGTAAAGGAAAATTTTTTTATAATTTTTTCAAAAAAAAGCAAAGGGGGTAGTCCATGGTTTTTTTTGGCGAAAAATATTTTTTTCGCACTATCTGCAAAAAACAGAATTTGAACTAAAGCCAATTTGGTTCTCTATCCAACGCAATAGAAATCAAGTCGATATCTAGAAAAGTAAGCAAGTTATGACTAAAAAGGTAAGCAGTTCTACTACTGCCTCTTTCCGGCCACTTTGTAGTACAACTGGTTACCTTTTTGGTCATAACTTGCTAAGTTTTCAATAAATCTACTTGATTTCTTTTGCGTTGGATAGCTAACCGTATTGGCCTTAATTAGAAATTTTTTTCTGATGGATAGTAAAGGAAAATTTTTTTATAATTTTTTCAAAAAAAAGCAAAGGGGGTAGTCCATGGTTTTTTGTGGCGAAAAATATTTTTTTCGCACTATCTGCAAAAAACAGAATTTGAACTAAAGCCAATTTGGTTCTCTATCCAACGCAATAGAAATCAAGTCGATATCTAGAAAAGTAAGCAGTTCTACTACTGCCTCTTTCCGGCCACTTTTTAGTAGAACTGGTTACCTTTTTGGTCATAACTTGCTAAGTTTTCAATATATCTACTTGATTTCTTTTACTTTGGATAGCTAACCGTATTGGCCTTAATTAGAAATTTTTTTCTGATGGATAGTAAAGGAAAATTTTTTTATAATTTTTTCAAAAGAAAGCAAAGGGGGTAGTCCATGGTTTTTTTTGGCCAAAAATATTTTTTTCGCACTATCTGCAAAAAACAGAATTTGAACTAAAGCCAATTTGGTTCTCTATCCAACGCAATAGAAATCAAGTCGATATCTAGAAAAGTAAGCAAGTTATGACTAAAAAGGTAAGCAGTTCTACTACTGCCTCTTTCCGGCCACTTTTTAGTAGAACTGGTTACCTTTTTGGTCATAACTTGGTAAGTTTTCAATATATCTACTTGATTTCTTTTGCTTTGGATAGCTAACCGTATTGGCCTTAATTAGAAATTTTTTTCTGATGGATAGTAAAGGAAAATTTTTTTATAATTTTTTCAAAAAAAAGCAAAGGGGGTAGTCCATGGTTTTTTTTGGCGAAAAATATTTTTTTCGCACTATCTGCAAAAAACAGAATTTGAACTAAAGCCAATTTGGTTCTCTATCCAACGCAATAGAAATCAAGTCGATATCTAGAAAAGTAAGCAAGTTATGACTAAAAAGGTAAGCAGTTCTACTACTGGCCCTTTCCGGCCACTTTTTAGTACAACTGGTTACCTTTTTGGTCATAACTTGCTAAGTTTTCAATATATCTACTTGATTTCTTTTGCTTTGGATAGCTAACCGTATTGGCCTTAATTAGAAATTTTTTTCTGATGGATAGTAAAGGAAAAATTTTTTATAATTTTTTCAAAAGAAAGCAAAGGGGGTAGTCCATGGTTTTTTTTGGCGAAAAATATTTTTTTCGCACTATCTGCAAAAAACAGAATTTGAACTAAAGCCAATTTGGTTCTCTATCCAACGCAATAGAAATCAAGTCGATATCTAGAAAAGTAAGCAAGTTATGACTAAAAAGGTAAGCAGTTCTACTACTGGCCCTTTCCGGCCACTTTTTAGTACAACTGGTTACCTTTTTGGTCATAACTTGCTAAGTTTTCAATATATCTACTTGATTTCTTTTGCTTTGGATAGCTAACCGTATTGGCCTTAATTAGAAATTTTTTTCTGATGGATAGTAAAGGAAAAATTTTTTATAATTTTTTCAAAAGAAAGCAAAGGGGGTAGTCCATGGTTTTTTTTGGCGAAAAATATTTTTTTCGCACTATCTGCAAAAAACAGAATTTGAACTAAAGCCAATTTGGTTCTCTATCCAACGCAATAGAAATCAAGTCGATATCTAGAAAAGTAAGCAAGTTATGACTAAAAAGGTAAGCAGTTCTACTACTGGCCCTTTCCGGCCACTTTTTAGTACAACTGGTTACCTTTTTGGTCATAACTTGCTAAGTTTTCAATATATCTACTTGATTTCTTTTGCTTTGGATAGCTAACCGTATTGGCCTTAATTAGAAATTTTTTTCTGATGGATAGTAAAGGAAAAATTTTTTATAATTTTTTCAAAAGAAAGCAAAGGGGGTAGTCCATGGTTTTTTTTGGCGAAAAATATTTTTTTCGCACTATCTGCAAAAAACAGAATTTGAACTAAAGCCAATTTGGTTCTCTATCCAACGCAATAGAAATCAAGTCGATATCTAGAAAAGTAAGCAAGTTATGACTAAAAAGGTAAGCAGTTCTACTACTGGCCCTTTCCGGCCACTTTTTAGTACAACTGGTTACCTTTTTGGTCATAACTTGCTAAGTTTTCAATATATCTACTTGATTTCTTTTGCTTTGGATAGCTAACCGTATTGGCCTTAATTAGAAATTTTTTTCTGATGGATAGTAAAGGAAAAATTTTTTATAATTTTTTCAAAAGAAAGCAAAGGGGGTAGTCCATGGTTTTTTTTGGCGAAAAATATTTTTTTCGCACTATCTGCAAAAAACAGAATTTGAACTAAAGCCAATTTGGTTCTCTATCCAACGCAATAGAAATCAAGTCGATATCTAGAAAAGTAAGCAAGTTATGACTAAAAAGGTAAGCAGTTCTACTACTGCCTCTTTCCGACCACTTTTTAGTAGAACTGGTTACCTTTTTGGTCATAACTTAGTAAGTTTTCAATATATCTACTTGATTTCTTTTGCTTTGGATAGCTAACCGTATTGGCCTTAATTAGAAATTTTTTTCTGATGGATAGTAAAGGAAAATTTTTTTATAATTTTTTCAAAAAAAAGCAAAGGGGGTAGTCCATGGTTTTTTTTGGCGAAAAATATTTTTTTCGCACTATCTGCAAAAAACAGAATTTGAACTAAAGCCAATTTGGTTCTCTATCCAACGCAATAGAAATCAAGTCGATATCTAGAAAAGTAAGCAAGTTATGACTAAAAAGGTAAGCAGTTCTACTACTGCCTCTTTCCGACCACTTTTTAGTAGAACTGGTTACCTTTTTGGTCATAACTTGGTAAGTTTTCAATATATCTACTTGATTTCTTTTGCTTTGGATAGCTAACCGTATTGGCCTTAATTAGAAATTTTTTTCTGATGGATAGTAAAGGAAAAATTTTTTATAATTTTTTCAAAAGAAAGCAAAGGGGGTAGTCCATGGTTTTTTTTGGCGAAAAATATTTTTTTCGCACTATCTGCAAAAAACAGAATTTGAACTAAAGCCAATTTGGTTCTCTATCCAACGCAATAGAAATCAAGTCGATATCTAGAAAAGTAAGCAAGTTATGACTAAAAAGGTAAGCAGTTCTACTACTGGCCCTTTCCGGCCACTTTTTAGTACAACTGGTTACCTTTTTGGTCATAACTTGCTAAGTTTTCAATATATCTACTTGATTTCTTTTGCTTTGGATAGCTAACCGTATTGGCCTTAATTAGAAATTTTTTTCTGATGGATAGTAAAGGAAAATTTTTTTATAATTTTTTCAAAAAAAAGCAAAGGGGGTAGTCCATGGTTTTTTTTGGCGAAAAATATTTTTTTCGCACTATCTGCAAAAAACAGAATTTGAACTAAAGCCAATTTGGTTCTCTATCCAACGCAATAGAAATCAAGTCGATATCTAGAAAAGTAAGCAAGTTATGACTAAAAAGGTAAGCAGTTCTACTACTGCCTCTTTCCGACCACTTTTTAGTAGAACTGGTTACCTTTTTGGTCATAACTTGGTAAGTTTTCAATATATCTACTTGATTTCTTTTGCTTTGGATAGCTAACCGTATTGGCCTTAATTAGAAATTTTTTTCTGATGGATAGTAAAGGAAAAATTTTTTATAATTTTTTCAAAAGAAAGCAAAGGGGGTAGTCCATGGTTTTTTTTGGCGAAAAATATTTTTTTCGCACTATCTGCAAAAAACAGAATTTGAACTAAAGCCAATTTGGTTCTCTATCCAACGCAATAGAAATCAAGTCGATATCTAGAAAAGTAAGCAAGTTATGACTAAAAAGGTAAGCAGTTCTACTACTGGCCCTTTCCGGCCACTTTTTAGTACAACTGGTTACCTTTTTGGTCATAACTTGCTAAGTTTTCAATATATCTACTTGATTTCTTTTGCTTTGGATAGCTAACCGTATTGGCCTTAATTAGAAATTTTTTTCTGATGGATAGTAAAGGAAAATTTTTTTATAATTTTTTCAAAAAAAAGCAAAGGGGGTAGTCCATGGTTTTTTTTGGCGAAAAATATTTTTTTCGCACTATCTGCAAAAAACAGAATTTGAACTAAAGCCAATTTGGTTCTCTATCCAACGCAATAGAAATCAAGTCGATATCTAGAAAAGTAAGCAAGTTATGACTAAAAAGGTAAGCAGTTCTACTACTGCGTCTTTCCGGCCACTTTTTAGTAGAACTGGTTACCTTTTTGGTCATAACTTGCTAAGTTTTCAATATATCTGATTGATTTCTTTTGCTTTGGATAGCTAACCGTATTGGCCTTAATTAGAAATTTTTTTCTGATGGATAGTAAAGGAAAATTTTTTTATAATTTTTTCAAAAAAAAGCAAAGGGGGTAGTCCATGCTTTTTTTGGCGAAAAATATTTTTTTCGCACTATCTGCAAAAAACAGAATTTGAACTAAAGCCAATTTGGTTCTCTATCCAACGCAATAGAAATCAAGTCGATATCTAGAAAAGTAAGCAAGTTATGACTAAAAAGGTAAGCAGTTCTACTACTGCCTCTTTCCGGCCACTTTTTAGTAGAACTGGTTACCTTTTTGGTCATAACTTGCTAAGTTTTCAATATATCTGATTGATTTCTTTTGCTTTGGATAGCTAACCGTATTGGCCTTAATTAGAAATTTTTTTCTGATGGATAGTAAAGGAAAATTTTTTTATAATTTTTTAAAAAAAAAGCAAAGGGGGTAGTCCATGGTTTTTTGTGGCGAAAAATATTTTTTTCGCACTATCTGCAAAAAACAGAATTTGAACTAAAGCCAATTTGGTTCTCTATCCAACGCAATAGAAATCAAGTCGATATCTAGAAAAGTAAGCAAGTTATGACTAAAAAGGTAAGCAGTTCTACTACTGCCTCTTTCCGACCACTTTTTAGTAGAACTGGTTACCTTTTTGGTCATAACTTAGTAAGTTTTCAATATATCTACTTGATTTCTTTTGCTTTGGATAGCTAACCGTATTGGCCTTAATTAGAAATTTTTTTCTGATGGATAGTAAAGGAAAATTTTTTTATAATTTTTTCAAAAAAAAGCAAAGGGGGTAGTCCATGGTTTTTTTTGGCGAAAAATATTTTTTTCGCACTATCTGCAAAAAACAGAATTTGAACTAAAGCCAATTTGGTTCTCTATCCAACGCAATAGAAATCAAGTCGATATCTAGAAAAGTAAGCAAGTTATGACTAAAAAGGTAAGCAGTTCTACTACTGCCTCTTTCCGACCACTTTTTAGTAGAACTGGTTACCTTTTTGGTCATAACTTGGTAAGTTTTCAATATATCTACTTGATTTCTTTTGCTTTGGATAGCTAACCGTATTGGCCTTAATTAGAAATTTTTTTCTGATGGATAGTAAAGGAAAAATTTTTTATAATTTTTTCAAAAGAAAGCAAAGGGGGTAGTCCATGGTTTTTTTTGGCGAAAAATATTTTTTTCGCACTATCTGCAAAAAACAGAATTTGAACTAAAGCCAATTTGGTTCTCTATCCAACGCAATAGAAATCAAGTCGATATCTAGAAAAGTAAGCAAGTTATGACTAAAAAGGTAAGCAGTTCTACTACTGCCTCTTTCCGACCACTTTTTAGTAGAACTGGTTACCTTTTTGGTCATAACTTGGTAAGTTTTCAATATATCTACTTGATTTCTTTTGCTTTGGATAGCTAACCGTATTGGCCTTAATTAGAAATTTTTTTCTGATGGATAGTAAAGGAAAATTTTTTTATAATTTTTTCAAAAAAAAGCAAAGGGGGTAGTCCATGGTTTTTTTTGGCGAAAAATATTTTTTTCGCACTATCTGCAAAAAACAGAATTTGAACTAAAGCCAATTTGGTTCTCTATCCAACGCAATAGAAATCAAGTCGATATCTAGAAAAGTAAGCAAGTTATGACTAAAAAGGTAAGCAGTTCTACTACTGCCTCTTTCCGACCACTTTTTAGTAGAACTGGTTACCTTTTTGGTCATAACTTAGTAAGTTTTCAATATATCTACTTGATTTCTTTTGCTTTGGATAGCTAACCGTATTGGCCTTAATTAGAAATTTTTTTCTGATGGATAGTAAAGGAACATTTTTTTATAATTTTTTCAAAAAAAAGCAAAGGGGGTAGTCCATGGTTTTTTTTGGCGAAAAATATTTTTTTCGCACTATCTGCAAAAAACAGAATTTGAACTAAAGCCAATTTGGTTCTCTATCCAACGCAATAGAAATCAAGTCGATATCTAGAAAAGTAAGCAAGTTATGACTAAAAAGGTAAGCAGTTCTACTACTGCCTCTTTCCGACCACTTTTTAGTAGAACTGGTTACCTTTTTGGTCATAACTTGGTAAGTTTTCAATATATCTACTTGATTTCTTTTGCTTTGGATAGCTAACCGTATTGGCCTTAATTAGAAATTTTTTTCTGATGGATAGTAAAGGAAAATTTTTTTATAATTTTTTCAAAAAAAAGCAAAGGGGGTAGTCCATGGTTTTTTTTGGCGAAAAATATTTTTTTCGCACTATCTGCAAAAAACAGAATTTGAACTAAAGCCAATTTGGTTCTCTATCCAACGCAATAGAAATCAAGTCGATATCTAGAAAAGTAAGCAAGTTATGACTAAAAAGGTAAGCAGTTCTACTACTGGCCCTTTCCGGCCACTTTTTAGTACAACTGGTTACCTTTTTGGTCATAACTTGCTAAGTTTTCAATATATCTACTTGATTTCTTTTGCTTTGGATAGCTAACCGTATTGGCCTTAATTAGAAATTTTTTTCTGATGGATAGTAAAGGAAAAATTTTTTATAATTTTTTCAAAAGAAAGCAAAGGGGGTAGTCCATGGTTTTTTTTGGCGAAAAATATTTTTTTCGCACTATCTGCAAAAAACAGAATTTGAACTAAAGCCAATTTGGTTCTCTATCCAACGCAATAGAAATCAAGTCGATATCTAGAAAAGTAAGCAAGTTATGACTAAAAAGGTAAGCAGTTCTACTACTGCCTCTTTCCGACCACTTTTTAGTAGAACTGGTTACCTTTTTGGTCATAACTTGGTAAGTTTTCAATATATCTACTTGATTTCTTTTGCTTTGGATAGCTAACCGTATTGGCCTTAATTAGAAATTTTTTTCTGATGGATAGTAAAGGAAAATTTTTTTATAATTTTTTCAAAAAAAAGCAAAGGGGGTAGTCCATGGTTTTTTTTGGCGAAAAATATTTTTTTCGCACTATCTGCAAAAAACAGAATTTGAACTAAAGCCAATTTGGTTCTCTATCCAACGCAATAGAAATCAAGTCGATATCTAGAAAAGTAAGCAAGTTATGACTAAAAAGGTAAGCAGTTCTACTACTGCCTCTTTCCGACCACTTTTTAGTAGAACTGGTTACCTTTTTGGTCATAACTTAGTAAGTTTTCAATATATCTACTTGATTTCTTTTGCTTTGGATAGCTAACCGTATTGGCCTTAATTAGAAATTTTTTTCTGATGGATAGTAAAGGAACATTTTTTTATAATTTTTTCAAAAAAAAGCAAAGGGGGTAGTCCATGGTTTTTTTTGGCGAAAAATATTTTTTTCGCACTATCTGCAAAAAACAGAATTTGAACTAAAGCCAATTTGGTTCTCTATCCAACGCAATAGAAATCAAGTCGATATCTAGAAAAGTAAGCAAGTTATGACTAAAAAGGTAAGCAGTTCTACTACTGCCTCTTTCCGACCACTTTTTAGTAGAACTGGTTACCTTTTTGGTCATAACTTGGTAAGTTTTCAATATATCTACTTGATTTCTTTTGCTTTGGATAGCTAACCGTATTGGCCTTAATTAGAAATTTTTTTCTGATGGATAGTAAAGGAAAAATTTTTTATAATTTTTTCAAAAGAAAGCAAAGGGGGTAGTCCATGGTTTTTTTTGGCGAAAAATATTTTTTTCGCACTATCTGCAAAAAACAGAATTTGAACTAAAGCCAATTTGGTTCTCTATCCAACGCAATAGAAATCAAGTCGATATCTAGAAAAGTAAGCAAGTTATGACTAAAAAGGTAAGCAGTTCTACTACTGGCCCTTTCCGGCCACTTTTTAGTACAACTGGTTACCTTTTTGGTCATAACTTGCTAAGTTTTCAATATATCTACTTGATTTCTTTTGCTTTGGATAGCTAACCGTATTGGCCTTAATTAGAAATTTTTTTCTGATGGATAGTAAAGGAAAATTTTTTTATAATTTTTTCAAAAAAAAGCAAAGGGGGTAGTCCATGGTTTTTTTTGGCGAAAAATATTTTTTTCGCACTATCTGCAAAAAACAGAATTTGAACTAAAGCCAATTTGGTTCTCTATCCAACGCAATAGAAATCAAGTCGATATCTAGAAAAGTAAGCAAGTTATGACTAAAAAGGTAAGCAGTTCTACTACTGCCTCTTTCCGGCCACTTTTTAGTAGAACTGGTTACCTTTTTGGTCATAACTTGCTAAGTTTTCAATATATCTGATTGATTTCTTTTGCTTTGGATAGCTAACCGTATTGGCCTTAATTAGAAATTTTTTTCTGATGGATAGTAAAGGAAAATTTTTTTATAATTTTTTCAAAAAAAAGCAAAGGGGGTAGTCCATGCTTTTTTTTGGCGAAAAATATTTTTTTCGCACTATCTGCAAAAAACAGAATTTGAACTAAAGCCAATTTGGTTCTCTATCCAACGCAATAGAAATCAAGTCGATATCTAGAAAAGTAAGCAAGTTATGACTAAAAAGGTAAGCAGTTCTACTACTGCCTCTTTCCGGCCACTTTTTAGTAGAACTGGTTACCTTTTTGGTCATAACTTGCTAAGTTTTCAATATATCTGATTGATTTCTTTTGCTTTGGATAGCTAACCGTATTGGCCTTAATTAGAAATTTTTTTCTGATGGATAGTAAAGGAAAATTTTTTTATAATTTTTTCAAAAAAAAGCAAAGGGGGTAGTCCATGCTTTTTTTTGGCGAAAAATATTTTTTTCGCACTATCTGCAAAAAACAGAATTTGAACTAAAGCCAATTTGGTTCTCTATCCAACGCAATAGAAATCAAGTCGATATCTAGAAAAGTAAGCAAGTTATGACTAAAAAGGTAAGCAGTTCTACTACTGCCTCTTTCCGACCACTTTTTAGTAGAACTGGTTACCTTTTTGGTCATAACTTGCTAAGTTTTCAATATATCTGATTGATTTCTTTTACTTTGGATAGCTAACCGTATTGGCCTTAATTAGAAATTTTTTTCTGATGGATAGTAAAGGAAAATTTTTTTATAATTTTTTCAAAAAAAAGCAAAGGGGGTAGTCCATGGTTTTTTTTGGCGAAAAATATTTTTTTCGCACTATCTGCAAAAAACAGAATTTGAACTAAAGCCAATTTGGTTCTCTATCCAACGCAATAGAAATCAAGTCGATATCTAGAAAAGTAAGCAGTTCTACTACTGCCTCTTTCCGGCCACTTTTTAGTAGAACTGGTTACCTTTTTGGTCATAACTTGCTAAGTTTTCAATATATCTGATTGATTTCTTTTACTTTGGATAGCTAACCGTATTGGCCTTAATTAGAAATTTTTTTCTGATGGATAGTAAAGGAAAATTTTTTTATAATTTTTTCAAAAAAAAGCAAAGGGGGTAGTCCATGGTTTTTTTTGGCGAAAAATATTTTTTTCGCACTATCTGCAAAAAACAGAATTTGAACTAAAGCCAATTTGGTTCTCTATCCAACGCAATAGAAATCAAGTCGATATCTAGAAAAGTAAGCAGTTCTACTACTGCCTCTTTCCGGCCACTTTTTAGTAGAACTGGTTACCTTTTTGGTCATAACTTGCTAAGTTTTCAATATATCTGATTGATTTCTTTTACTTTGGATAGCTAACCGTATTGGCCTTAATTAGAAATTTTTTTCTGATGGATAGTAAAGGAAAATTTTTTTATAATTTTTTCAAAAAAAAGCAAAGGGGGTAGTCCATGGTTTTTTTTGGCGAAAAATATTTTTTTCGCACTATCTGCAAAAAACAGAATTTGAACTAAAGCCAATTTGGTTCTCTATCCAACGCAATAGAAATCAAGTCGATATCTAGAAAAGTAAGCAGTTCTACTACTGCCTCTTTCCGGCCACTTTTTAGTAGAACTGGTTACCTTTTTGGTCATAACTTGCTAAGTTTTCAATATATCTGATTGATTTCTTTTACTTTGGATAGCTAACCGTATTGGCCTTAATTAGAAATTTTTTTCTGATGGATAGTAAAGGAAAATTTTTTTATAATTTTTTCAAAAAAAAGCAAAGGGGGTAGTCCATGGTTTTTTTTGGCGAAAAATATTTTTTTCGCACTATCTGCAAAAAACAGAATTTGAACTAAAGCCAATTTGGTTCTCTATCCAACGCAATAGAAATAAAGTCGATATCTAGAAAAGTAAGCAAGTTATGAGCAAAAAGGTAAGCAGTTCTACTACTGCCTCTTTCCGGCCACTTTTTAGTAGAACTGGTTACCTTTTTGGTCATAACTTGCTAAGTTTTCAATATATCTGATTGATTTCTTTTGCTTTGGATAGCTAACCGTATTGGCCTTAATTAGAAATTTTTTTCTGATGGATAGTAAAGGAAAATTTTTTTATAATTTTTTCAAAAAAAAGCAAAGGGGGTAGTCCATGGTTTTTTTTGGCGAAAAATATTTTTTTCGCATTATCTGCAAAAAACAGAATGTGAACTAAAGCCAATTTGGTTCTCTATCCAACGCAATAGAAATCAAGTCGATATCTAGAAAAGTAAGCAGTTCTACTACTTCCTCTTTCCGGCCACTTTTTAGTAGAACTGGTTACCTTTTTGGTCATAACTTGCTAAGTTTTCAATATATCTGATTGATTTCTTTTGCTTTGGATAGCTAACCGTATTGGCCTTAATTAAAAATTTTTTTCTGATGGATAGTAAAGGAAAATTTTTTTATAATTTTTTCAAAAAAAAGCAAAGGGGGTAGTCCATGGTTTTTTTTGGCGAAAAATATTTTTTTCGCACTATCTGCAAAAAACAGAATTTGAACTAAAGCCAATTTGGTTCTCTATCCAACGCAATAGAAATCAAGTCGATATCTAGAAAAGTAAGCAGTTCTACTACTGCCTCTTTCCGGCCACTTTTTAGTAGAACTGGTTACCTTTTTGGTCATAACTTGCTAAGTTTTCAATATATCTACTTGATTTCTTTTACTTTGGATAGCTAACCGTATTGGCCTTAATTAGAAATTTTTTTCTGATGGATAGTAAAGGAAAATTTTTTTATAATTTTTTCAAAAAAAAGCAAAGGGGGTAGTCCATGGTTTTTTTTGGCGAAAAATATTTTTTTCGCACTATCTGCAAAAAACAGAATTTGAACTAAAGCCAATTTGGTTCTCTATCCAACGCAATAGAAATCAAGTCGATATCTAGAAAAGTAAGCAGTTCTACTACTGCCTCTTTCCGGCCACTTTTTAGTAGAACTGGTTACCTTTTTGGTCATAACTTGCTAAGTTTTCAATATATCTGATTGATTTCTTTTGCTTTGGATAGCTAACCGTATTGGCCTTAATTAGAAATTTTTTTCTGATGGATAGTAAAGGAAAATTTTTTTATAATTTTTTCAAAAAAAAGCAAAGGGGGTAGTCCATGGTTTTTTTTGGCGAAAAATATTTTTTTCGCATTATCTGCAAAAAACAGAATGTGAACTAAAGCCAATTTGGTTCTCTATCCAACGCAATAGAAATCAAGTCGATATCTAGAAAAGTAAGCAAGTTATGACTAAAAAGGTAAGCAGTTCTACTACTGCCTCTTTCCGACCACTTTTTAGTAGAACTGGTTACCTTTTTGGTCATAACTTGCTAAGTTTTCAATATATCTGCTTGATTTCTTTTGCTTTGGATAGCTAACCGTATTGGCCTTAATTAGAAATTTTTTTCTGATGGATAGTAAAGGAAAATTTTTTTATAATTTTTTCAAAAAAAAGCAAAGGGGGTAGTCCATGGTTTTTTTGGCGAAAAATATTTTTTTCGCACTATCTGCAAAAAACAGAATTTGAACTAAAGCCAATTTGGTTCTCTATCCAACGCAATAGAAATCAAGTCGATATCTAGAAAAGTAAGCAAGTTATGACTAAAAAGGTAAGCAGTTCTACTACTGCCTCTTTCCGGCCACTTTTTAGTAGAACTGGTTACCTTTTTGGTCATAACTTGCTAAGTTTTCAATATATCTGATTGATTTCTTTTGCTTTGGATAGCTAACCGTATTGGCCTTAATTAGAAATTTTTTTCTGATGGATAGTAAAGGAAAATTTTTTTATAATTTTTTCAAAAAAAAGCAAAGGGGGTAGTCCATGGTTTTTTTTGGCGAAAAATATTTTTTTCGCACTATCTGCAAAAAACAGAATTTGAACTAAAGCCAATTTGGTTCTCTATCCAACGCAATAGAAATAAAGTCGATATCTAGAAAAGTAAGCAAGTTATGAGCAAAAAGGTAAGCAGTTCTACTACTGCCTCTTTCCGGCCACTTTTTAGTAGAACTGGTTACCTTTTTGGTCATAACTTGCTAAGTTTTCAATATATCTGATTGATTTCTTTTGCTTTGGATAGCTAACCGTATTGGCCTTAATTAGAAATTTTTTTCTGATGGATAGTAAAGGAAAATTTTTTTATAATTTTTTCAAAAAAAAGCAAAGGGGGTAGTCCATGGTTTTTTTTGGCGAAAAATATTTTTTTCGCATTATCTGCAAAAAACAGAATGTGAACTAAAGCCAATTTGGTTCTCTATCCAACGCAATAGAAATCAAGTCGATATCTAGAAAAGTAAGCAAGTTATGACTAAAAAGGTAAGCAGTTCTACTACTGCCTCTTTCCGACCACTTTTTAGTAGAACTGGTTACCTTTTTGGTCATAACTTGCTAAGTTTTCAATATATCTGCTTGATTTCTTTTGCTTTGGATAGCTAACCGTATTGGCCTTAATTAGAAATTTTTTTCTGATGGATAGTAAAGGAAAATTTTTTTATAATTTTTTCAAAAAAAAGCAAAGGGGGTAGTCCATGGTTTTTTTGGCGAAAAATATTTTTTTCGCACTATCTGCAAAAAACAGAATTTGAACTAAAGCCAATTTGGTTCTCTATCCAACGCAATAGAAATCAAGTCGATATCTAGAAAAGTAAGCAAGTTATGACTAAAAAGGTAAGCAGTTCTACTACTGCCTCTTTCCGACCACTTTTTAGTAGAACTGGTTACCTTTTTGGTCATAACTTGCTAAGTTTTCAATATATCTGATTGATTTCTTTTGCTTTGGATAGCTAACCGTATTGGCCTTAATTAGAAATTTTTTTCTGATGGATAGTAAAGGAAAATTTTTTTATAATTTTTTCAAAAAAAAGCAAAGGGGGTAGTCCATGCTTTTTTTTGGCGAAAAATATTTTTTTCGCACTATCTGCAAAAAACAGAATTTGAACTAAAGCCAATTTGGTTCTCTATCCAACGCAATAGAAATCAAGTCGATATCTAGAAAAGTAAGCAAGTTATGACTAAAAAGGTAAGCAGTTCTACTACTGCCTCTTTCCGGCCACTTTTTAGTAGAACTGGTTACCTTTTTGGTCATAACTTGCTAAGTTTTCAATATATCTACTTGATTTCTTTTACTTTGGATAGCTAACCGTATTGGCCTTAATTAGAAATTTTTTTCTGATGGATAGTAAATTAAAATTTTTTTATAATTTTTTCAAAAAAAAGCAAAGGGGGTAGTCCATGGTTTTTTTTGGCGAAAAATATTTTTTTCGCATTATCTGCAAAAAACAGAATTTGAACTAAAGCCAATTTGGTTCTCTATCCAACGCAATAGAAATCAAGTCGATATCTAGAAAAGTAAGCAAGTTATGACTAAAAAGGTAAGCAGTTCTACTACTGCCTCTTTCCGGCCACTTTTTAGTAGAACTGGTTACCTTTTTGGTCATAACTTGCTAAGTTTTCAATATATCTACTTGATTTCTTTTGCTTTGGATAGCTAACCGTATTGGCCTTAATTAGAAATTTTTTTCTGATGGATAGTAAAGGAAAATTTTTTTATAATTTTTTCAAAAAAAAGCAAAGTCCATGGTTTTTTTTGGCGAAAAATATTTTTTTCGCACTATCTGCAAAAAACAGAATTTGAACTAAAGCCAATTTGGTTCTCTATCCAACGCAATAGAAATCAAGTCGATATCTAGAAAAGTAAGCAAGTTATGACTAAAAAGGTAAGCAGTTCTACTACTGCCTCTTTCCGGCCACTTTTTAGTAGAACTGGTTACCTTTTTGGTCATAACTTGCTAAGTTTTCAATATATCTACTTGATTTCTTTTGCGTTGGATAGCTAACCGTATTGGCCTTAATTAGAAATTTTTTTCTGATGGATAGTAAAGGAAAATTTTTTTATAATTTTTTCAAAAAAAAGCAAAGTCCATGGTTTTTTTTGGCGAAAAATATTTTTTTCGCACTATCTGCAAAAAACAGAATTTGAACTAAAGCCAATTTGGTTCTCTATCCAACGCAATAGAAATCAAGTCGATATCTAGAAAAGTAAGCAAGTTATGACTAAAAAGGTAAGCAGTTCTACTACTGGCCCTTTCCGGCCACTTTTTAGTAGAACTGGTTACCTTTTTGGTCATAACTTGCTAAGTTTTCAATATATCTGATTGATTTCTTTTGCTTTGGATAGCTAACCGTATTGGTCTTAATTAGAATTTTTTTTCTGATGGATAGTAAAGGAAAATTTTTTTATAATTTTTTCAAAAAAAAGCAAAGGGGGTAGTCCATGGTTTTTTTTGGCGAAAAATATTTTTTTCGCATTATCTGCAAAAAACAGAATTTGAACTAAAGCCAATTTGGTTCTCTATCCAACGCAATAGAAATCAAGTCGATATCTAGAAAAGTAAGCAAGTTATGACTAAAAAGGTAAGCAGTTCTACTACTGCCTCTTTCCGACCACTTTTTAGTAGAACTGGTTACCTTTTTGGTCATAACTTGCTAAGTTTTCAATATATCTGATTGATTTCTTTTGCTTTGGATAGCTAACCGTATTGGCCTTAATTAAAAATTTTTTTTCTGATGGATAGTAAAGGAAAATTTTTTTATAATTTTTTCAAAAAAAAGCAAAGGGGGTAGTCCATGGTTTTTTTTGGCGAAAAATATTTTTTTCGCACTATCTGCAAAAAACAGAATTTGAACTAAAGCCAATTTGGTTCTCTATCCAACGCAATAGAAATCAAGTCGATATCTAGAAAAGTAAGCAAGTTATGACTAAAAAGGTAAGCAGTTCTACTACTGCCTCTTTCCGACCACTTTTTAGTAGAACTGGTTACCTTTTTGGTCATAACTTGCTAAGTTTTCAATATATCTGATTGATTTCTTTTGCTTTGGATAGCTAACCGTATTGGTCTTAATTAGAAATTTTTTTCTGATGGATAGTAAAGGAAAATTTTTTTATAATTTTTTCAAAAAAAAGCAAAGGGGGTAGTCCATGGTTTTTTTTGGCGAAAAATATTTTTTTCGCACTATCTGCAAAAAACAGAATTTGAACTAAAGCCAATTTGGTTCTCTATCCAACGCAATAGAAATCAAGTCGATATCTAGAAAAGTAAGCAAGTTATGACTAAAAAGGTAAGCAGTTCTACTACTGCCTCTTTCCGGCCACTTTTTAGTAGAACTGGTTACCTTTTTGGTCATAACTTGCTAAGTTTTCAATATATCTGATTGATTTCTTTTGCTTTGGATAGCTAACCGTATTGGCCTTAATTAGAAATTTTTTTCTGATGGATAGTAAAGGAAAATTTTTTTATAATTTTTTCAAAAAAAAGCAAAAGGGGTAGTCCATGGTTTTTTTTGGCGAAAAATATTTTTTTCGCACTATCTGCAAAAAACAGAATTTGAACTAAAGCCAATTTGGTTCTCTATCCAACGCAATAGAAATCAAGTCGATATCTAGAAAAGTAAGCAAGTTATGACTAAAAAGGTAAGCAGTTCTACTACTGCCTCTTTCCGGCCACTTTTTAGTAGAACTGGTTACCTTTTTGGTCATAACTTGCTAAGTTTTCAATATATCTGATTGATTTCTTTTGCTTTGGATAGCTAACCGTATTGGCCTTAATTAGAAATTTTTTTCTGATGGATAGTAAAGGAAAATTTTTTTATAATTTTTTCAAAAAAAAGCAAAAGGGGTAGTCCATGGTTTTTTTTGGCGAAAAATATTTTTTTCGCACTATCTGCAAAAAACAGAATTTGAACTAAAGCCAATTTGGTTCTCTATCCAACGCAATAGAAATCAAGTCGATATCTAGAAAAGTAAGCAAGTTATGACTAAAAAGGTAAGCAGTTCTACTACTGCCTCTTTCCGGCCACTTTTTAGTAGAACTGGTTACCTTTTTGGTCATAACTTGCTAAGTTTTCAATATATCTACTTGATTTCTTTTGCGTTGGATAGCTAACCGTATTGGCCTTAATTAGAAATTTTTTTCTGATGGATAGTAAAGGAAAATTTTTTTATAATTTTTTCAAAAAAAAGCAAAGGGGGTAGTCCATGGTTTTTTTGGCGAAAAATATTTTTTTCGCACTATCTGCAAAAAACAGAATTTGAACTAAAGCCAATTTGGTTCTCTATCCAACGCAATAGAAATCAAGTCGATATCTAGAAAAGTAAGCAAGTTATGACTAAAAAGGTAAGCAGTTCTACTACTGCCTCTTTCCGGCCACTTTTTAGTAGAACTGGTTACCTTTTTGGTCATAACTTGCTAAGTTTTCAATATATCTGATTGATTTCTTTTGCTTTGGATAGCTAACCGTATTGGCCTTAATTAGAAATTTTTTTCTGATGGATAGTAAAGGAAAATTTTTTATAATTTTTTCAAAAAAAAGCAAAAGGGGTAGTCCATGGTTTTTTTTGGCGAAAAATATTTTTTTCGCACTATCTGCAAAAAACAGAATTTGAACTAAAGCCAATTTGGTTCTCTATCCAACGCAATAGAAATCAAGTCGATATCTAGAAAAGTAAGCAAGTTATGACTAAAAAGGTAAGCAGTTCTACTACTGCCTCTTTCCGGCCACTTTTTAGTAGAACTGGTTACCTTTTTGGTCATAACTTGCTAAGTTTTCAATATATCTGATTGATTTCTTTTGCTTTGGATAGCTAACCGTATTGGCCTTAATTAGAAATTTTTTTCTGATGGATAGTAAAGGAAAATTTTTTTATAATTTTTTCAAAAAAAAGCAAAAGGGGTAGTCCATGGTTTTTTTTGGCGAAAAATATTTTTTTCGCACTATCTGCAAAAAACAGAATTTGAACTAAAGCCAATTTGGTTCTCTATCCAACGCAATAGAAATCAAGTCGATATCTAGAAAAGTAAGCAAGTTATGACTAAAAAGGTAAGCAGTTCTACTACTGCCTCTTTCCGGCCACTTTTTAGTAGAACTGGTTACCTTTTTGGTCATAACTTGCTAAGTTTTCAATATATCTGCTTGATTTCTTTTGCTTTGGATAGCTAACCGTATTGGCCTTAATTAGAAATTTTTTTCTGATGGATAGTAAAGGAAAATTTTTTTATAATTTTTTCAAAAAAAAGCAAAGGGGGTAGTCCATGCTTTTTTTTGGCGAAAAATATTTTTTTCGCACTATCTGCAAAAAACAAAATTTGAACTAAAGCCAATTTGGTTCTCTATCCAACGCAATAGAAATCAAGTCGATATCTAGAAAAGTAAGCAGTTCTACTACTGCCTCTTTCCGGCCACTTTTTAGTAGAACTGGTTACCTTTTTGGTCATAACTTGCTAAGTTTTCAATATATCTACTTGATTTCTTTTACTTTGGATAGCTAACCGTATTGGCCTTAATTAGAAATTTTTTTCTGATGGATAGTAAAGGAAAATTTTTTTATAATTTTTTCAAAAAAAAGCAAAGTCCATGGTTTTTTTTGGCGAAAAATATTTTTTTCGCACTATCTGCAAAAAACAGAATTTGAACTAAAGCCAATTTGGTTCTCTATCCAACGCAATAGAAATCAAGTCGATATCTAGAAAAGTAAGCAAGTTATGACTAAAAAGGTAAGCAGTTCTACTACTGCCTCTTTCCGGCCACTTTTTAGTAGAACTGGTTACCTTTTTGGTCATAACTTGCTAAGTTTTCAATATATCTGATTGATTTCTTTTGCTTTGGATAGCTAACCGTATTGGCCTTAATTAGAAATTTTTTTCTGATGGATAGTAAAGGAAAATTTTTTTATAATTTTTTCAAAAAAAAGCAAAAGGGGTAGTCCATGGTTTTTTTTGGCGAAAAATATTTTTTTCGCACTATCTGCAAAAAACAGAATTTGAACTAAAACCAATTTGGTTCTCTATCCAACGCAATAGAAGTCAAGTCGATATCTAGAAAAGTAAGCAAGTTATGACTAAAAAGGTAAGCAGTTCTACTACTGCCTCTTTCCGGCCACTTTTTAGTAGAACTGGTTACCTTTTTGGTCATAACTTGCTAAGTTTTCAATATATCTGATTAATTTCTTTTGCTTTGGATAGCTAACCGTATTGGCCTTAATTAGAAATTTTTTTGTGATGGATAGTAAAGGAAAATTTTTTTATAATTTTTTCAAAAAAAAGCAAAGGGGGTAGTCCATGGTTTTTTTTGGCGAAAAATATTTTTTTCGCACTATCTGCAAAAAACAGAATTTGAACTAAAGCCAATTTGGTTCTCTATCCAACGCAATAGAAATCAAGTCGATATCTAGAAAAGTAAGCAAGTTATGACTAAAAAGGTAAGCAGTTCTACTACTGCCTCTTTCCGGCCACTTTTTAGTAGAACTGGTTACCTTTTTGGTCATAACTTGCTAAGTTTTCAATATATCTGATTGATTTCTTTTGCTTTGGATAGCTAACCGTATTGGCCTTAATTAGAAATTTTTTTCTGATGGATAGTAAAGGAAAATTTTTTTATAATTTTTTCAAAAAAAAGCAAAGGGGGTAGTCCATGGTTTTTTTTGGCGAAAAATATTTTTTTCGCACTATCTGCAAAAAACAGAATTTGAACTAAAGCCAATTTGGTTCTCTATCCAACGCAATAGAAATCAAGTCGATATCTAAAAAAGTAAGCAAGTTATGACTAAAAAGGTAAGCAGTTCTACTACTGCCCCTTTCCGGCCACTTTTTAGTAGAACTGGTTACCTTTTTGGTCATAACTTGCTAAGTTTTCAATATATCTGATTGATTTCTTTTGCTTTGGATAGCTAACCGTATTGGCCTTAATTAGAAATTTTTTTCTGATGGATAGTAAAGGAAAATTTTTTTATAATTTTTTCAAAAAAAAGCAAAGGGGGTACTCCATGGTTTTTTTTGGCGAAAAATATTTTTTTCGCACTATCTGCAAAAACAGAATTTGAACTAAAGCCAATTTGGTTCTCTATCCAACGCAATAGAAATCAAGTCGATATCTAGAAAAGTAAGCAAGTTATGACTAAAAAGGTAAGCAGTTCTACTACTGCCTCTTTCCGGCCACTTTTTAGTACAACTGGTTACCTTTTTGGTCATAACTTGCTAAGTTTTCAATATATCTACTTGATTTCTTTTGCGTTGGATAGCTAACCGTATTGGCCTTAATTAGAAATTTTTTTCTGATGGATAGTAAAGGAAAATTTTTTTATAATTTTTTCAAAAAAAAGCAAAGGGGGTAGTCCATGGTTTTTTTTGGCGAAAAATATTTTTTTCGCACTATCTGCAAAAAACAGAATTTGAACTAAAGCCAATTTGGTTCTCTATCCAACGCAATAGAAATCAAGTCGATATCTAGAAAAGTAAGCAAGTTATGACTAAAAAGGTAAGCAGTTCTACTACTGCCTCTTTCCGGCCACTTTTTAGTAGAACTGGTTACCTTTTTGGTCATAACTTGCTAAGTTTTCAATATATCTGATTGATTTCTTTTGCTTTGGATAGCTAACCGTATTGGCCTTAATTAGAAATTTTTTTCTGATGGATAGTAAAGGAAAATTTTTTTATAATTTTTTCAAAAAAAAGCAAAGGGGGTAGTCCATGGTTTTTTTTGGCGAAAAATATTTTTTTCGCACTATCTGCAAAAAACAGAATTTGAACTAAAGCCAATTTGGTTCTCTATCCAACGCAATAGAAATGAAGTCGATATCTAGAAAAGTAAGCAAGTTATGACTAAAAAGGTAAGCAGTTCTACTACTGCCCCTTTCCGGCCACTTTTTAGTAGAACTGGTTACCTTTTTGGTCATAACTTGGTAAGTTTTCAATATATCTACTTGATTTCTTTTACTTTGGATAGCTAACCGTATTGGCCTTAATTAGAAATTTTTTTCTGATGGATAGTAAAGGAAAATTTTTTTATAATTTTTTCAAAAAAAAGCAAAGGGGGTAGTCCATGGTTTTTTTTGGCGAAAAATATTTTTTTCGCACTATCTGCAAAAAACAGAATTTGAACTAAAGCCAATTTGGTTCTCTATCCAACGCAATAGAAATCAAGTCGATATCTAGAAAAGTAAGCAAGTTATGACTAAAAAGGTAAGCAGTTCTACTACTGCCTCTTTCCGGCCACTTTTTAGTAGAACTGGTTACCTTTTTGGTCATAACTTGCTAAGTTTTCAATATATCTGATTGATTTCTTTTGCTTTGGATAGCTAACCGTATTGGCCTTAATTAGAAATTTTTTTCTGATGGATAGTAAAGGAAAATTTTTTTATAATTTTTTCAAAAAAAAGCAAAGGGGGTAGTCCATGGTTTTTTTTGGCGAAAAATATTTTTTTCGCACTATCTGCAAAAACAGAATTTGAACTAAAGCCAATTTGGTTCTCTATCCAACGCAATAGAAATCAAGTCGATATCTAGAAAAGTAAGCAAGTTATGACTAAAAAGGTAAGCAGTTCTACTACTGCCCCTTTCCGGCCACTTTTTAGTAGAACTGGTTACCTTTTTGGTCATAACTTGCTAAGTTTTCAATATATCTACTTGATTTCTTTTACTTTGGATAGCTAACCGTATTGGCCTTAATTAGAAATTTTTTTCTGATGGATAGTAAAGGAAAATTTTTTTATAATTTTTTCAAAAAAAAGCAAAGGGGGTAGTCCATGGTTTTTTTTGGCGAAAAATATTTTTTTCGCACTATCTGCAAAAAACAGAATTTGAACTAAAGCCAATTTGGTTCTCTATCCAACGCAATAGAAATGAAGTCGATATCTAGAAAAGTAAGCAAGTTATGACTAAAAAGGTAAGCAGTTCTACTACTGCCTCTTTCCGGCCACTTTTTAGTAGAACTGGTTACCTTTTTGGTCATAACTTGCTAAGTTTTCAATATATCTGATTGATTTCTTTTGCTTTGGATAGCTAACCGTATTGGCCTTAATTAGAAATTTTTTTCTGATGGATAGTAAAGGAAAATTTTTTTATAATTTTTTCAAAAAAAAGCAAAGGGGGTAGTCCATGGTTTTTTTTGGCGAAAAATATTTTTTTCGCATTATCTGCAAAAAACAGAATTTGAACTAAAGCCAATTTGGTTCTCTATCCAACGCAATAGAAATCAAGTCGATATCTAGAAAAGTAAGCAAGTTATGACTAAAAAGGTAAGCAGTTCTACTACTGCCTCTTTCCGGCCACTTTTTAGTAGAACTGGTTACCTTTTTGGTCATAACTTGCTAAGTTTTCAATATATCTACTTGATTTCTTTTGCGTTGGATAGCTAACCGTATTGGCCTTAATTAGAAATTTTTTTCTGATGGATAGTAAAGGAAAAATTTTTTATAATTTTTTCAAAAGAAAGCAAAGGGGGTAGTCCATGGTTTTTTTTGGCGAAAAATATTTTTTTCGCACTATCTGCAAAAAACAGAATTTGAACTAAAGCCAATTTGGTTCTCTATCCAACGCAATAGAAATCAAGTCGATATCTAGAAAAGTAAGCAAGTTATGACTAAAAAGGTAAGCAGTTCTACTACTGCCTCTTTCCGGCCACTTTTTAGTAGAACTGGTTACCTTTTTGGTCATAACTTGCTAAGTTTTCAATATATCTGATTGATTTCTTTTGCTTTGGATAGCTAACCGTATTGGCCTTAATTAGAAATTTTTTTCTGATGGATAGTAAAGGAAAATTTTTTTATAATTTTTTCAAAAAAAAGCAAAAGGGGTAGTCCATGGTTTTTTTTTGGCGAAAAATATTTTTTTCGCACTATCTGCAAAAAACAGAATTTGAACTAAAGCCAATTTGGTTCTCTATCCAACGCAATAGAAATCAAGTCGATATCTAGAAAAGTAAGCAAGTTATGACTAAAAAGGTAAGCAGTTCTACTACTGCCTCTTTCCGGCCACTTTTTAGTAGAACTGGTTACCTTTTTGGTCATAACTTGCTAAGTTTTCAATATATCTGATTAATTTCTTTTGCTTTGGATAGCTAACCGTATTGGCCTTAATTAGAAATTTTTTTGTGATGGATAGTAAAGGAAAATTTTTTTATAATTTTTTCAAAAAAAAGCAAAGGGGGTAGTCCATGGTTTTTTTTGGCGAAAAATATTTTTTTCGCACTATCTGCAAAAAACAGAATTTGAACTAAAGCCAATTTGGTTCTCTATCCAACGCAATAGAAATCAAGTCGATATCTAGAAAAGTAAGCAAGTTATGACTAAAAAGGTAAGCAGTTCTACTACTGCCCCTTTCCGGCCACTTTTTAGTAGAACTGGTTACCTTTTTGGTCATAACTTGCTAAGTTTTCAATATATCTGATTGATTTCTTTTGCTTTGGATAGCTAACCGTATTGGCCTTAATTAGAAATTTTTTTCTGATGGATAGTAAATTAAAATTTTTTTATAATTTTTTCAAAAAAAAGCAAAGGGGGTAGTCCATGGTTTTTTTTGGCGAAAAATATTTTTTTCGCATTATCTGCAAAAAACAGAATTTGAACTAAAGCCAATTTGGTTCTCTATCCAACGCAATAGAAATCAAGTCGATATCTAGAAAAGTAAGCAAGTTATGACTAAAAAGGTAAGCAGTTCTACTACTGCCTCTTTCCGGCCACTTTTTAGTAGAACTGGTTACCTTTTTGGTCATAACTTGCTAAGTTTTCAATATATCTACTTGATTTCTTTTGCGTTGGATAGCTAACCGTATTGGCCTTAATTAGAAATTTTTTTCTGATGGATAGTAAAGGAAAATTTTTTTATAATTTTTTGAAAAAAAAGCAAAGGGGGTAGTCCATGGTTTTTTTTGGCGAAAAATATTTTTTTCGCACTATCTGCAAAAAACAGAATTTGAACTAAAGCCAATTTGGTTCTCTATCCAACGCAATAGAAATCAAGTCGATATCTAGAAAAGTAAGCAAGTTATGACTAAAAAGGTAAGCAGTTTTACTACTGCCTCTTTCCGGCCACTTTTTAGTAGAACTGGTTACCTTTTTGGTCATAACTTGGTAAGTTTTCAATATATCTACTTGATTTCTTTTGCGTTGGATAGCTAACCGTATTGGCCTTAATTAGAAATTTTTTTTCTGATGGATAGTAAAGGAAAATTTTTTTATAATTTTTTAAAAAAAAAGCAAAGGGGGTAGTCCATGGTTTTTTTTGGCGAAAAATATTTTTTTCGCATTATCTGCAAAAAACAGAATTTGAACTAAAGCCAATTTGGTTCTCTATCCAACGCAATAGAAATCAAGTCGATATCTAGAAAAGTAAGCAAGTTATGACTAAAAAGGTAAGCAGTTCTACTACTGCCTCTTTCCGGCCACTTTTTAGTAGAACTGGTTACCTTTTTGGTCATAACTTGCTAAGTTTTCAATATATCTACTTGATTTCTTTTGCGTTGGATAGCTAACCGTATTGGCCTTAATTAGAAATTTTTTTCTGATGGATAGTAAAGGAAAATTTTTTTATAATTTTTTGAAAAAAAAGCAAAGGGGGTAGTCCATGGTTTTTTTTGGCGAAAAATATTTTTTTCGCACTATCTGCAAAAAACAGAATTTGAACTAAAGCCAATTTGGTTCTCTATCCAACGCAATAGAAATCAAGTCGATATCTAGAAAAGTAAGCAAGTTATGACTAAAAAGGTAAGCAGTTCTACTACTGCCTCTTTCCGGCCACTTTTTAGTAGAACTGGTTACCTTTTTGGTCATAACTTGCTAAGTTTTCAATATATCTGATTGATTTCTTTTGCTTTGGATAGCTAACCGTATTGGCCTTAATTAGAAATTTTTTTCTGATGGATAGTAAAGGAAAATTTTTTTATAATTTTTTCAGAAAAAAGCAAAGGGGGTAGTCCATGGTTTTTTTTGGCGAAAAATATTTTTTTCGCACTATCTGCAAAAAACAGAATTTGAACTAAAGCCAATTTGGTTCTCTATCCAACGCAATAGAAATCAAGTCGATATCTAGAAAAGTAAGCAAGTTATGACTAAAAAGGTAAGCAGTTCTACTACTGCCTCTTTCCGGCCACTTTTTAGTAGAACTGGTTACCTTTTTGGTCATAACTTGCTAAGTTTTCAATATATCTGATTAATTTCTTTTGCTTTGGATAGCTAACCGTATTGGCCTTAATTAGAAATTTTTTTGTGATGGATAGTAAAGGAAAATTTTTTTATAATTTTTTCAAAAAAAAGCAAAGGGGGTAGTCCATGGTTTTTTTTGGCGAAAAATATTTTTTTCGCACTATCTGCAAAAAACAGAATTTGAACTAAAGCCAATTTGGTTCTCTATCCAACGCAATAGAAATCAAGTCGATATCTAGAAAAGTAAGCAAGTTATGACTAAAAAGGTAAGCAGTTCTACTACTGCCCCTTTCCGGCCACTTTTTAGTAGAACTGGTTACCTTTTTGGTCATAACTTGCTAAGTTTTCAATATATCTGATTGATTACTTTTGCTTTGGATAGCTAACCGTATTGGCCTTAATTAGAAATTTTTTTCTGATGGATAGTAAAGGAAAATTTTTTTATAATTTTTTCAGAAAAAAGCAAAGGGGGTAGTCCATGGTTTTTTTTGGCGAAAAATATTTTTTTCGCACTATCTGCAAAAAACAGAATTTGAACTAAAGCCAATTTGGTTCTCTATCCAACGCAATAGAAATCAAGTCGATATCTAGAAAAGTAAGCAAGTTATGACTAAAAAGGTAAGCAGTTCTACTACTGCCTCTTTCCGGCCACTTTTTAGTAGAACTGGTTACCTTTTTGGTCATAACTTGCTAAGTTTTCAATATATCTGATTAATTTCTTTTGCTTTGGATAGCTAACCGTATTGGCCTTAATTAGAAATTTTTTTGTGATGGATAGTAAAGGAAAATTTTTTTATAATTTTTTCAAAAAAAAGCAAAGGGGGTAGTCCATGGTTTTTTTTGGCGAAAAATATTTTTTTCGCACTATCTGCAAAAAACAGAATTTGAACTAAAGCCAATTTGGTTCTCTATCCAACGCAATAGAAATCAAGTCGATATCTAGAAAAGTAAGCAAGTTATGACTAAAAAGGTAAGCAGTTCTACTACTGCCCCTTTCCGGCCACTTTTTAGTAGAACTGGTTACCTTTTTGGTCATAACTTGCTAAGTTTTCAATATATCTACTTGATTTCTTTTACTTTGGATAGCTAACCGTATTGGCCTTAATTAGAAATTTTTTTCTGATGGATAGTAAAGGAAAATTTTTTTATAATTTTTTCAAAAAAAAGCAAAGGGGGTAGTCCATGTTTTTTTTTGGCGAAAAATATTTTTTTCGCACTATCTGCAAAAAACAGAATTTGAACTAAAGCCAATTTGGTTCTCTATCCAACGCAATAGAAATCAAGTCGATATCTAGAAAAGTAAGCAAGTTATGACTAAAAAGGTAAGCAGTTCTACTACTGCCTCTTTCCGGCCACTTTTTAGTAGAACTGGTTACCTTTTTGGTCATAACTTGCTAAGTTTTCAATATATCTGATTGATTTCTTTTGCTTTGGATAGCTAACCGTATTGGCCTTAATTAGAAATTTTTTTCTGATGGATAGTAAAGGAAAATTTTTTTATAATTTTTTCAAAAAAAAGCAAAGGGGGTAGTCCATGGTTTTTTTTGGCGAAAAATATTTTTTTCGCACTATCTGCAAAAAACAGAATTTGAACTAAAGCCAATTTGGTTCTCTATCCAACGCAATAGAAATCAAGTCGATATCTAGAAAAGTAAGCAAGTTATGACTAAAAAGGTAAGCAGTTCTACTACTGCCCCTTTCCGGCCACTTTTTAGTAGAACTGGTTACCTTTTTGGTCATAACTTGCTAAGTTTTCAATATATCTACTTGATTTCTTTTACTTTGGATAGCTAACCGTATTGGCCTTAATTAGAAATTTTTTTCTGATGGATAGTAAAGGAAAATTTTTTTATAATTTTTTCAAAAAAAAGCAAAGGGGGTAGTCCATGGTTTTTTTTGGCGAAAAATATTTTTTTCGCACTATCTGCAAAAAACAGAATTTGAACTAAAGCCAATTTGGTTCTCTATCCAACGCAATAGAAATGAAGTCGATATCTAGAAAAGTAAGCAAGTTATGACTAAAAAGGTAAGCAGTTCTACTACTGCCTCTTTCCGGCCACTTTTTAGTAGAACTGGTTACCTTTTTGGTCATAACTTGCTAAGTTTTCAATATATCTGATTGATTTCTTTTGCTTTGGATAGCTAACCGTATTGGCCTTAATTAGAAATTTTTTTCTGATGGATAGTAAAGGAAAATTTTTTTATAATTTTTTCAAAAAAAAGCAAAGGGGGTAGTCCATGGTTTTTTTTGGCGAAAAATATTTTTTTCGCATTATCTGCAAAAAACAGAATTTGAACTAAAGCCAATTTGGTTCTCTATCCAACGCAATAGAAATCAAGTCGATATCTAGAAAAGTAAGCAAGTTATGACTAAAAAGGTAAGCAGTTCTACTACTGCCTCTTTCCGGCCACTTTTTAGTAGAACTGGTTACCTTTTTGGTCATAACTTGCTAAGTTTTCAATATATCTACTTGATTTCTTTTGCGTTGGATAGCTAACCGTATTGGCCTTAATTAGAAATTTTTTTCTGATGGATAGTAAAGGAAAATTTTTTTATAATTTTTTGAAAAAAAAGCAAAGGGGGTAGTCCATGGTTTTTTTTGGCGAAAAATATTTTTTTCGCACTATCTGCAAAAAACAGAATTTGAACTAAAGCCAATTTGGTTCTCTATCCAACGCAATAGAAATCAAGTCGATATCTAGAAAAGTAAGCAAGTTATGACTAAAAAGGTAAGCAGTTTTACTACTGCCTCTTTCCGGCCACTTTTTAGTAGAACTGGTTACCTTTTTGGTCATAACTTGCTAAGTTTTCAATATATCTACTTGATTTCTTTTGCGTTGGATAGCTAACCGTATTGGCCTTAATTAGAAATTTTTTTTCTGATGGATAGTAAAGGAAAATTTTTTTATAATTTTTTAAAAAAAAAGCAAAGGGGGTAGTCCATGGTTTTTTTTGGCGAAAAATATTTTTTTCGCACTATCTGCAAAAAACAGAATTTGAACTAAAGCCAATTTGGTTCTCTATCCAACGCAATAGAAATCAAGTCGATATCTAGAAAAGTAAGCAAGTTATGACTAAAAAGGTAAGCAGTTCTACTACTGCCCCTTTCCGGCCACTTTTTGGTAGAACTGGTTACCTTTTTGGTCATAACTTGGTAAGTTTTCAATATATCTACTTGATTTCTTTTGCGTTGGATAGCTAACCGTATTGGCCTTAATTAGAAATTTTTTTTCTGATGGATAGTAAAGGAAAATTTTTTTATAATTTTTTCAAAAAAAAGCAAAGGGGGTAGTCCATGGTTTTTTGTGGCGAAAAATATTTTTTTCGCACTATCTGCAAAAAACAGAACTTGAACTAAAGCCAATTTGGTTCTCTATCCAACGCAATAGAAATCAAGTCGATATCTAGAAAAGTAAGCACGTTATGACTAAAAAGGTAAGCAGTTCTACTACTGCCCCTTTCCGGCCACTTTTTAGTAGAACTGGTTACCTTTTTGGTCATAACTTGCTAAGTTTTCAATATATCTACTTGATTTCTTTTGCGTTGGATAGCTAACCGTATTGGCCTTAATTAGAAATTTTTTTCTGATGGATAGTAAAGGAAAATTTTTTTATAATTTTTTCAAAAAAAAGCAAAGGGGGTAGTCCATGGTTTTTTTTGGCGAAAAATATTTTTTTCGCACTATCTGCAAAAAACAGAATTTGAACTAAAGCCAATTTGGTTCTCTATCCAACGCAATAGAAATCAAGTCGATATCTAGAAAAGTAAGCACGTTATGACTAAAAAGGTAAGCAGTTCTACTACTGCCCCTTTCCGGCCACTTTTTAGTAGAACTGGTTACCTTTTTAGTCATAACTTGGTAAGTTTTCAATATATCTACTTGATTTCTTTTGCGTTGGATAGCTAACCGTATTGGCCTTAATTAGAAATTTTTTTTCTGATGGATAGTAAAGGAAAATTTTTTTATAATTTTTTCAAAAAAAAGCAAAGGGGGTAGTCCATGGTTTTTTGTGGCGAAAAATATTTTTTTCGCACTATCTGCAAAAAACAGAACTTGAACTAAAGCCAATTTGGTTCTCTATCCAACGCAATAGAAATCAAGTCGATATCTAGAAAAGTAAGCACGTTATGACTAAAAAGGTAAGCAGTTCTACTACTGCCCCTTTCCGGCCACTTTTTAGTAGAACTGGTTACCTTTTTGGTCATAACTTGGTCATAGCTAACCGTATTGGCCTTAATTAGAAATTTTTTTCTGATGGATAGTAAAGGAAAATTTTTTTATAATTTTTTAAAAAAAAAGCAAAGGGGGTAGTCCATGGTTTTTTTTGGCGAAAAATATTTTTTTCGCACTATCTGCAAAAAACAGAATTTGAACTAAAGCCAATTTGGTTCTCTATCCAACGCAATAGAAATCAAGTCGATATCTAGAAAAGTAAGCAAGTTATGACTAAAAAGGTAAGCAGTTCTACTACTGCCCCTTTCCGGCCACTTTTTAGTAGAACTGGTTACCTTTTTGGTCATAACTTGCTAAGTTTTCAATGTATCTACTTGATTTCTTTTGCGTTGGATAGCTAACCGTATTGGCCTTAATTAGAAATTTTTACTGATGGATAGTAAAGCAAAATTTTTTTATAATTTTTTGAAAAAAAAGCAAAGGGGGTAGTCCATGGTTTTTTTTGGCGAAAAATATTTTTTTCGCACTATCTGCAAAAAACAGAATTTGAACTAAAGCCAATTTGGTTCTCTATCCAACGCAATAGAAATCAAGTCGATATCTAGAAAAGTAAGCAAGTTATGACTAAAAAGGTAAGCAGTTCTACTACTGCCCCTTTCCGGCCACTTTTTAGTAGAACTGGTTACCTTTTTGGTCATAACTTGCTAAGTTTTCAATATATCTACTTGATTTCTTTTGCGTTGGATAGCTAACCGTATTGGCCTTAATTAGAAATTTTTTTCTGATGGATAGTAAAGGAAAATTTTTTTATAATTTTTTCAAAAAAAAGCAAAGGGGGTAGTCCATGGTTTTTTTTGGCGAAAAATATTTTTTTCGCACTATCTGCAAAAAACAGAATTTGAACTAAAGCCAATTTGGTTCTCTATCCAACGCAATAGAAATCAAGTCGATATCTAGAAAAGTAAGCAAGTTATGACTAAAAAGGTAAGCAGTTCTACTACTGCCCCTTTCCGGCCACTTTTTAGTAGAACTGGTTACCTTTTTGGTCATAACTTGGTAAGTTTTCAATATATCTACTTGATTTCTTTTGCGTTGGATAGCTAACCGTATTGGCCTTAATTAGAAATTTTTTTCTGATGGATAGTAAAGCAAAATTTTTTTATAATTTTTTGAAAAAAAAGCAAAGGGGGTAGTCCATGGTTTTTTTTGGCGAAAAATATTTTTTTCGCACTATCTGCAAAAAACAGAATTTGAACTAAAGCCAATTTGGTTCTCTATCCAACGCAATAGAAATCAAGTCGATATCTAGAAAAGTAAGCACGTTATGACTAAAAAGGTAAGCAGTTCTACTACTGCCCCTTTCCGGCCACTTTTTAGTAGAACTGGTTACCTTTTTGGTCATAACTTGCTAAGTTTTCAATATATCTACTTGATTTCTTTTGCGTTGGATAGCTAACCGTATTGGCCTTAATTAGAAATTTTTTTCTGATGGATAGTAAAGGAAAATTTTTTTATAATTTTTTCAAAAAAAAGCAAAGGGGGTAGTCCATGGTTTTTTTTGGCGAAAAATATTTTTTTCGCACTATCTGCAAAAAACAGAACTTGAACTAAAGCCAATTTGGTTCTCTATCCAACGCAATAGAAATCAAGTCGATATCTAGAAAAGTAAGCACGTTATGACTAAAAAGGTAAGCAGTTCTACTACTGCCCCTTTCCGGCCACTTTTTAGTAGAACTGGTTACCTTTTTGGTCATAACTTGCTAAGTTTTCAATATATCTACTTGATTTCTTTTGCGTTGGATAGCTAACCGTATTGGCCTTAATTAGAAATTTTTTTCTGATGGATAGTAAAGCAAAATTTTTTTATAATTTTTTCAAAAAAAAGCAAAGGGGGTAGTCCATGGTTTTTTTTGGCGAAAAATATTTTTTTCGCACTATCTGCAAAAAACAGAATTTGAACTAAAGCCAATTTGGTTCTCTATCCAACGCAATAGAAATCAAGTCGATATCTAGAAAAGTAAGCACGTTATGACTAAAAAGGTAAGCAGTTCTACTACTGCCCCTTTCCGGCCACTTTTTAGTAGAACTGGTTACCTTTTTGGTCATAACTTGCTAAGTTTTCAATATATCTACTTGATTTCTTTTGCGTTGGATAGCTAACCGTATTGGCCTTAATTAGAAATTTTTTTCTGATGGATAGTAAAGGAAAATTTTTTTATAATTTTTTCAAAAAAAAGCAAAGGGGGTAGTCCATGGTTTTTTTTGGCGAAAAATATTTTTTTCGCACTATCTGCAAAAAACAGAACTTGAACTAAAGCCAATTTGGTTCTCTATCCAACGCAATAGAAATCAAGTCGATATCTAGAAAAGTAAGCACGTTATGACTAAAAAGGTAAGCAGTTCTACTACTGCCCCTTTCCGGCCACTTTTTAGTAGAACTGGTTACCTTTTTGGTCATAACTTGCTAAGTTTTCAATATATCTACTTGATTTCTTTTGCGTTGGATAGCTAACCGTATTGGCCTTAATTAGAAATTTTTTTCTGATGGATAGTAAAGGAAAATTTTTTTATAATTTTTTCAAAAAAAAGCAAAGGGGGTAGTCCATGGTTTTTTTTGGCGAAAAATATTTTTTTCGCACTATCTGCAAAAAACAGAACTTGAACTAAAGCCAATTTGGTTCTCTATCCAACGCAATAGAAATCAAGTCGATATCTAGAAAAGTAAGCACGTTATGACTAAAAAGGTAAGCAGTTCTACTACTGCCCCTTTCCGGCCACTTTTTAGTAGAACTGGTTACCTTTTTGGTCATAACTTGGTAAGTTTTCAATATATCTACTTGATTTCTTTTGCGTTGGATAGCTAACCGTATTGGCCTTAATTAGAAATTTTTTTCTGATGGATAGTAAAGGAAAATTTTTTTATAATTTTTTGAAAAAAAAGCAAAGGGGGTAGTCCATGGTTTTTTTTGGCGAAAAATATTTTTTTCGCACTATCTGCAAAAAACAGAATTTGAACTAAAGCCAATTTGGTTCTCTATCCAACGCAATAGAAATCAAGTCGATATCTAGAAAAGTAAGCACGTTATGACTAAAAAGGTAAGCAGTTCTACTACTGCCCCTTTCCGGCCACTTTTTAGTAGAACTGGTTACCTTTTTAGTCATAACTTGGTAAGTTTTCAATATATCTACTTGATTTCTTTTGCGTTGGATAGCTAACCGTATTGGCCTTAATTAGAAATTTTTTTTCTGATGGATAGTAAAGGAAAATTTTTTTATAATTTTTTCAAAAAAAAGCAAAGGGGGTAGTCCATGGTTTTTTGTGGCGAAAAATATTTTTTTCGCACTATCTGCAAAAAACAGAACTTGAACTAAAGCCAATTTGGTTCTCTATCCAACGCAATAGAAATCAAGTCGATATCTAGAAAAGTAAGCACGTTATGACTAAAAAGGTAAGCAGTTCTACTACTGCCCCTTTCCGGCCACTTTTTAGTAGAACTGGTTACCTTTTTGGTCATAACTTGCTAAGTTTTCAATATATCTACTTGATTTCTTTTGCGTTGGATAGCTAACCGTATTGGCCTTAATTAGAAATTTTTTTCTGATGGATAGTAAAGGAAAATTTTTTTATAATTTTTTCAAAAAAAAGCAAAGGGGGTAGTCCATGGTTTTTTTTGGCGAAAAATATTTTTTTCGCACTATCTGCAAAAAACAGAATTTGAACTAAAGCCAATTTGGTTCTCTATCCAACGCAATAGAAATCAAGTCGATATCTAGAAAAGTAAGCACGTTATGACTAAAAAGGTAAGCAGTTCTACTACTGCCCCTTTCCGGCCACTTTTTAGTAGAACTGGTTACCTTTTTAGTCATAACTTGGTAAGTTTTCAATATATCTACTTGATTTCTTTTGCGTTGGATAGCTAACCGTATTGCCTTAATTAGAAATTTTTTTCTGATGGATAGTAAAGGAAAATTTTTTTATAATTTTTTGAAAAAAAAGCAAAGGGGGTAGTCCATGGTTTTTTTTGGCGAAAAATATTTTTTTCGCACTATCTGCAAAAAACAGAATTTGAACTAAAGCCAATTTGGTTCTCTATCCAACGCAATAGAAATCAAGTCGATATCTAGAAAAGTAAGCACGTTATGACTAAAAAGGTAAGCAGTTCTACTACTGCCCCTTTCCGGCCACTTTTTAGTAGAACTGGTTACCTTTTTAGTCATAACTTGGTAAGTTTTCAATATATCTACTTGATTTCTTTTGCGTTGGATAGCTAACCGTATTGGCCTTAATTAGAAATTTTTTTTCTGATGGATAGTAAAGGAAATTTTTTTTATAATTTTTTCAAAAAAAAGCAAAGGGGGTAGTCCATGGTTTTTTGTGGCGAAAAATATTTTTTTCGCACTATCTGCAAAAAACAGAACTTGAACTAAAGCCAATTTGGTTCTCTATCCAACGCAATAGAAATCAAGTCGATATCTAGAAAAGTAAGCACGTTATGACTAAAAAGGTAAGCAGTTCTACTACTGCCCCTTTCCGGCCACTTTTTAGTAGAACTGGTTACCTTTTTGGTCATAACTTGCTAAGTTTTCAATATATCTACTTGATTTCTTTTGCGTTGGATAGCTAACCGTATTGGCCTTAATTAGAAATTTTTTTCTGATGGATAGTAAAGGAAAATTTTTTTATAATTTTTTCAAAAAAAAGCAAAGGGGGTAGTCCATGGTTTTTTTTGGCGAAAAATATTTTTTTCGCACTATCTGCAAAAAACAGAATTTGAACTAAAGCCAATTTGGTTCTCTATCCAACGCAATAGAAATCAAGTCGATATCTAGAAAAGTAAGCAAGTTATGACTAAAAAGGTAAGCAGTTCTACTACTGCCCCTTTCCGGCCACTTTTTAGTAGAACTGGTTACCTTTTTGGTCATAACTTGGTAAGTTTTCAATATATCTACTTGATTTCTTTTGCGTTGGATAGCTAACCGTATTGGCCTTAATTAGAAATTTTTTTCTGATGGATAGTAAAGCAAAATTTTTTTATAATTTTTTCAAAAAAAAGCAAAGGGGGTAGTCCATGGTTTTTTGTGGCGAAAAATATTTTTTTCGCACTATCTGCAAAAAACAGAATTTGAACTAAAGCCAATTTGGTTCTCTATCCAACGCAATAGAAATCAAGTCGATATCTAGAAAAGTAAGCAAGTTATGACTAAAAAGGTAAGCAGTTCTACTACTGCCCCTTTCCGGCCACTTTTTAGTAGAACTGGTTACCTTTTTGGTCATAACTTGCTAAGTTTTCAATATATCTACTTGATTTCTTTTGCGTTGGATAGCTAACCGTATTGGCCTTAATTAGAAATTTTTTTCTGATGGATAGTAAAGCAAAATTTTTTTATAATTTTTTCAAAAAAAAGCAAAGGGGGTAGTCCATGGTTTTTTGTGGCGAAAAATATTTTTTTCGCACTATCTGCAAAAAACAGAATTTGAACTAAAGCCAATTTGGTTCTCTATTCAACGCAATAGAAATCAAGTCGATATCTAGAAAAGTAAGCAAGTTATGACTAAAAAGGTAAGCAGTTCTACTACTGCCCCCTTTCCGGCCACTTTTTAGTAGAACTGGTTACCTTTTTGGTCATAACTTGGTAAGTTTTCAATATATCTACTTGATTTCTTTTGCGTTGGATAGCTAACCGTATTGGCCTTAATTAGAAATTTTTTTCTGATGGATAGTGCAAGAAAATTTTTTTATAATTTTTTGAAAAAAAGCAAGGGGGGTAGACCATGGTTTTTTTTGCGAAAAATATTTTTTTCGCACTATCTGCAAAAAACAGAATTTGAACTAAAGCCAATTTGGTTCTCTATCCAACGCAATAGAAATCAAGTCGATATCTAGAAAAGTAAGCAAGTTATGACTAAAAAGGTAAGCAGTTCTACTACTGCCCCTTTCCGGCCACTTTTTAGTAGAACTGGTTACCTTTTTGGTCATAACTTGGTAAGTTTTCAATATATCTACTTGATTTCTTTTGCGTTGGATAGCTAACCGTATTGGCCTTAATTAAAAATTTTTTTCTGATGGATAGTAAAGGAAAATTTTTTTATAATTTTTTGAAAAAAAAGCAAAGGGGGTAGTCCATGGTTTTTTTTGGCGAAAAATATTTTTTTCGCACTATCTGCAAAAAACAGAATTTGAACTAAAGCCAATTTGGTTCTCTATCCAACGCAATAGAAATCAAGTCGATATCTAGAAAAGTAAGCACGTTATGACTAAAAAGGTAAGCAGTTCTACTACTGCCCCTTTCCGGCCACTTTTTAGTAGAACTGGTTACCTTTTTGGTCATAACTTGCTAAGTTTTCAATATATCTACTTGATTTCTTTTGCGTTGGATAGCTAACCGTATTGGCCTTAATTAGAAATTTTTTTTCTGATGGATAGTAAAGGAAAATTTTTTTATAATTTTTTCAAAAAAAGCAAAGGGGGTAGTCCATGGTTTTTTGTGGCGAAAAATATTTTTTTCGCACTATCTGCAAAAAACAGAACTTGAACTAAAGCCAATTTGGTTCTCTATCCAACGCAATAGAAATCAAGTCGATATCTAGAAAAGTAAGCAAGTTATGACTAAAAAGGTAAGCAGTTCTACTACTGCCTCTTTCCGGCCACTTTTTAGTAGAACTGGTTACCTTTTTGGTCATAACTTGGTAAGTTTTCAATATATCTACTTGATTTCTTTTGCGTTGGATAGCTAACCGTATTGGCCTTAATTAGAAATTTTTTTCTGATGGATAGTAAAGGAAAATTTTTTTATAATTTTTAAAAAAAAAAGCAAAGGGGGTAGTCCATGGTTTTTTTTGGCGAAAAATATTTTTTTCGCACTATCTGCAAAAAACAGAATTTGAACTAAAGCCAATTTGGTTCTCTATCCAATGCAATAGAAATCAAGTCGATATCTAGAAAAGTAAGCAAGTTATGACTAAAAAGGTAAGCAGTTCTACTACTGCCTCTTTCCGGCCACTTTTTAGTAGAACTGGTTACCTTTTTGGTCATAACTTGGTAAGTTTTCAATATATCTACTTGATTTCTTTTGCGTTGGATAGCTAACCGTATTGGCCTTAATTAGAAATTTTTTTCTGATGGATAGTAAAGGAAAATTTTTTTATAATTTTTAAAAAAAAAAGCAAAGGGGGTAGTCCATGGTTTTTTTTGGCGAAAAATATTTTTTTCGCACTATCTGCAAAAAACAGAATTTGAACTAAAGCTAATTTGGTTCTCTATCCAACGCAATAGAAATCAAGTCGATATCTAGAAAAGTAAGCACGTTATGACTAAAAAGGTAAGCAGTTCTACTACTGCCCCTTTCCGGCCACTTTTTATTAGAACTGGTTACCTTTTTGGTCATAACTTGGTAAGTTTTCAATATATCTACTTGATTTCTTTTGCGTTGGATAGCTAACCGTATTGGCCTTAATTAGAAATTTTTTTCTGATGGATAGTAAAGGAAAATTTTTTTATAATTTTTTCAAAAAAAGCAAAGGGGGTAGTCCATGGTTTTTTGTGGCGAAAAATATTTTTTCGCACTATCTGCAAAAAACAGAATTTGAACTAAAGCCAATTTGGTTCTCTATACAACGCAATAGAAATCAAGTCGATATCTAGAAAAGTAAGCAAGTTATGACTAAAAAGGTAAGCAGTTCTACTACTGCCCCTTTCCGGCCACTTTTTAGTAGAACTGGTTAACTTTTTGGTCATAACTTGCTAAGTTTTCAATATATCTACTTGATTTCTTTTGCGTTGGATAGCTAACCGTCTTGGCCTTAATTAGAAATTTTTTTCTGATGGATAGTAAAGGAAAATTTTTTTATAATTTTTTCAAAAAAAAGCAAAGGGGGTAGTCCATGGCTTTTTTTGGCGAAAAATATTTTTTTCGCACTATCTGCAAAAAACAGAATTTGAACTAAAGCCAATTTGGTTCTCTATCCAACGCAGTAGAAATCAAGTCGATATCTAGAAAAGTAAGCAAGTTATGACCAAAAAGGTAAGCAGTTCTACTACTGCCTCTTTCCGGCCACTTTTTAGTAGAACTGGTTACCTTTTTGGTCATAACTTGCTAAGTTTTCAATATATCTACTTGATTTCTTTTGCGTTGGATAGCTAACCGTATTGGCCTTAATTAGAAATTTTTTTCTGATGGATAGTAAAGGAAAATTTTTTTATAATTTTTTCAAAAAAAAAGCAAAGGGGGTAGTCCATGGTTTTTTTTGGCGAAAAATATTTTTTTCGCACCATCTGCAAAAAACAGAATTTGAACTAAAGCCAATTTGTTTCTCTATACAACGCAATAGAAATCAAGTCGATATCTAGAAAAGTAAGCAAGTTATGACTAAAAAGGTAAGCAGTTCTACTACTGCCCCTTTCCGGCCACTTTTTAGTAGAACTGGTTACCTTTTTGGTCATAACTTGGTAAGTTTTCAATATATCTACTTGATTTCTTTTGCGTTGGATAGCTAACCGTATTGGCCTTAATTAGAAATTTTTTTCTGATGGATAGTAAAGGAAAATTTTTTTATAATTTTTTCAAAAAAAAAGCAAAGGGGGTAGTCCATGGTTTTTTTTGGCGAAAAATATTTTTTTCGCACTATCTGCAAAAAACAGAATTTGAACTAAAGCCAATTTGGTTCTCTATACAACGCAATAGAAATCAAGTCGATATCTAGAAAAGTAAGCAAGTTATGACTAAAAAGGTAAGCAGTTCTACTACTGCCCCTTTCCGGCCACTTTTTAGTAGAACTGGTTACCTTTTTGGTCATAACTTGGTAAGTTTTCAATATATCTACTTGATTTCTTTTGCGTTGGATAGCTAACCGTCTTGGCCTTAATTAGAAATTTTTTTCTGATGGATAGTAAAGGAAAATTTTTTTATAATTTTTTCAAAAAAAAGCAAAGGGGGTAGTCCATGGTTTTTTTTGGCGAAAAATATTTTTTTCGCACTATCTGCAAAAAACAGAATTTGAACTAAAGCCAATTTGGTTCTCTATCCAACGCAATAGAAATCAAGTCGATATCTAGAAAAGTAAGCAAGTTATGACTAAAAAGGTAAGCAGTTCTACTACTGCCCCTTTCCGGCCACTTTTTAGTAGAACTGGTTAACTTTTTGGTCATAACTTGCTAAGTTTTCAATATATCTACTTGATTTCTTTTGCGTTGGATAGCTAACCGTCTTGGCCTTAATTAGAAATTTTTTTCTGATGGATAGTGCAAGAAAATTTTTTTATAATTTTTTCAAAAAAAAACTAAGGGGGTAGTCCATGTTTTTTTTTGGCGAAAAATATTTTTTTCGCACTATCTGCAAAAAACAGAATTTGAACTAAAGCCAATTTGGTTCTCTATCCAACGCAATAGAAATCAAGTCGATATCTAGAAAAGTAAGCAAGTTATGACTAAAAAGGTAAGCAGTTCTACTACTGCCCCTTTCCGGCCACTTTTTAGTAGAACTGGTTAACTTTTTGGTCATAACTTGCTAAGTTTTCAATATATCTACTTGATTTCTTTTGCGTTGGATAGCTAACCGTCTTGGCCTTAATTAGAAATTTTTTTCTGATGGATAGTGCAAGAAAATTTTTTTATAATTTTTTCAAAAAAAAACTAAGGGGGTAGTCCATGTTTTTTTTTGGCGAAAAATATTTTTTTCGCACTATCTGCAAAAAACAGAATTTGAACCAAAGCCAATTTGGTTCTCTATCCAACGCAATAGAAATCAAGTCGATATCTAGAAAAGTAAGCACGTTATGACTAAAAAGGTAAGCAGTTCTACTACTGCCTCTTTCCGGCCACTTTTTAGTAGAACTGGTTACCTTTTTGGTCATAACTTGCTAAGTTTTCAATATATCTACTTGATTTCTTTTGCGTTGGATAGCTAACCGTATTGGTCTTAATTAGAAATTTTCTTCTGATGGATAGTGCAAGAAAATTCTTTTATAATTTTTTCAAAAAAAAACTAAGGGGGTAGTCCATGTTTTTTTTTGGCGAAAAATATTTTTTTCGCACTATCTGCAAAAAACAGAATTTGAACCAAAGCCAATTTGGTTCTCTATCCAACGCAGTAGAAATCAAGTCGATATCTAGAAAAGTAAGCAAGTTATGACCAAAAAGGTAAGCAGTTCTACTACTGCCTCTTTCCGGCCACTTTTTAGTAGAACTGGTTACCTTTTTGGTCATAACTTGCTAAGTTTTCAATATATCTACTTGATTTCTTTTGCGTTGGATAGCTAACCGTATTGGTCTTAATTAGAAATTTTTTTCTGATGGATAGTGCAAGAAAATTCTTTTATAATTTTTTCAAAAAAAAACTAAGGGGGTAGTCCATGGTTTTTTTTGGCGAAAAATATTTTTTTCGCACTATCTGCAAAAAACAGAATTTGAACTAAAGCCAATTTGGTTCTCTATCCAACGCAATAGATATCAAGTCGATATCTAGAAAAGTAAGCAAGTTATGACTAAAAAGGTAAGCAGTTCTACTACTGCCCCTTTCCGGCCACTTTTTAGAAGAACTGGTTAACTTTTTGGTCATAACTTGCTAAGTTTTCAATATATCTACTTGATTTCTTTTGCGTTGGATAGCTAACCGTATTGGTCTTAATTAGAAATTTTCTTCTGATGGATAGTGCAAGAAAATTCTTTTATAATTTTTTCAAAAAAAAACTAAGGGGGTAGTCCATGGTTTTTTTTGGCGAAAAATATTTTTTTCGTACTATCTGCAAAAAACAGAATTTGAACTAAAGCCAATTTGGTTCTCTATCCAACGCAGTAGAAATCAAGTCGATATCTAGAAAAGTAAGCAAGTTATGACCAAAAAGGTAATCAGTTCTACTACTGCCTCTTTCCGGCCACTTTTTAGTAGAACTGGTTACCTTTTTGGTCATAACTTGCTAAGTTTTCAATATATCTACTTGATTTCTTTTGCGTTGGATAGCTAACCGTATTGGTCTTAATTAGAAATTTTCTTCTGATGGATAGTGCAAGAAAATTCTTTTATAATTTTTTCAAAAAAAAACTAAGGGGGTAGTCCATGGTTTTTTTTGGCGAAAAATATTTTTTTCGCACTATCTGCAAAAAACAGAATTTGAACTAAAGCCAATTTGGTTCTCTATCCAACGCAGTAGAAATCAAGTCGATATCTAGAAAAGTAAGCAAGTTATGACCAAAAAGGTAATCAGTTCTACTACTGCCTCTTTCCGGCCACTTTTTAGTAGAACTGGTTACCTTTTTGGTCATAACTTGCTAAGTTTTCAATATATCTACTTCATTTCTTTTGCGTTGGATAGCTAACCGTATTGGCCTTAATTAGAAATTTTTTTCTGATGGATAGTAAAGGAAAATTCTTTTATAATTTTTTCAAAAAAAAACTAAGGGGGTAGTCCATGGTTTTTTTTGGCGAAAAATATTTTTTTCGCACTATCTGCAAAAAACAGAATTTGAACTAAAGCCAATTTGGTTCTCTATCCAACGCAGTAGAAATCAAGTCGATATCTAGAAAAGTAAGCAAGTTATGACCAAAAAGGTAATCAGTTCTACTACTGCCTCTTTCCGGCCACTTTTTAGTAGAACTGGTTACCTTTTTGGTCATAACTTGCTAAGTTTTCAATATATCTACTTGATTTCTTTTGCGTTGGATAGCTAACCGTCTTGGTCTTAATTAGAAATTTTCTTCTGATGGATAGTGCAAGAAAATTCTTTTATAATTTTTTCAAAAAAAAACTAAGGGGGTAGTCCATGGTTTTTTTTGGCGAAAAATATTTTTTTCGTACTATCTGCAAAAAACAGAATTTGAACTAAAGCCAATTTGGTTCTCTATCCAACGCAGTAGAAATCAAGTCGATATCTAGAAAAGTAAGCAAGTTATGACCAAAAAGGTAAGCAGTTCTACTACTGCCTCTTTCCGGCCACTTTTTAGTAGAACTGGTTACCTTTTTGGTCATAACTTGCTAAGTTTTCAATATATCTACTTGATTTCTTTTGCGTTGGATAGCTAACCGTATTGGTCTTAATTAGAAATTTTCTTCTGATGGATAGTGCAAGAAAATTCTTTTATAATTTTTTCAAAAAAAAACTAAGGGGGTAGTCCATGGTTTTTTTTGGCGAAAAATATTTTTTTCGTACTATCTGCAAAAAACAGAATTTGAACTAAAGCCAATTTGGTTCTCTATCCAACGCAGTAGAAATCAAGTCGATATCTAGAAAAGTAAGCAAGTTATGACCAAAAAGGTAAGCAGTTCTACTACTGCCTCTTTCCGGCCACTTTTTAGTAGAACTGGTTACCTTTTTGGTCATAACTTGCTAAGTTTTCAATATATCTACTTGATTTCTTTTGCGTTGGATAGCTAACCGTATTGGTCTTAATTAGAAATTTTCTTCTGATGGATAGTGCAAGAAAATTCTTTTATAATTTTTTAAAAAAAAAACTAAGGGGGTAGTCCATGGTTTTTTTTGGCGAAAAATATTTTTTTCGTACTATCTGCAAAAAACAGAATTTGAACTAAAGCCAATTTGGTTCTCTATCCAACGCAGTAGAAATCAAGTCGATATCTAGAAAAGTAAGCAAGTTATGACCAAAAAGGTAAGCAGTTCTACTACTGCCTCTTTCCGGCCACTTTTTAGTAGAACTGGTTACCTTTTTGGTCATAACTTGCTAAGTTTTCAATATATCTACTTGATTTCTTTTGCGTTGGATAGCTAACCGTATTGGTCTTAATTAGAAATTTTCTTCTGATGGATAGTGCAAGAAAATTCTTTTATAATTTTTTCAAAAAAAAACTAAGGGGGTAGTCCATGGTTTTTTTGGCGAAAAATATTTTTTTCGTACTATCTGCAAAAAACAGAATTTGAACTAAAGCCAATTTGGTTCTCTATCCAACGCAGTAGAAATCAAGTCGATATCTAGAAAAGTAAGCAAGTTATGACCAAAAAGGTAATCAGTTCTACTACTGCCTCTTTCCGGCCACTTTTTAGTAGAACTGGTTACCTTTTTGGTCATAACTTGCTAAGTTTTCAATATATCTACTTGATTTCTTTTGCGTTGGATAGCTAACCGTATTGGCCTTAATTAGAAATTTTTTTCTGATGGATAGTAAAGGAAAATTCTTTTATAATTTTTTCAAAAAAAAAACTAAGGGGGTAGTCCATGGTTTTTTTTGGCGAAAAATATTTTTTTCGCACTATCTGCAAAAAACAGAATTTGAACTAAAGCCAATTTGGTTCTCTATCCAACGCAGTAGAAATCAAGTCGATATCTAGAAAAGTAAGCAAGTTATGACCAAAAAGGTAATCAGTTCTACTACTGCCTCTTTCCGGCCACTTTTTAGTAGAACTGGTTACCTTTTTGGTCATAACTTGCTAAGTTTTCAATATATCTACTTGATTTCTTTTGCGTTGGATAGCTAACCGTATTGGCCTTAATTAGAAATTTTTTTCTGATGGATAGTAAAGGAAAATTCTTTTATAATTTTTTCAAAAAAAAAACTAAGGGGGTAGTCCATGGTTTTTTTTGGCGAAAAATATTTTTTTCGCACTATCTGCAAAAAACAGAATTTGAACTAAAGCCAATTTGGTTCTCTATCCAACGCAGTAGAAATCAAGTCGATATCTAGAAAAGTAAGCAAGTTATGACCAAAAAGGTAAGCAGTTCTACTACTGCCTCTTTCCGGCCACTTTTTAGTAGAACTGGTTACCTTTTTGGTCATAACTTGCTAAGTTTTCAATATATCTACTTCATTTCTTTTGCGTTGGATAGCTAACCGTATTGGCCTTAATTAGAAATTTTTTTCTGATGGATAGTAAAGGAAAATTCTTTTATAATTTTTTCAAAAAAAAAACTAAGGGGGTAGTCCATGGTTTTTTTTGGCGAAAAATATTTTTTTCGCACTATCTGCAAAAAACAGAATTTGAACTAAAGCCAATTTGGTTCTCTATACAACGCAATAGAAATCAAGTCGATATCTAGAAAAGTAAGCAAGTTATGACCAAAAAGGTAAGCAGTTCTACTACTGCCTCTTTCCGGTCACTTTTTAGTAGAACTGGTTACCTTTTTGGTCATAACTTGCTAAGTTTTCAATATATCTACTTGATTTCTTTTGCGTTGGATAGCTAACCGTATTGGTCTTAATTAGAAATTTTCTTCTGATGGATAGTGCAAGAAAATTCTTTTATAATTTTTTCAAAAAAAAACTAAGGGGGTAGTCCATGGTTTTTTTTGGCGAAAAATATTTTTTTCGTACTATCTGCAAAAAACAGAATTTGAACTAAAGCCAATTTGGTTCTCTATCCAACGCAGTAGAAATCAAGTCGATATCTAGAAAAGTAAGCAAGTTATGACCAAAAAGGTAAGCAGTTCTACTACTGCCTCTTTCCGGCCACTTTTTAGTAGAACTGGTTACCTTTTTGGTCATAACTTGCTAAGTTTTCAATATATCTACTTGATTTCTTTTGCGTTGGATAGCTAACCGTATTGGTCTTAATTAGAAATTTTCTTCTGATGGATAGTAAAGGAAAATTCTTTTATAATTTTTTCAAAAAAAAACTAAGGGGGTAGTCCATGGTTTTTTTTGGCGAAAAATATTTTTTTCGCACTATCTGCAAAAAACAGAATTTGAACTAAAGCCAATTTGGTTCTCTATACAACGCAATAGAAATCAAGTCGATATCTAGAAAAGTAAGCAAGTTATGACCAAAAAGGTAAGCAGTTCTACTACTGCCTCTTTCCGGCCACTTTTTAGTAGAACTGGTTACCTTTTTGGTCATAACTTGCTAAGTTTTCAATATATCTACTTGATTTCTTTTGCGTTGGATAGCTAACCGTATTGGTCTTAATTAGAAATTTTCTTCTGATGGATAGTGCAAGAAAATTCTTTTATAATTTTTTCAAAAAAAAACTAAGGGGGTAGTCCATGGTTTTTTTTGGCGAAAAATATTTTTTTCGCACTATCTGCAAAAAACAGAATTTGAACTAAAGCCAATTTGGTTCTCTATACAACGCAATAGAAATCAAGTCGATATCTAGAAAAGTAAGCAAGTTATGACCAAAAAGGTAAGCAGTTCTACTACTGCCTCTTTCCGGCCACTTTTTAGTAGAACTGGTTACCTTTTTGGTCATAACTTGCTAAGTTTTCAATATATCTACTTGATTTCTTTTGCGTTGGATAGCTAACCGTATTGGTCTTAATTAGAAATTTTCTTCTGATGGATAGTGCAAGAAAATTCTTTTATAATTTTTTCAAAAAAAAACTAAGGGGGTAGTCCATGGTTTTTTTTGGCGAAAAATATTTTTTTCGCACTATCTGCAAAAAACAGAATTTGAACTAAAGCCAATTTGGTTCTCTATACAACGCAATAGAAATCAAGTCGATATCTAGAAAAGTAAGCAAGTTATGACCAAAAAGGTAAGCAGTTCTACTACTGCCTCTTTCCGGCCACTTTTTAGTAGAACTGGTTACCTTTTTGGTCATAACTTGCTAAGTTTTCAATATATCTACTTGATTTCTTTTGCGTTGGATAGCTAACCGTATTGGTCTTAATTAGAAATTTTCTTCTGATGGATAGTGCAAGAAAATTCTTTTATAATTTTTTCAAAAAAAAACTAAGGGGGTAGTCCATGGTTTTTTTTGGCGAAAAATATTTTTTTCGCACTATCTGCAAAAAACAGAATTTGAACTAAAGCCAATTTGGTTCTCTATACAACGCAATAGAAATCAAGTCGATATCTAGAAAAGTAAGCAAGTTATGACCAAAAAGGTAAGCAGTTCTACTACTGCCTCTTTCCGGCCACTTTTTAGTAGAACTGGTTACCTTTTTGGTCATAACTTGCTAAGTTTTCAATATATCTACTTGATTTCTTTTGCGTTGGATAGCTAACCGTATTGGTCTTAATTAGAAATTTTCTTCTGATGGATAGTGCAAGAAAATTCTTTTATAATTTTTTCAAAAAAAAACTAAGGGGGTAGTCCATGGTTTTTTTTGGCGAAAAATATTTTTTTCGTACTATCTGCAAAAAACAGAATTTGAACTAAAGCCAATTTGGTTCTCTATCCAACGCAGTAGAAATCAAGTCGATATCTAGAAAAGTAAGCAAGTTATGACCAAAAAGGTAAGCAGTTCTACTACTGCCTCTTTCCGGCCACTTTTTAGTAGAACTGGTTACCTTTTTGGTCATAACTTGCTAAGTTTTCAATATATCTACTTGATTTCTTTTGCGTTGGATAGCTAACCGTATTGGTCTTAATTAGAAATTTTCTTCTGATGGATAGTGCAAGAAAATTCTTTTATAATTTTTTCAAAAAAAAACTAAGGTGGTAGTCCATGGTTTTTTTTGGCGAAAAATATTTTTTTCGCACTATCTGCAAAAAACAGAATTTGAACTAAAGCCAATTTGGTTCTCTATCCAACGCAGTAGAAATCAAGTCGATATCTAGAAAAGTAAGCAAGTTATGACCAAAAAGGTAAGCAGTTCTACTACTGCCTCTTTCCCGCCACTTTTTAGTAGAACTGGTTACCTTTTTGGTCATAACTTGCTAAGTTTTCAATATATCTACTTGATTTCTTTTGCGTTGGATAGCTAACCGTATTGGTCTTAATTAGAAATTTTCTTCTGATGGATAGTGCAAGAAAATTCTTTTATAATTTTTTCAAAAAAAAACTAAGGGGGTAGTCCATGGTTTTTTTTGGCGAAAAATATTTTTTTCGTACTATCTGCAAAAAACAGAATTTGAACTAAAGCCAATTTGGTTCTCTATCCAACGCAGTAGAAATCAAGTCGATATCTAGAAAAGTAAGCAAGTTATGACCAAAAAGGTAAGCAGTTCTACTACTGCCTCTTTCCGGCCACTTTTTAGTAGAACTGGTTACCTTTTTGGTCATAACTTGCTAAGTTTTCAATATATCTGATTGATTTCTTTTGCTTTGGATAGCTAACCGTATTGGCCTTAATTAGAAATTTTTACCTGATGGATAGTAAAGGAAAATTTTTTTATAATTTTTTCAAAAAAAAGCAAAGGGGGTAGTCCATGGTTTTTTTTGGCGAAAAATATTTTTTTCGCATTATCTGCAAAAAACAGAATTTGAACTAAAGCCAATTTGGTTCTCTATCCAACGCAATAGAAATCAAGTCGATATCTATAAAAGTAAGCAAGTTATGAGCAAAAAGGTAAGCAGTTCTACTACTGCCTCTTTCCGGCCACTTTTTAGTAGAACTGGTTACCTTTTTGGTCATAACTTGCTAAGTTTTCAATATATCTGATTGATTTCTTTTGCTTTGAATAGCTAACCGTATTGGCCTTAATTAGAAATTTTTTCCTGATGGATAGTAAAGGAAAATTTTTTTATAATTTTTTCAAAAAAAAGCAAAGGGGGTAGTCCATGGTTTTTTTTGGCGAAAAATATTTTTTTCGCACTATATGCAAAAAACAGAATTTGAACTAAAGCCAATTTGGTTCTCTATCCAACGCAGTAGAAATCAAGTCGATATCTAGAAAAGTAAGCAAGTTATGACCAAAAAGGTAAGCAGTTCTACTACTGCCTCTTTCCGGCCACTTTTTAGTAGAACTGGTTACCTTTTTGGTCATAACTTGCTAAGTTTTCAATATATCTGATTGATTTCTTTTGCTTTGGATAGCTAACCGTATTGGCCTTAATTAGAAATTTTTTCCTGATGGATAGTAAAGGAAAATTTTTTTATAATTTTTTCAAAAAAAAGCAAAGGGGGTAGTCCATGGTTTTTTTTGGCGAAAAATATTTTTTTCGCACTATCTGCAAAAAACAGAATTTGAACTAAAGCCAATTTGGTTCTCTATACAACGCAATAGAAATCAAGTCGATATCTAGAAAAGTAAGCAAGTTATGACCAAAAAGGTAAGCAGTTCTACTACTGCCTCTTTCCGGCCACTTTTTAGTAGAACTGGTTACCTTTTTGGTCATAACTTGCTAAGTTTTCAATATATCTACTTGATTTCTTTTGCGTTGGATAGCTAACCGTATTGGTCTTAATTAGAAATTTTCTTCTGATGGATAGTGCAAGAAAATTCTTTTATAATTTTTTCAAAAAAAAACTAAGGGGGTAGTCCATGGTTTTTTTTGGCGAAAAATATTTTTTTCGCACTATCTGCAAAAAACAGAATTTGAACTAAAGCCAATTTGGTTCTCTATCCAACGCAGTAGAAATCAAGTCGATATCTAGAAAAGTAAGCAAGTTATGACTAAAAAGATAAGCAGTTCTACTACTGCCTCTTTCCGGCCACTTTTTAGTAGAACTGGTTACCTTTTTGGTCATAACTTGCTAAGTTTTCAATATATCTGATTGATTTCTTTTGCTTTGGATAGCTAACCGTATTGGCCTTAATTAGAAATTTTTACCTGATGGATAGTAAAGGAAAATTTTTTTATAATTTTTTCAAAAAAAAGCAAAGGGGGTAGTCCATGGTTTTTTTTGGCGAAAAATATTTTTTTCGCATTATCTGCAAAAAACAGAATTTGAACTAAAGCCAATTTGGTTCTCTATCCAACGCAATAGAAATCAAGTCGATATCTAGAAAAGTAAGCAAGTTATGACTAAAAAGGTAAGCAGTTCTACTACTGCCTCTTTCCGGCCACTTTTTAGTAGAACTGGTTACCTTTTTGGTCATAACTTGCTAAGTTTTCAATATATCTGCTTGATTTCTTTTGCTTTGGATAGCTAACCGTATTGGCCTTAATTAGAAATTTTTTCCTGATGGATAGTAAAGGAAAATTTTTTTATAATTTTTTCAAAAAAAAGCAAAGGGGGTAGTCCATGGTTTTTTTTGGCGAAAAATATTTTTTTCGCACTATCTGCAAAAAACAGAATTTGAACTAAAGCCAATTTGGTTCTCTATCCAACGCAATAGAAATCAAGTCGATATCTAGAAAAGTAAGCAAGTTATGACTAAAAAGGTAAGCAGTTCTACTACTGCCTCTTTCCGGCCACTTTTTAGTAGAACTGGTTACCTTTTTGGTCATAACTTGCTAAGTTTTCAATATATCTGATTGATTTCTTTTGCTTTGGATAGCTAACCGTATTGGCCTTAATTAGAAATTTTTTCCTGATGGATAGTAAAGGAAAATTTTTTTATAATTTTTTCAAAAAAAAGCAAAGGGGGTAGTCCATGGTTTTTTTTGGCGAAAAATATTTTTTTCGCACTATATGCAAAAAACAGAATTTGAACTAAAGCCAATTTGGTTCTCTATCCAACGCAATAGAAATCAAGTCGATATCTAGAAAAGTAAGCAAGTTATGAGCAAAAAGGTAAGCAGTTCTACTACTGCCTCTTTCCGGCCACTTTTTAGTAGAACTGGTTACCTTTTTGGTCATAACTTGCTAAGTTTTCAATATATCTGATTGATTTCTTTTGCTTTGGATAGCTAACCGTATTGGCCTTAATTAGAAATTTTTACCTGATGGATAGTAAAGGAAAATTTTTTTATAATTTTTTCAAAAAAAAGCAAAGGGGGTAGTCCATGGTTTTTTTTGGCGAAAAATATTTTTTTCGCATTATCTGCAAAAAACAGAATTTGAACTAAAGCCAATTTGGTTCTCTATCCAACGCAATAGAAATCAAGTCGATATCTAGAAAAGTAAGCAAGTTATGACTAAAAAGGTAAGCAGTTCTACTACTGCCTCTTTCCGGCCACTTTTTAGTAGAACTGGTTACCTTTTTGGTCATAACTTGCTAAGTTTTCAATATATCTGCTTGATTTCTTTTGCTTTGGATAGCTAACCGTATTGGCCTTAATTAGAAATTTTTTCCTGATGGATAGTAAAGGAAAATTTTTTTATAATTTTTTCAAAAAAAAGCAAAGGGGGTAGTCCATGGTTTTTTTTGGCGAAAAATATTTTTTTCGCACTATATGCAAAAAACAGAATTTGAACTAAAGCCAATTTGGTTCTCTATCCAACGCAATAGAAATCAAGTCGATATCTAGAAAAGTAAGCAAGTTATGAGCAAAAAGGTAAGCAGTTCTACTACTGCCTCTTTCCGGCCACTTTTTAGTAGAACTGGTTACCTTTTTGGTCATAACTTGCTAAGTTTTCAATATATCTGATTGATTTCTTTTGCTTTGGATAGCTAACCGTATTGGCCTTAATTAGAAATTTTTACCTGATGGATAGTAAAGGAAAATTTTTTTATAATTTTTTCAAAAAAAAGCAAAGGGGGTAGTCCATGGTTTTTTTTGGCGAAAAATATTTTTTTCGCACTATCTGCAAAAAACAGAATTTGAACTAAAGCCAATTTGGCTCTCTATCCAACGCAATAGAAATCAAGTCGATATCTAGAAAAGTAAGCAAGTTATGACTAAAAAGGTAAGCAGTTCTACTACTGCCTCTTTCCGGCCACTTTTTAGTAGAACTGGTTACCTTTTTGGTCATAACTTGCTAAGTTTTCAATATATCTGCTTGATTTCTTTTGCTTTGGATAGCTAACCGTATTGGCCTTAATTAGAAATTTTTTTCTGATGGATAGTAAAGGAAAATTTTTTTATAATTTTTTCAAAAAAAAGCAAAGGGGGTAGTCCATGGTTTTTTTTGGCGAAAAATATTTTTTTCGCACTATCTGCAAAAAACAGAATTTGAACTAAAGCCAATTTGGTTCTCTATCCAACGCAATAGAAATCAAGTCGATATCTAGAAAAGTAAGCAAGTTATGAGCAAAAAGGTAAGCAGTTCTACTACTGCCTCTTTCCGGCCACTTTTTAGTAGAACTGGTTACCTTTTTGGTCATAACTTGGTAAGTTTTCAATATATCTACTTGATTTCTTTTGCTTTGGATAGCTAACCGTATTGGCCTTAATTAGAAATTTTTTTCTGATGGATAGTAAAGGAAAATTTTTTTATAATTTTTTCAAAAGAAAGCAAAGGGGGTAGTCCATGGTTTTTTTTGGCGAAAAATATTTTTTTCGCACTATCTGCAAAAAACAGAATTTGAACTAAAGCCAATTTGGTTCTCTATCCAACGCAATAGAAATCAAGTCGATATCTAGAAAAGTAAGCAAGTTATGACCAAAAAGGTAAGCAGTTCTACTACTGCCTCTTTCCGGCCACTTTTTAGTAGAACTGGTTACCTTTTTGGTCATAACTTGCTAAGTTTTCAATATATCTGATTGATTTCTTTTGCTTTGGATAGCTAACCGTATTGGCCTTAATTAGAAATTTTTTCCTGATGGATAGTAAAGGAAAATTTTTTTATAATTTTTTCAAAAAAAAGCAAAGGGGGTAGTCCATGGTTTTTTTTGGCGAAAAATATTTTTTTCGCACTATCTGCAAAAAACAGAATTTGAACTAAAGCCAATTTGGTTCTCTATCCAACGCAATAGAAATCAAGTCGATATCTAGAAAAGTAAGCAAGTTATGAGCAAAAAGGTAAGCAGTTCTACTACTGCCCCTTTCCGGCCACTTTTTAGTAGAACTGGTTACCTTTTTGGTCATAACTTGGTAAGTTTTCAATATATCTGCTTGATTTCTTTTGCTTTGGATAGCTAACCGTATTGGCCTTAATTAGAAATTTTTTCCTGATGGATAGTAAAGGAAAATTTTTTTATAATTTTTTCAAAAGAAAGCAAAGGGGGTAGTCCATGGTTTTTTTTGGCGAAAAATATTTTTTTCGCACTATCTGCAAAAAACAGAATTTGAACTAAAGCCAATTTGGTTCTCTATCCAACGCAATAGAAATCAAGTCGATATCTAGAAAAGTAAGCAAGTTATGACTAAAAAGGTAAGCAGTTCTACTACTGCCTCTTTCCGGCCACTTTTTAGTAGAACTCATTACCATTTTGGTCATAACTTGCTACGTTTTCAATATATCTGCTTCATATCTTTTGCTTTGGATAGCTAACCGTATTGGCCTTAATTAGAAATTTTTTTCTGATGGATAGTAAAGGAAAATTTTTTTATAATTTTTTCAAAAAAAAGCAAAGGGGGTAGTCCATGGTTTTTTTTGGCGAAAAATATTTTTTTCGCATTATCTGCAAAAAACAGAATTTGAACTAAAGCCAATTTGGTTCTCTATCCAACGCAATAGAAATCAAGTCGATATCTAGAAAAGTAAGCAAGTTATGACTAAAAAGGTAAGCAGTTCTACTACTGCCTCTTTCCGGCCACTTTTTAGTAGAACTGGTTACCTTTTTGGTCATAACTTGCTAAGTTTTCAATATATCTGCTTGATTTCTTTTGCTTTGGTAGCTAACCGTATTGGCCTTAATTAGAAATTTTTTTCTGATGGATAGTAAAGGAAAATTTTTTTATAATTTTTTCAAAAAAAAGCAAAGGGGGTAGTCCATGGTTTTTTTTGGCGAAAAATATTTTTTTCGCACTATCTGCAAAAAACAGAATTTGAACTAAAGCCAATTTGGTTCTCTATTCAACGCAATAGAAATCAAGTCGATATCTAGAAAAGTAAGCAAGTTATGACTAAAAAGGTAAGCAGTTCTACTACTGCCTCTTTCCGACCACTTTTTAGTAGAACTGGTTACCTTTTTGGTCATAACTTGCTAAGTTTTCAATATATCTGCTTGATTTCTTTTGCTTTGGATAGCTAACCGTATTGGCCTTAATTAGAAATTTTTTTCTGATGGATAGTAAAGGAAAATTTTTTTATAATTTTTTCAAAAAAAAGCAAAGGGGGTAGTCCATGGTTTTTTTTGGCGAAAAATATTTTTTTCGCACTATCTGCAAAAAACAGAATTTGAACTAAAGCCAATTTGGTTCTCTATCCAACGCAATAGAAATCAAGTCGATATCTAGAAAAGTAAGCAAGTTATGACTAAAAAGGTAAGCAGTTCTACTACTGCCTCTTTCCGGCCACTTTTTAGTAGAACTCATTACCATTTTGGTCATAACTTGCTACGTTTTCAATATATCTGCTTCATTTCTTTTGCTTTGGATAGCTAACCGTATTGGCCTTAATTAGAAATTTTTTTCTGATGGATAGTAAAGGAAAATTTTTTTATAATTTTTTCAAAAAAAAGCAAAGGGGGTAGTCCATGGTTTTTTTTGGCGAAAAATATTTTTTTCGCACTATCTGCAAAAAAACAGAATTTGAACTAAAGCCAATTTGGTTCTCTATCCAACGCAATAGAAATCAAGTCGATATCTAGAAAAGTAAGCAAGTTATGACTAAAAAGGTAAGCAGTTCTACTACTGCCTCTTTCCGGCCACTTTTTAGTAGAACTGGTTACCTTTTTGGTCATAACTTGCTAAGTTTTCAATATATCTGCTTGATTTCTTTTGCTTTGGTAGCTAACCGTATTGGCCTTAATTAGAAATTTTTTTCTGATGGATAGTAAAGGAAAATTTTTTTATAATTTTTTCAAAAAAAAGCAAAGGGGGTAGTCCATGGTTTTTTGTGGCGAAAAATATTTTTTTCGCACTATCTGCAAAAAACAGAATTTGAACTAAAGCCAATTTGGTTCTCTATCCAACGCAATAGAAATCAAGTCGATATCTAGAAAAGTAAGCAAGTTATGACTAAAAAGGTAAGCAGTTCTACTACTGCCTCTTTCCGGCCACTTTTTAGTAGAACTGGTTACCTTTTTGGTCATAACTTGCTAAGTTTTCAATATATCTACTTGAGTTCTTTTACTTTGGATAGCTAACCGTATTGGCCTTAATTAGAAATTTTTTTCTGATGGATAGTAAAGGAAAATTGTTTATAATTTTTTCAAAAAAAAGCAAAGGGGGTAGTCCATGGTTTTTTTTGGCGAAAAATATTTTTTTCGCACTATCTGCAAAAAACAGAATTTGAACTAAAGCCAATTTGGTTCTCTATCCAACGCAATAGAAATCAAGTCGATATCTAGAAAAGTAAGCAAGTTATGACCAAAAAGGTAAGCAGTTCTACTACTGCCTCTTTCCGGCCACTTTTTAGTAGAACTGGTTACCTTTTTGGTCATAACTTGCTAAGTTTTCAATATATCTGCTTGATTTCTTTTGCTTTGGATAGCTAACCGTATTGGCCTTAATTAGAAATTTTTTTCTGATGGATAGTAAAGGAAAATTTTTTTATAATTTTTTGAAAAAAAAGCAAAGGGGGTAGTCCATGGTTTTTTTTGGCGAAAAATATTTTTTTCGCATTATCTGCAAAAACCAGAATTTGAACTAAAGCCAATTTGGTTCTCTATCCAACGCAATAGAAATCAAGTCGATATCTAGAAAAGTAAGCAAGTTATGACTAAAAAGGTAAGCAGTTCTACTACTGCCTCTTTCCGACCACTTTTTAGTAGAACTGGTTACCTTTTTGGTCATAACTTGCTAAGTTTTCAATATATCTGCTTGATTTCTTTTGCTTTGGATAGCTAACCGTATTGGCCTTAATTAGAAATTTTTTTCTGATGGATAGTAAAGGAAAATTTTTTTATAATTTTTTCAAAAAAAAGCAAAGGGGGTAGTCCATGGTTTTTTTTGGCGAAAAATATTTTTTTCGCACTATCTGCAAAAAACAGAATTTGAACTAAAGCCAATTTGGTTCTCTATCCAACGCAATAGAAATCAAGTCGATATCTAGAAAAGTAAGCAAGTTATGACTAAAAAGGTAAGCAGTTCTACTACTGCCTCTTTCCGGCCACTTTTTAGTAGAACTCATTACCATTTTGGTCATAACTTGCTACGTTTTCAATATATCTGCTTCATTTCTTTTGCTTTGGATAGCTAACCGTATTGGCCTTAATTAGAAATTTTTTTCTGATGGATAGTAAAGGAAAATTTTTTTATAATTTTTTCAAAAAAAAGCAAAGGGGGTAGTCCATGGTTTTTTTTGGCGAAAAATATTTTTTTCGCACTATCTGCAAAAAAACAGAATTTGAACTAAAGCCAATTTGGTTCTCTATCCAACGCAATAGAAATCAAGTCGATATCTAGAAAAGTAAGCAAGTTATGACTAAAAAGGTAAGCAGTTCTACTACTGCCTCTTTCCGGCCACTTTTTAGTAGAACTGGTTACCTTTTTGGTCATAACTTGCTAAGTTTTCAATATATCTGCTTGATTTCTTTTGCTTTGGTAGCTAACCGTATTGGCCTTAATTAGAAATTTTTTTCTGATGGATAGTAAAGGAAAATTTTTTTATAATTTTTTCAAAAAAAAGCAAAGGGGGTAGTCCATGGTTTTTTGTGGCGAAAAATATTTTTTTCGCACTATCTGCAAAAAACAGAATTTGAACTAAAGCCAATTTGGTTCTCTATCCAACGCAATAGAAATCAAGTCGATATCTAGAAAAGTAAGCAAGTTATGACTAAAAAGGTAAGCAGTTCTACTACTGCCTCTTTCCGGCCACTTTTTAGTAGAACTGGTTACCTTTTTGGTCATAACTTGCTAAGTTTTCAATATATCTACTTGAGTTCTTTTACTTTGGATAGCTAACCGTATTGGCCTTAATTAGAAATTTTTTTCTGATGGATAGTAAAGGAAAATTGTTTATAATTTTTTCAAAAAAAAGCAAAGGGGGTAGTCCATGGTTTTTTTTGGCGAAAAATATTTTTTTCGCACTATCTGCAAAAAACAGAATTTGAACTAAAGCCAATTTGGTTCTCTATCCAACGCAATAGAAATCAAGTCGATATCTAGAAAAGTAAGCAAGTTATGACCAAAAAGGTAAGCAGTTCTACTACTGCCTCTTTCCGGCCACTTTTTAGTAGAACTGGTTACCTTTTTGGTCATAACTTGCTAAGTTTTCAATATATCTGCTTGATTTCTTTTGCTTTGGATAGCTAACCGTATTGGCCTTAATTAGAAATTTTTTTCTGATGGATAGTAAAGGAAAATTGTTTATAATTTTTTCAAAAAAAAGCAAAGGGGGTAGTCCATGGTTTTTTTTGGCGAAAAATATTTTTTTCGCACTATCTGCAAAAAACAGAATTTGAACTAAAGCCAATTTGGTTCTCTATACAACGCAATAGAAATCAAGTCGATATCTAGAAAAGTAAGCAAGTTATGACCAAAAAGGTAAGCAGTTCTACTACTGCCTCTTTCCGGCCACTTTTTAGTAGAACTGGTTACCTTTTTGGTCATAACTTGCTAAGTTTTCAATATATCTGCTTGATTTCTTTTGCTTTGGATAGCTAACCGTATTGGCCTTAATTAGAAATTTTTTTCTGATGGATAGTAAAGGAAAATTTTTTTATAATTTTTTGAAAAAAAAGCAAAGGGGGTAGTCCATGGTTTTTTTTGGCGAAAAATATTTTTTTCGCATTATCTGCAAAAACCAGAATTTGAACTAAAGCCAATTTGGTTCTCTATCCAACGCAATAGAAATCAAGTCGATATCTAGAAAAGTAAGCAAGTTATGACTAAAAAGGTAAGCAGTTCTACTACTGCCTCTTTCCGGCCACTTTTTAGTAGAACTCATTACCTTTTTGGTCATAACTTGCTAAGTTTTCAATATATCTGCTTGATTTCTTTTGCTTTGGATAGCTAACCGTATTGGCCTTAATTAGAAATTTTTTTCTGATGGATAGTAAAGGAAAATTTTTTTATAATTTTTTCAAAAAAAAGCAAAGGGGGTAGTCCATGGTTTTTTTGGCGAAAAATATTTTTTTCGCACTATCTGCAAAAAACAGAATTTGAACTAAAGCCAATTTGGTTCTCTATCCAACGCAATAGAAATCAAGTCGATATCTAGAAAAGTAAGCAAGTTATGACTAAAAAGGTAAGCAGTTCTACTACTGCCTCTTTCCGGCCACTTTTTAGTAGAACTCATTACCTTTTTGGTCATAACTTGCTAAGTTTTCAATATATCTGCTTGATTTCTTTTGCTTTGGATAGCTAACCGTATTGGCCTTAATTAGAAATTTTTTTCTGATGGATAGTAAAGGAAAATTTTTTTATAATTTTTTCAAAAAAAAGCAAAGGGGGTAGTCCATGGTTTTTTTTGGCGAAAAATATTTTTTTCGCATTATCTGCAAAAAACAGAATTTGAACTAAAGCCAATTTGGTTCTCTATTCAACGCAATAGAAATCAAGTCGATATCTAGAAAAGTAAGCAAGTTATGACTAAAAAGGTAAGCAGTTCTACTACTGCCTCTTTCCGACCACTTTTTAGTAGAACTGGTTACCTTTTTGGTCATAACTTGCTAAGTTTTCAATATATCTGCTTGATTTCTTTTGCTTTGGATAGCTAACCGTATTGGCCTTAATTAGAAATTTTTTTCTGATGGATAGTAAAGGAAAATTGTTTATAATTTTTTCAAAAAAAAGCAAAGGGGGTAGTCCATGGTTTTTTTTGGCGAAAAATATTTTTTTCGCATTATCTGCAAAAACCAGAATTTGAACTAAAGCCAATTTGGTTCTCTATCCAACGCAATAGAAATCAAGTCGATATCTAGAAAAGTAAGCAAGTTATGAGCAAAAAGGTAAGCAGTTCTACTACTGCCTCTTTCCGGCCACTTTTTAGTAGAACTGGTTACCTTTTTGGTCATAACTTGCTAAGTTTTCAATATATCTGATTGATTTCTTTTGCTTTAGATAGCTAACCGTATTGGCCTTAATTAGAAATTTTTACCTGATGGATAGTAAAGGAAAATTTTTTTATAATTTTTTCAAAAAAAAGCAAAGGGGGTAGTCCATGGTTTTTTTTGGCGAAAAATATTTTTTTCGCATTATCTGCAAAAAACAGAATTTGAACTAAAGCCAATTTGGTTCTCTATCCAACGCAATAGAAATCAAGTCGATATCTAGAAAAGTAAGCAAGTTATGACTAAAAAGGTAAGCAGTTCTACTACTGCCTCTTTCCGGCCACTTTTTAGTAGAACTGGTTACCTTTTTGGTCATAACTTGCTAAGTTTTCAATATATCTGCTTGATTTCTTTTGCTTTGGATAGCTAACCGTATTGGCCTTAATTAGAAATTTTTTCCTGATGGATAGTAAAGGAAAATTTTTTTATAATTTTTTCAAAAAAAAGCAAAGGGGGTAGTCCATGGTTTTTTTTGGCGAAAAATATTTTTTTCGCACTATATGCAAAAAACAGAATTTGAACTAAAGCCAATTTGGTTCTCTATCCAACGCAATAGAAATCAAGTCGATATCTAGAAAAGTAAGCAAGTTATGAGCAAAAAGGTAAGCAGTTCTACTACTGCCTCTTTCCGGCCACTTTTTAGTAGAACTGGTTACCTTTTTGGTCATAACTTGCTAAGTTTTCAATATATCTGATTGATTTCTTTTGCTTTGGATAGCTAACCGTATTGGCCTTAATTAGAAATTTTTACCTGATGGATAGTAAAGGAAAATTTTTTTATAATTTTTTCAAAAAAAAGCAAAGGGGGTAGTCCATGGTTTTTTTTGGCGAAAAATATTTTTTTCGCACTATCTGCAAAAAACAGAATTTGAACTAAAGCCAATTTGGCTCTCTATCCAACGCAATAGAAATCAAGTCGATATCTAGAAAAGTAAGCAAGTTATGACTAAAAAGGTAAGCAGTTCTACTACTGCCTCTTTCCGGCCACTTTTTAGTAGAACTCATTACCATTTTGGTCATAACTTGCTACGTTTTCAATATATCTGCTTCATTTCTTTTGCTTTGGATAGCTAACCGTATTGGCCTTAATTAGAAATTTTTTTCTGATGGATAGTAAAGGAAAATTTTTTTATAATTTTTTCAAAAAAAAGCAAAGGGGGTAGTCCATGGTTTTTTTTGGCGAAAAATATTTTTTTCGCACTATCTGCAAAAAAACAGAATTTGAACTAAAGCCAATTTGGTTCTCTATCCAACGCAATAGAAATCAAGTCGATATCTAGAAAAGTAAGCAAGTTATGACTAAAAAGGTAAGCAGTTCTACTACTGCCTCTTTCCGGCCACTTTTTAGTAGAACTGGTTACCTTTTTGGTCATAACTTGCTAAGTTTTCAATATATCTGCTTGATTTCTTTTGCTTTGGTAGCTAACCGTATTGGCCTTAATTAGAAATTTTTTTCTGATGGATAGTAAAGGAAAATTTTTTTATAATTTTTTCAAAAAAAAGCAAAGGGGGTAGTCCATGGTTTTTTGTGGCGAAAAATATTTTTTTCGCACTATCTGCAAAAAACAGAATTTGAACTAAAGCCAATTTGGTTCTCTATCCAACGCAATAGAAATCAAGTCGATATCTAGAAAAGTAAGCAAGTTATGACTAAAAAGGTAAGCAGTTCTACTACTGCCTCTTTCCGGCCACTTTTTAGTAGAACTGGTTACCTTTTTGGTCATAACTTGCTAAGTTTTCAATATATCTACTTGAGTTCTTTTACTTTGGATAGCTAACCGTATTGGCCTTAATTAGAAATTTTTTTCTGATGGATAGTAAAGGAAAATTGTTTATAATTTTTTCAAAAAAAAGCAAAGGGGGTAGTCCATGGTTTTTTTTGGCGAAAAATATTTTTTTCGCACTATCTGCAAAAAACAGAATTTGAACTAAAGCCAATTTGGTTCTCTATCCAACGCAATAGAAATCAAGTCGATATCTAGAAAAGTAAGCAAGTTATGACCAAAAAGGTAAGCAGTTCTACTACTGCCTCTTTCCGGCCACTTTTTAGTAGAACTGGTTACCTTTTTGGTCATAACTTGCTAAGTTTTCAATATATCTGCTTGATTTCTTTTGCTTTGGATAGCTAACCGTATTGGCCTTAATTAGAAATTTTTTTCTGATGGATAGTAAAGGAAAATTGTTTATAATTTTTTCAAAAAAAAGCAAAGGGGGTAGTCCATGGTTTTTTTTGGCGAAAAATATTTTTTTCGCACTATCTGCAAAAAACAGAATTTGAACTAAAGCCAATTTGGTTCTCTATACAACGCAATAGAAATCAAGTCGATATCTAGAAAAGTAAGCAAGTTATGACCAAAAAGGTAAGCAGTTCTACTACTGCCTCTTTCCGGCCACTTTTTAGTAGAACTGGTTACCTTTTTGGTCATAACTTGCTAAGTTTTCAATATATCTGCTTGATTTCTTTTGCTTTGGATAGCTAACCGTATTGGCCTTAATTAGAAATTTTTTTCTGATGGATAGTAAAGGAAAATTTTTTTATAATTTTTTGAAAAAAAAGCAAAGGGGGTAGTCCATGGTTTTTTTTGGCGAAAAATATTTTTTTCGCATTATCTGCAAAAACCAGAATTTGAACTAAAGCCAATTTGGTTCTCTATCCAACGCAATAGAAATCAAGTCGATATCTAGAAAAGTAAGCAAGTTATGACTAAAAAGGTAAGCAGTTCTACTACTGCCTCTTTCCGGCCACTTTTTAGTAGAACTCATTACCTTTTTGGTCATAACTTGCTAAGTTTTCAATATATCTGCTTGATTTCTTTTGCTTTGGATAGCTAACCGTATTGGCCTTAATTAGAAATTTTTTTCTGATGGATAGTAAAGGAAAATTTTTTTATAATTTTTTCAAAAAAAAGCAAAGGGGGTAGTCCATGGTTTTTTTGGCGAAAAATATTTTTTTCGCACTATCTGCAAAAAACAGAATTTGAACTAAAGCCAATTTGGTTCTCTATCCAACGCAATAGAAATCAAGTCGATATCTAGAAAAGTAAGCAAGTTATGACTAAAAAGGTAAGCAGTTCTACTACTGCCTCTTTCCGGCCACTTTTTAGTAGAACTCATTACCTTTTTGGTCATAACTTGCTAAGTTTTCAATATATCTGCTTGATTTCTTTTGCTTTGGATAGCTAACCGTATTGGCCTTAATTAGAAATTTTTTTCTGATGGATAGTAAAGGAAAATTTTTTTATAATTTTTTCAAAAAAAAGCAAAGGGGGTAGTCCATGGTTTTTTTTGGCGAAAAATATTTTTTTCGCATTATCTGCAAAAAACAGAATTTGAACTAAAGCCAATTTGGTTCTCTATTCAACGCAATAGAAATCAAGTCGATATCTAGAAAAGTAAGCAAGTTATGACTAAAAAGGTAAGCAGTTCTACTACTGCCTCTTTCCGACCACTTTTTAGTAGAACTGGTTACCTTTTTGGTCATAACTTGCTAAGTTTTCAATATATCTGCTTGATTTCTTTTGCTTTGGATAGCTAACCGTATTGGCCTTAATTAGAAATTTTTTTCTGATGGATAGTAAAGGAAAATTGTTTATAATTTTTTCAAAAAAAAGCAAAGGGGGTAGTCCATGGTTTTTTTTGGCGAAAAATATTTTTTTCGCATTATCTGCAAAAACCAGAATTTGAACTAAAGCTAATTTGGTTCTCTATCCAACGCAATAGAAATCAAGTCGATATCTAGAAAAGTAAGCAAGTTATGACTAAAAAGGTAAGCAGTTCTACTACTGCCTCTTTCCGGCCACTTTTTAGTAGAACTCATTACCTTTTTGGTCATAACTTGCTAAGTTTTCAATATATCTGCTTGATTTCTTTTGCTTTGGATAGCTAACCGTATTGGCCTTAATTAGAAATTTTTTTCTGATGGATAGTAAAGGAAAATTGTTTATAATTTTTTCAAAAAAAAGCAAAGGGGGTAGTCCATGGTTTTTTTTGGCGAAAAATATTTTTTTCGCATTATCTGCAAAAACCAGAATTTGAACTAAAGCCAATTTGGTTCTCTATCCAACGCAATAGAAATCAAGTCGATATCTAGAAAAGTAAGCAAGTTATGACTAAAAAGGTAAGCAGTTATACTTCTGCCTCTTTCCGGAAACTTTTTAGTAGAACTGGTTACCTTTTTGGTCATAACTTGGTAAGTTTTCAATATATCTACTTGATTTCTTTTGCTTTGGATAGCTAACCGTATTGGCCTTAATTAGAAATTTTTTTCTGATGGATAGTAAAGGAAAATTTTTTTATAATTTTTTCAAAAAAAAGCAAAGGGGGTAGTCCATGGTTTTTTTTGGCGAAAAATATTTTTTTCGCATTATCTGCAAAAAACAGAATTTGAACTAAAGCCAATTTGGTTCTCTATCCAACGCAATAGAAATCAAGTCGATATCTAGAAAAGTAAGCAAGTTATGACTAAAAAGGTAAGCAGTTCTACTACTGCCTCTTTCCGGCCACTTTTTAGTAGAACTGGTTACCTTTTTGGTCATAACTTGCTAAGTTTTCAATATATCTGCTTGATTTCTTTTGCTTTGGATAGCTAACCGTATTGGCCTTAATTAGAAATTTTTTTCTGATGGATAGTAAAGGAAAATTTTTTATAATTTTTTCAAAAAAAAGCAAAGGGGGTAGTCCATGGTTTTTTTTGGCGAAAAATATTTTTTTCGCACTATCTGCAAAAAAACAGAATTTGAACTAAAGCCAATTTGGTTCTCTATCCAACGCAATAGAAATCAAGTCGATATCTAGAAAAGTAAGCAAGTTATGACTAAAAAGGTAAGCAGTTCTACTACTGCCTCTTTCCGGCCACTTTTTAGTAGAACTGGTTACCTTTTTGGTCATAACTTGCTAAGTTTTCAATATATCTGCTTGATTTCTTTTGCTTTGGATAGCTAACCGTATTGGCCTTAATTAGAAATTTTTTTCTGATGGATAGTAAAGGAAAATTGTTTATAATTTTTTCAAAAAAAAGCAAAGGGGGTAGTCCATGGTTTTTTTTGGCGAAAAATATTTTTTTCGCATTATCTGCAAAAACCAGAATTTGAACTAAAGCTAATTTGGTTCTCTATCCAACGCAATAGAAATCAAGTCGATATCTAGAAAAGTAAGCAAGTTATGACTAAAAAGGTAAGCAGTTCTACTACTGCCTCTTTCCGGCCACTTTTTAGTAGAACTCATTACCTTTTTGGTCATAACTTGCTAAGTTTTCAATATATCTGCTTGATTTCTTTTGCTTTGGATAGCTAACCGTATTGGCCTTAATTAGAAATTTTTTTCTGATGGATAGTAAAGGAAAATTGTTTATAATTTTTTCAAAAAAAAGCAAAGGGGGTAGTCCATGGTTTTTTTTGGCGAAAAATATTTTTTTCGCATTATCTGCAAAAACCAGAATTTGAACTAAAGCCAATTTGGTTCTCTATCCAACGCAATAGAAATCAAGTCGATATCTAGAAAAGTAAGCAAGTTATGACTAAAAAGGTAAGCAGTTCTACTACTGCCTCTTTCCGGCCACTTTTTAGTAGAACTGGTTACCTTTTTGGTCATAACTTGCTAAGTTTTCAATATATCTGCTTCATTTCTTTTGCTTTGGATAGCTAACCGTATTGGCCTTAATTAGAAATTTTTTTCTGATGGATAGTAAAGGAAAATTTTTTTATAATTTTTTCAAAAAAAAGCAAAGGGGGTAGTCCATGGTTTTTTTTGGCGAAAAATATTTTTTTCGCATTATCTGCAAAAACCAGAATTTGAACTAAAGCCAATTTGGTTCTCTATCCAACGCAATAGAAATCAAGTCGATATCTAGAAAAGTAAGCAAGTTATGACTAAAAAGGTAAGCAGTTATACTTCTGCCTCTTTCCGGAAACTTTTTAGTAGAACTGGTTACCTTTTTGGTCATAACTTGGTAAGTTTTCAATATATCTACTTGATTTCTTTTGCTTTGGATAGCTAACCGTATTGGCCTTAATTAGAAATTTTTTTCTGATGGATAGTAAAGGAAAATTGTTTATAATTTTTTCAAAAAAAAGCAAAGGGGGTAGTCCATGGTTTTTTTTGGCGAAAAATATTTTTTTCGCATTATCTGCAAAAACCAGAATTTGAACTAAAGCCAATTTGGTTCTCTATCCAACGCAATAGAAATCAAGTCGATATCTAGAAAAGTAAGCAAGTTATGACTAAAAAGGTAAGCAGTTATACTTCTGCCTCTTTCCGGAAACTTTTTAGTAGAACTGGTTACCTTTTTGGTCATAACTTGGTAAGTTTTCAATATATCTACTTGATTTCTTTTGCTTTGGATAGCTAACCGTATTGGCCTTAATTAGAAATTTTTTTCTGATGGATAGTAAAGGAAAATTTTTTTATAATTTTTTCAAAAAAAAGCAAAGGGGGTAGTCCATGGTTTTTTTTGGCGAAAAATATTTTTTTCGCACTATCTGCAAAAAAACAGAATTTGAACTAAAGCCAATTTGGTTCTCTATCCAACGCAATAGAAATCAAGTCGATATCTAGAAAAGTAAGCAAGTTATGACTAAAAAGGTAAGCAGTTCTACTACTGCCTCTTTCCGGCCACTTTTTAGTAGAACTGGTTACCTTTTTGGTCATAACTTGCTAAGTTTTCAATATATCTGCTTCATTTCTTTTGCTTTGGATAGCTAACCGTATTGGCCTTAATTAGAAATTTTTTTCTGATGGATAGTAAAGGAAAATTTTTTTATAATTTTTTCAAAAAAAAGCAAAGGGGGTAGTCCATGGTTTTTTTTGGCGAAAAATATTTTTTTCGCATTATCTGCAAAAAACAGAATTTGAACTAAAGCCAATTTGGTTCTCTATTCAACGCAATAGAAATCAAGTCGATATCTAGAAAAGTAAGCAAGTTATGACTAAAAAGGTAAGCAGTTCTACTACTGCCTCTTTCCGACCACTTTTTAGTAGAACTGGTTACCTTTTTGGTCATAACTTGCTAAGTTTTCAATATATCTGCTTGATTTCTTTTGCTTTGGATAGCTAACCGTATTGGCCTTAATTAGAAATTTTTTTCTGATGGATAGTAAAGGAAAATTTTTTTATAATTTTTTCAAAAAAAAGCAAAGGGGGTAGTCCATGGTTTTTTTTGGCGAAAAATATTTTTTTCGCACTATCTGCAAAAAAACAGAATTTGAACTAAAGCCAATTTGGTTCTCTATCCAACGCAATAGAAATCAAGTCGATATCTAGAAAAGTAAGCAAGTTATGACTAAAAAGGTAAGCAGTTCTACTACTGCCTCTTTCCGGCCACTTTTTAGTAGAACTGGTTACCTTTTTGGTCATAACTTGCTAAGTTTTCAATATATCTGCTTGATTTCTTTTGCTTTGGATAGCTAACCGTATTGGCCTTAATTAGAAATTTTTTTCTGATGGATAGTAAAGGAAAATTGTTTATAATTTTTTCAAAAAAAAGCAAAGGGGGTAGTCCATGGTTTTTTTTGGCGAAAAATATTTTTTTCGCATTATCTGCAAAAACCAGAATTTGAACTAAAGCCAATTTGGTTCTCTATCCAACGCAATAGAAATCAAGTCGATATCTAGAAAAGTAAGCAAGTTATGACTAAAAAGGTAAGCAGTTCTACTACTGCCTCTTTCCGGCCACTTTTTAGTAGAACTCATTACCTTTTTGGTCATAACTTGCTAAGTTTTCAATATATCTGCTTGATTTCTTTTGCTTTGGATAGCTAACCGTATTGGCCTTAATTAGCAATTTTTTTCTGATGGATAGTAAAGGAAAATTTTTTTATAATTTTTTCAAAAAAAAGCAAAGGGGGTAGTCCATGGTTTTTTGTGGCGAAAAATATTTTTTTCGCACTATCTGCAAAAAACAGAATTTGAACTAAAGCCAATTTGGTTCTCTATCCAACGCAATAGAAATCAAGTCGATATCTAGAAAAGTAAGCAAGTTATGACTAAAAAGGTAAGCAGTTATACTTCTGCCTCTTTCCGGAAACTTTTTAGTAGAACTGGTTACCTTTTTGGTCATAACTTGGTAAGTTTTCAATATATCTACTTGATTTCTTTTGCTTTGGATAGCTAACCGTATTGGCCTTAATTAGAAATTTTTTTCTGATGGATAGTAAAGGAAAATTTTTTTATAATTTTTTCAAAAAAAAGCAAAGGGGGTAGTCCATGGTTTTTTTTGGCGAAAAATATTTTTTTCGCACTATCTGCAAAAAACAGAATTTGAACTAAAGCCAATTTGGTTCTCTATCCAACGCAATAGAAATCAAGTCGATATCTAGAAATGTAAGCAAGTTATGACTAAAAAGGTAAGCAGTTCTACTACTGCCTCTTTCCGGCCACTTTTTAGTAGAACTGGTTACCTTTTTGGTCATAACTTGCTAAGTTTTCAATATATCTGCTTCATTTCTTTTGCTTTGGATAGCTAACCGTATTGGCCTTAATTGGAAATTTTTTTCTGATGGATAGTAAAGGAAAATTTTTTTATAATTTTTTCAAAAAAAAGCAAAGGGGGTAGTCCATGGTTTTTTTGGCGAAAAATATTTTTTTCGCACTATCTGCAAAAAACAGAATTTGAACTAAAGCCAATTTGGTTCTCTATCCAACGCAATAGAAATCAAGTCGATATCTAGAAAAGTAAGCAAGTTATGACTAAAAAGGTAAGCAGTTCTACTACTGCCTCTTTCCGGCCACTTTTTAGTAGAACTCATTACCTTTTTGGTCATAACTTGCTAAGTTTTCAATATATCTGCTTGATTTCTTTTGCTTTGGATAGCTAACCGTATTGGCCTTAATTAGAAATTTTTTTCTGATGGATAGTAAAGGAAAATTTTTTTATAATTTTTTCAAAAAAAAGCAAAGGGGGTAGTCCATGGTTTTTTTTGGCGAAAAATATTTTTTTCGCATTATCTGCAAAAAACAGAATTTGAACTAAAGCCAATTTGGTTCTCTATCCAACGCAAAAGAAATCAAGTCGTTATCTAGAAAAGTAAGCAAGTGACGACTAAAAAGGTAAGCAGTTATACTACTGCCTCTTTCCGGAAACTTTTTAGTAGAACTGGTTACCTTTTTGGTCATAACTTGGTAAGTTTTCAATATATCTACTTGATTTCTTTTGCTTTGGATAGCTAACCGTATTGGCCTTAATTAGAAATTTTTTTCTGATGGATAGTAAAGGAAAATTTTTTTTATAATTTTTTCAAAAAAAAGCAAAGGGGGTAGTCCATGGTTTTTTTTGGCGAAAAATATTTTTTTCGCATTATCTGCAAAAAACAGAATTTGAACTAAAGCCAATTTGGTTCTCTATCCAACGCAAAAGAAATCAAGTCGTTATCTAGAAAAGTAAGCAAGTGACGACTAAAAAGGTAAGCAGTTCTACTACTGCCTCTTTCCGACCACTTTTTAGTAGAACTGGTTACCTTTTTGGTCATAACTTGCTAAGTTTTCAATATATCTGCTTCATTTCTTTTGCTTTGGATAGCTAACCGTATTGGCCTTAATTAGAAATTTTTTTCTGATGGATAGTAAAGGAAAATTTTTTTATAATTTTTTCAAAAAAAAGCAAAGGGGGCAGTCCATGGTTTTTTTTGGCGAAAAATATTTTTTTCGCATTATCTGCAAAAAACAGAATTTGAACTAAAGCCAATTTGGTTCTCTATCCAACGCAATAGAAATCAAGTCGATATCTAGAAAAGTAAGCAAGTTATGACTAAAAAGGTAAGCAGTTCTACTACTGCCTCTTTCCGGCCACTTTTTAGTAGAACTGGTTACCTTTTTGGTCATAACTTGCTAAGTTTTCAATATATCTGATTGATTTCTTTTGCTTTGGATAGCTAACCGTATTGGCCTTAATTAGAAATTTTTTTCTGATGGATAGTAAAGGAAAATTTTTTTATAATTTTTTCAAAAAAAAGCAAAGGGGGCAGTCCATGGTTTTTTTTGGCGAAAAATATTTTTTTCGCACTATCTGCAAAAAACAGAATTTGAACTAAAGCCAATTTGGTTCTCTATCCAACGCAATAGAAATCAAGTCGATATCTAGAAAAGTAAGCAAGTTATGACTAAAAAGGTAAGCAGTTCTACTACTGCCTCTTTCCGGCCACTTTTTAGTAGAACTCATTACCTTTTTGGTCATAACTTGCTAAGTTTTCAATATATCTGCTTGATTTCTTTTGCTTTGGATAGCTAACCGTATTGGCCTTAATTAGAAATTTTTTTCTGATGGATAGTAAAGGAAAATTTTTTTATAATTTTTTCAAAAAAAAGCAAAGGGGGTAGTCCATGGTTTTTTTTGGCGAAAAATATTTTTTTCGCACTATCTGCAAAAAAACAGAATTTGAACTAAAGCCAATTTGGTTCTCTATCCAACGCAATAGAAATCAAGTCGATATCTAGAAAAGTAAGCAAGTTATGACTAAAAAGGTAAGCAGTTCTACTACTGCCTCTTTCCGGCCACTTTTTAGTAGAACTCATTACCTTTTTGGTCATAACTTGCTAAGTTTTCAATATATCTGCTTGATTTCTTTTGCTTTGGATAGCTAACCGTATTGGCCTTAATTAGAAATTTTTTTCTGATGGATAGTAAAGGAAAATTTTTTTATAATTTTTTGAAAAAAAAGCAAAGGGGGTAGTCCATGGTTTTTTTTGGCGAAAAATATTTTTTTCGCATTATCTGCAAAAACCAGAATTTGAACTAAAGCCAATTTGGTTCTCTATCCAACGCAATAGAAATCAAGTCGATATCTAGAAAAGTAAGCAAGTTATGACTAAAAAGGTAAGCAGTTCTACTACTGCCTCTTTCCGGCCACTTTTTAGTAGAACTCATTACCTTTTTGGTCATAACTTGCTAAGTTTTCAATATATCTGCTTGATTTCTTTTGCTTTGGATAGCTAACCGTATTGGCCTTAATTAGCAATTTTTTTCTGATGGATAGTAAAGGAAAATTTTTTTATAATTTTTTCAAAAAAAAGCAAAAGGGGTAGTCCATGGTTTTTTTGGCGAAAAATATTTTTTTCGCACTATCTGCAAAAAACAGAATTTGAACTAAAGCCAATTTGGTTCTCTATCCAACGCAATAGAAATCAAGTCGATATCTAGAAAAGTAAGCAAGTTATGACTAAAAAGGTAAGCAGTTCTACTACTGCCTCTTTCCGGCCACTTTTTAGTAGAACTGGTTACCTTTTTGGTCATAACTTGCTAAGTTTTCAATATATCTACTTGAGTTCTTTTACTTTGGATAGCTAACCGTATTGGCCTTAATTAGAAATTTTTTTCTGATGGATAGTAAAGGAAAATTTTTTTATAATTTTTTCAAAAAAAAGCAAAGGGGGTAGTCCATGGTTTTTTGTGGCGAAAAATATTTTTTTCGCACTATCTGCAAAAACCAGAATTTGAACTAAAGCCAATTTGGTTCTCTATCCAACGCAATAGAAATCAAGTCGATATCTAGAAAAGTAAGCAAGTTATGACTAAAAAGGTAAGCAGTTATACTTCTGCCTCTTTCCGGAAACTTTTTAGTAGAACTGGTTACCTTTTTGGTCATAACTTGGTAAGTTTTCAATATATCTACTTGATTTCTTTTGCTTTGGATAGCTAACCGTATTGGCCTTAATTAGAAATTTTTTTCTGATGGATAGTAAAGGAAAATTTTTTTATAATTTTTTCAAAAAAAAGCAAAGGGGGTAGTCCATGGTTTTTTTTGGCGAAAAATATTTTTTTCGCACTATCTGCAAAAAACAGAATTTGAACTAAAGCCAATTTGGTTCTCTATCCAACGCAATAGAAATCAAGTCGATATCTAGAAAAGTAAGCAAGTTATGACTAAAAAGGTAAGCAGTTCTACTACTGCCTCTTTCCGGCCACTTTTTAGTAGAACTGGTTACCTTTTTGGTCATAACTTGGTAAGTTTTCAATATATCTACTTGATTTCTTTTGCTTTGGATAGCTAACCGTATTGGCCTTAATTAGAAATTTTTTTCTGATGGATAGTAAAGGAAAATTTTTTTATAATTTTTTCAAAAAAAAGCAAAGGGGGTAGTCCATGGTTTTTTTTGGCGAAAAATATTTTTTTCGCACTATCTGCAAAAAACAGAATTTGAACTAAAGCCAATTTGGTTCTCTATCCAACGCAATAGAAATCAAGTCGATATCTAGAAAAGTAAGCAAGTTATGACTAAAAAGGTAAGCAGTTCTACTACTGCCTCTTTCCGGCCACTTTTTAGTAGAACTGGTTACCTTTTTGGTCATAACTTGCTAAGTTTTCAATATATCTGCTTCATTTCTTTTGCTTTGGATAGCTAACCGTATTGGCCTTAATTAGAAATTTTTTTCTGATGGATAGTAAAGGAAAATTTTTTTATAATTTTTTCAAAAAAAAGCAAAGGGGGTAGTCCATGGTTTTTTTGGCGAAAAATATTTTTTTCGCACTATCTGCAAAAAACAGAATTTGAACTAAAGCCAATTTTTTTCTCTATCCAACGCAATAGAAATCAAGTCGATATCTAGAAAAGTAAGCAAGTTATGACTAAAAAGGTAAGCAGTTCTACTACTGCCTCTTTCCGGCCACTTTTTAGTAGAACTCATTACCTTTTTGGTCATAACTTGCTAAGTTTTCAATATATCTGCTTGATTTCTTTTGCTTTGGATAGCTAACCGTATTGGCCTTAATTAGAAATTTTTTTCTGATGGATAGTAAAGGAAAATTTTTTTATAATTTTTTCAAAAAAAAGCAAAGGGGGTAGTCCATGGTTTTTTTTGGCGAAAAATATTTTTTTCGCATTATCTGCAAAAAACAGAATTTGAACTAAAGCCAATTTGGTTCTCTATCCAACGCAAAAGAAATCAAGTCGTTATCTAGAAAAGTAAGCAAGTTATGACTAAAAAGGTAAGCAGTTCTACTACTGCCTCTTTCCGGCCACTTTTTAGTAGAACTCATTACCTTTTTGGTCATAACTTGCTAAGTTTTCAATATATCTGCTTGATTTCTTTTGCTTTGGATAGCTAACCGTATTGGCCTTAATTAGAAATTTTTTTCTGATGGATAGTAAAGGAAAATTTTTTTATAATTTTTTCAAAAAAAAGCAAAGGGGGTAGTCCATGGTTTTTTTTGGCGAAAAATATTTTTTTCGCATTATCTGCAAAAAACAGAATTTGAACTAAAGCCAATTTGGTTCTCTATCCAACGCAAAAGAAATCAAGTCGTTATCTAGAAAAGTAAGCAAGTGACGACTAAAAAGGTAAGCAGTTATACTACTGCCTCTTTCCGGAAACTTTTTAGTAGAACTGGTTACCTTTTTGGTCATAACTTGGTAAGTTTTCAATATATCTACTTGATTTCTTTTGCTTTGGATAGCTAACCGTATTGGCCTTAATAAGAAATTTTTTTCTGATGGATAGTAAAGGAAAATTTTTTTATAATTTTTTCAAAAAAAGCAAAGGGGGTAGTCCATGGTTTTTTTTGGCGAAAAATATTTTTTTCGCATTATCTGCAAAAAACAGAATTTGAACTAAAGCCAATTTGGTTCTCTATCCAACGCAAAAGAAATCAAGTCGTTATCTAGAAAAGTAAGCAAGTGACGACTAAAAAGGTAAGCAGTTCTACTACTGCCTCTTTCCGACCACTTTTTAGTAGAACTGGTTACCTTTTTGGTCATAACTTGCTAAGTTTTCAATATATCTACTTGATTTCTTTTGCTTTGGATAGCTAACCGTATTGGCCTTAATTAGAAATTTTTTTCTGATGGATAGTAAAGGAAAATTTTTTTATAATTTTTTCAAAAAAAAGCAAAGGGGGTAGTCCATGGTTTTTTTTGGCGAAAAATATTTTTTTCGCATTATCTGCAAAAAACAGAATTTGGACTAAAGCCAATTTGGTTCTCTATCCAACGCAAAAGAAATCAAGTCGTTATCTAGAAAAGTAAGCAAGTGACGACTAAAAAGGTAAGCAGTTATACTACTGCCTCTTTCCGGAAACTTTTTAGTAGAACTGGTTACCTTTTTGGTCATAACTTGGTAAGTTTTCAATATATCTACTTGATTTCTTTTGCTTTGGATAGCTAACCGTATTGGCCTTAATTAGAAATTTTTTTCTGATGGATAGTAAAGGAAAATTTTTTTATAATTTTTTCAAAAAAAAGCAAAGGGGGTAGTCCATGGTTTTTTTTGGCGAAAAATATTTTTTTCGCATTATCTGCAAAAAACAGAATTTGAACTAAAGCCAATTTGGTTCTCTATCCAACGCAATAGAAATCAAGTCGATATCTAGAAAAGTAAGCAAGTTATGACTAAAAAGGTAAGCAGTTCTACTACTGCCTCTTTCCGGCCACTTTTTAGTAGAACTGCTTACCTTTTTGGTCATAACTTGCTAAGTTTTCAATATATCTGATTGATTTCTTTTGCTTTGGATAGCTAACCGTATTGGCCTTAATTAGAAATTTTTTTCTGATGGATAGTAAAGGAAAATTTTTTTATAATTTTTTCAAAAAAAAGCAAAGGGGGCAGTCCATGGTTTTTTTTGGCGAAAAATATTTTTTTCGCACTATCTGCAAAAAACAGAATTTGAACTAAAGCCAATTTGGTTCTCTATCCAACGCAATAGAAATCAAGTCGATATCTAGAAAAGTAAGCAAGTTATGACTAAAAAGGTAAGCAGTTCTACTACTGCCTCTTTCCGGCCACTTTTTAGTAGAACTCATTACCATTTTGGTCATAACTTGCTACGTTTTCAATATATCTGCTTCATTTCTTTTGCTTTGGATAGCTAACCGTATTGGCCTTAATTAGAAATTTTTTTCTGATGGATAGTAAAGGAAAATTTTTTTATAATTTTTTGAAAAAAAAGCAAAGGGGGTAGTCCATGGTTTTTTTTGGCGAAAAATATTTTTTTCGCACTATCTGCAAAAAAACAGAATTTGAACTAAAGCCAATTTGGTTCTCTATCCAACGCAATAGAAATCAAGTCGATATCGAGAAAAGTAAGCAAGTTATGACTAAAAAGGTAAGCAGTTCTACTACTGCCTCTTTCCGGCCACTTTTTAGTAGAACTGGTTACCTTTTTTGTCATAACTTACTAAGTTTTCAATATATCTACTTGAGTTCTTTTACTTTGGATAGCTAACCGTATTGGCCTTAATTAGAAATTTTTTTCTGATGGATAGTAAAGGAAAATTGTTTATAATTTTTTCAAAAAAAAGCAAAGGGGGTAGTCCATGGTTTTTTTTGGCGAAAAATATTTTTTTCGCACTATCTGCAAAAAACAGAATTTGAACTAAAGCCAATTTGGTTCTCTATCCAACGCAATAGAAATCAAGTCGATATCTAGAAAAGTAAGCAAGTTATGACTAAAAAGGTAAGCAGTTTTACTACTGCCTCTTTCCGGCCACTTTTTAGTAGAACTCATTACCTTTTTGGTCATAACTTGCTAAGTTTTCAATATATCTGCTTGATTTCTTTTGCTTTGGATAGCTAACCGTATTGGCCTTAATTATAAATTTTTTTCTGATGGATAGTAAAGGAAAATTTTTTTATAATTTTTTCAAAAAAAAGCAAAGGGGGTAGTCCATGGTTTTTTTTGGCGAAAAATATTTTTTTCGCACTATCTGCAAAAAACAGAATTTGAACTAAAGCCAATTTGGTTCTCTATACAACGCAATAGAAATCAAGTCGATATCTAGAAAAGTAAGCAAGTTATGACCAAAAAGGTAAGCAGTTCTACTACTGCCTCTTTCCGGCCACTTTTTAGTAGAACTGGTTACCTTTTTGGTCATAACTTGCTAAGTTTTCAATATATCTGCTTGATTTCTTTTGCTTTGGATAGCTAACCGTATTGGCCTTAATTAGAAATTTTTTTCTGATGGATAGTAAAGGAAAATTTTTTTATAATTTTTTCAAAAAAAAGCAAAGGGGGTAGTCCATGGTTTTTTTTGGCGAAAAATATTTTTTTCGCACTATCTGCAAAAAACAGAATTTGAACTAAAGCCAATTTGGTTCTCTATACAACGCAATAGAAATCAAGTCGATATCTAGAAAAGTAAGCAAGTTATGACTAAAAAGGTAAGCAGTTTTACTACTGCCTCTTTCCGGCCACTTTTTAGTAGAACTCATTACCTTTTTGGTCATAACTTGCTAAGTTTTCAATATATCTGCTTGATTTCTTTTGCTTTGGATAGCTAACCGTATTGGCCTTAATTAGAAATTTTTTTCTGATGGATAGTAAAGGAAAATTTTTTTATAATTTTTTCAAAAAAAAGCAAAGGGGGTAGTCCATGGTTTTTTTTGGCGAAAAATATTTTTTTCGCACTATCTGCAAAAAACAGAATTTGAACTAAAGCCAATTTGGTTCTCTATCCAACGCAATAGAAATCAAGTCGATATCTAGAAAAGTAAGCAAGTTATGACTAAAAAGGTAAGCAGTTTTACTACTGCCTCTTTCCGGCCACTTTTTAGTAGAACTCATTACCTTTTTGGTCATAACTTGCTAAGTTTTCAATATATCTGCTTGATTTCTTTTGCTTTGGATAGCTAACCGTATTGGCCTTAATTAGAAATTTTTTTCTGATGGATAGTAAAGGAAAATTTTTTTATAATTTTTTCAAAAAAAAGCAAAGGGGGTAGTCCATGGTTTTTTTTGGCGAAAAATATTTTTTTCGCACTATCTGCAAAAAACAGAATTTGAACTAAAGTCAATTTGGTTCTCTATCCAACGCAATAGAAATCAAGTCGATATCTAGAAAAGTAAGCAAGTTATGACTAAAAAGGTAAGCAGTTCTACTACTGCCTCTTTCCGGCCACTTTTTAGTAGAACTCATTACCTTTTTGGTCATAACTTGCTAAGTTTTCAATATATCTGCTTGATTTCTTTTGCTTTGGATAGCTAACCGTATTGGCCTTAATTAGAAATTTTTTTCTGATGGATAGTAAAGGAAAATTTTTTTATAATTTTTTCAAAAAAAAGCAAAGTAGTCCATGGTTTTTTTGGCGAAAAATATTTTTTTCGCACTATCTGCAAAAAACAGAATTTGAACTAAAGCCAATTTGGTTCTCTATCCAACGCAATAGAAATCAAGTCGATATCGAGAAAAGTAAGCAGTTATGACTAAAAAGGTAAGCAGTTCTACTACTGCCTCTTTCCGGCCACTTTTTAGTAGAACTCATTACCTTTTTGGTCATAACTTGCTAAGTTTTCAATATATCTACTTGATTTCTTTTGCTTTGGATAGCTAACCGTATTGGCCTTAATTAGAAATTTTTTTCTGATGGATAGTAAAGGAAAATTTTTTTAAAATTTTTTCAAAAAAAAGCAAAGGGGGTAGTCCATGGTTTTTTTTGGCGAAAAATATTTTTTTCGCACTATCTGCAAAAAACAGAATTTGAACTAAAGCCAATTTGGTTCTCTATCCAACGCAATAGAAATCAAGTCGATATCTAGAAAAGTAAGCAAGTTATGACTAAAAAGGTAAGCAGTTCTACTACTGCCCGTTTCCGGCCACTTTGTAGTAGAACTGGTTACCTTTTTGGTCATAACTTGGTAAGTTTTCAATATATCTACTTGATTTCTTTTGCTTTGGATAGCTAACCGTATTGGCCTTAATTAGAAATTTTTTTCTGATGGATAGTAAAGGAAAATTTTTTTATAATTTTTTCAAAAAAAGCAAAGGGGGTAGTCCATGGTTTTTTTGCGAAAAATATTTTTTTCGCACTATCTGCAAAAAACAGAATTTGAACTAAAGCCAATTTGGTTCTCTATCCAACGCAATAGAAATCAAGTCGATATCTAGAAAAGTAAGCAAGTTATTACTAAAAAGGTAAGCAGTTCTACTACTGCCTCTTTCCGAACACTTTTTAGTAGAACTGGTTACCTTTTTGGTCATAACTTGGTAAGTTTTCAATATATCTACTTGATTTCTTTTGCTTTGGATAGCTAACCGTATTGGCCTTAATTAGAAATTTTTTTCTGATGGATAGTAAAGGAAAATTTTTTTATAATTTTTTCAAAAGAAAGCAAAGGGGGTAGTCCATGGTTTTTTTTGGCGAAAAATATTTTTTTCGCACTATCTGCAAAAAACAGAATTTGAACTAAAGCCAATTTGGTTCTCTATCCAACGCAATAGAAATCAAGTCGATATCTAGAAAAGTAAGCAAGTTATGACTAAAAAGGTAAGCAGTTCTACTACTGCCTCTTTCCGACCACTTTTTAGTAGAACTGGTTACCTTTTTGGTCATAACTTGGTAAGTTTTCAATATATCTACTTGATTTCTTTTGCTTTGGATAGCTAACCGTATTGGCCTTAATTAGAAATTTTTTTCTGATGGATAGTAAAGGAAAATTTTTTTAAAATTTTTTCAAAAAAAAGCAAAGGGGGTAGTCCATGGTTTTTTTTTTGGCGAAAAATATTTTTTTCGCACTATCTGCAAAAAACAGAATTTGAACTAAAGCCAATTTGGTTCTCTATCCAACGCAATAGAAATCAAGTCGTTATCTAGAAAAGTAAGCAAGTGACGACTAAAAAGGTAAGCAGTTCTACTACTGCCTCTTTCCGGCCACTTTTTAGTAGAACTGGTTACCTTTTTGGTCATAACTTGGTAAGTTTTCAATATATCTACTTGATTTCTTTTGCTTTGGATAGCTAACCGTATTGGCCTTAATTAGAAATTTTTTTCTGATGGATAGTAAAGGAAAATTTTTTTAAAATTTTTTCAAAAAAAAGCAAAGGGGGTAGTCCATGGTTTTTTTTGGCGAAAAATATTTTTTTCGCACTATCTGCAAAAAACAGAATTTGAACTAAAGCCAATTTGGTTCTCTATCCAACGCAATAGAAATCAAGTCGATATCTAGAAAAGTAAGCAAGTTATGACTAAAAAGGTAAGCAGTTCTACTACTGCCCCTTTCCGGCCACTTTTTAGTAGAACTGGTTACCTTTTTGGTCATAACTTGCTAAGTTTTCAATATATCTACTTGATTTCTTTTGCGTTGGATAGCTAACCGTATTGGCCTTAATTAGAAATTTTTTTCTGATGGATAGTAAAGGAAAATTTTTTTATAATTTTTTCAAAAAAAAGCAAAGGGGGTAGTCCATGGTTTTTTTTGGCGAAAAATATTTTTTTCGCACTATCTGCAAAAAACAGAATTTGAACTAAAGCCAATTTGGTTCTCTATCCAACGCAATAGAAATCAAGTCGATATCTAGAAAAGTAAGCAAGTTATGACTAAAAAGGTAAGCAGTTCTACTACTGCCTCTTTCCGGCCACTTTTTAGTAGAACTGGTTACCTTTTTGGTCATAACTTGCTAAGTTTTCAATATATCTGCTTGATTTCTTTTGCTTTGGATAGCTAACCGTATTGGCCTTAATTAGAAATTTTTTTCTGATGGATAGTAAAGGAAAATTTTTTTATAATTTTTTCAAAAGAAAGCAAAGGGGGTAGTCCATGGTTTTTTTTTGGCGAAAAATATTTTTTTCGCACTATCTGCAAAAAACAGAATTTGAACTAAAGCCAATTTGGTTCTCTATCCAACGCAATAGAAATCAAGTCGATATCTAGAAAAGTAAGCAAGTTATGACTAAAAAGGTAAGCAGTTCTACTACTGCCTCTTTCCGACCACTTTTTAGTAGAACTGGTTACCTTTTTGGTCATAACTTGGTAAGTTTTCAATATATCTACTTGATTTCTTTTGCTTTGGATAGCTAACCGTATTGGCCTTAATTAGAAATTTTTTTCTGATGGATAGTAAAGGAAAATTTTTTTATAATTTTTTCAAAAGAAAGCAAAGGGGGTAGTCCATGGTTTTTTTTTGGCGAAAAATATTTTTTTCGCACTATCTGCAAAAAACAGAATTTGAACTAAAGCCAATTTGGTTCTCTATCCAACGCAATAGAAATCAAGTCGATATCTAGAAAAGTAAGCAAGTTATGACTAAAAAGGTAAGCAGTTCTACTACTGCCTCTTTCCGACCACTTTTTAGTAGAACTGGTTACCTTTTTGGTCATAACTTGGTAAGTTTTCAATATATCTACTTGATTTCTTTTGCTTTGGATAGCTAACCGTATTGGCCTTAATTAGAAATTTTTTTCTGATGGATAGTAAATTAAAATTTTTTTATAATTTTTTCAAAAGAAAGCAAAGGGGGTAGTCCATGGTTTTTTTTGGCGAAAAATATTTTTTTCGCACTATCTGCAAAAAACAGAATTTCAACTAAAGCCAATTTGGTTCTCTATCCAACGCAATAGAAATCAAGTCGATATCTAGAAAAGTAAGCAAGTTATGACTAAAAAGGTAAGCAGTTCTACTACTGCCTCTTTCCGACCACTTTTTAGTAGAACTGGTTACCTTTTTGGTCATAGCTTGGTAAGTTTTTAATATATCTACTTGATTTCTTTTGCTTTGGATAGCTAACCGTATTGGCCTTAATTAGAAATTTTTTTCTGATGGATAGTAAAGGAAAATTTTTTTATAATTTTTTCAAAAGAAAGCAAAGGGGGTAGTCCATGGTTTTTTTTGGCGAAAAATATTTTTTTCGCACTATCTGCAAAAAACAGAATTTGAACTAAAGCCAATTTGGTTCTCTATCCAACGCAATAGAAATCAAGTCGATATCTAGAAAAGTAAGCAAGTTATGACTAAAAAGGTAAGCAGTTCTACTACTGCCTCTTTCCGACCACTTTTTAGTAGAACTGGTTACCTTTTTGGTCATAACTTGGTAAGTTTTCAATATATCTACTTGATTTCTTTTGCTTTGGATAGCTAACCGTATTGGCCTTAATTAGAAATTTTTTTCTGATGGATAGTAAAGGAAAATTTTTTTATAATTTTTTCAAAAGAAAGCAAAGGGGGTAGTCCATGGTTTTTTTTTGGCGAAAAATATTTTTTTCGCACTATCTGCAAAAAACAGAATTTGAACTAAAGCCAATTTGGTTCTCTATCCAACGCAATAGAAATCAAGTCGATATCTAGAAAAGTAAGCAAGTTATGACTAAAAAGGTAAGCAGTTCTACTACTGCCTCTTTCCGACCACTTTTTAGTAGAACTGGTTACCTTTTTGGTCATAACTTGGTAAGTTTTCAATATATCTACTTGATTTCTTTTGCTTTGGATAGCTAACCGTATTGGCCTTAATTAGAAATTTTTTTCTGATGGATAGTAAAGGAAAAAATTTTTATAATTTTTTCAAAAGAAAGTAAAGGGGGTAGTCCATGGTTTTTTTTGGCGAAAAATATTTTTTTCGCACTATCTGCAAAAAACAGAATTTGAACTAAAGCTAATTTGGTTCTCTATCCAACGCAATAGAAATCAAGTCGATATCTAGAAAAGTAAGCAAGTTATGACTAAAAAGGTAAGCAGTTCTACTACTGCCTCTTTCCGACCACTTTTTAGTAGAACTGGTTACCTTTTTGGTCATAACTTGGTAAGTTTTCAATATATCTACTTGATTTCTTTTGCTTTGGATAGCTAACCGTATTGGCCTTAATTAGAAATTTTTTTCTGATGGATAGTAAAGGAAAAAATTTTTATAATTTTTTCAAAAGAAAGTAAAGGGGGTAGTCCATGGTTTTTTTTGGCGAAAAATATTTTTTTCGCACTATCTGCAAAAAACAGAATTTGAACTAAAGCCAATTTGGTTCTCTATCCAACGCAATAGAAATCAAGTCGATATTTAGAAAAGTAAGCAAGTTATGACTAAAAAGGTAAGCAGTTCTACTACTGCCTCTTTCCGACCACTTTTTAGTAGAACTGGTTACCTTTTTGGTCATAGCTTGGTAAGTTTTTAATATATCTACTTGATTTCTTTTGCTTTGGATAGCTAACCGTATTGGCCTTAATTAGAAATTTTTTTCTGATGGATAGTAAAGGAAAATTTTTTTATAATTTTTTCAAAAGAAAGCAAAGGGGGTAGTCCATGGTTTTTTTTGGCGAAAAATATTTTTTTCGCACTATCTGCAAAAAACAGAATTTGAACTAAAGCCAATTTGGTTCTCTATCCAACGCAATAGAAATCAAGTCGATATCTAGAAAAGTAAGCAAGTTATGACTAAAAAGGTAAGCAGTTCTACTACTGCCTCTTTCCGACCACTTTTTAGTAGAACTGGTTACCTTTTTGGTCATAACTTGGTAAGTTTTCAATATATCTACTTGATTTCTTTTGCTTTGGATAGCTAACCGTATTGGCCTTAATTAGAAATTTTTTTCTGATGGATAGTAAAGGAAAATTTTTTTATAATTTTTTCAAAAGAAAGCAAAGGGGGTAGTCCATGGTTTTTTTTTGGCGAAAAATATTTTTTTCGCACTATCTGCAAAAAACAGAATTTGAACTAAAGCCAATTTGGTTCTCTATCCAACGCAATAGAAATCAAGTCGATATCTAGAAAAGTAAGCAAGTTATGACTAAAAAGGTAAGCAGTTCTACTACTGCCTCTTTCCGACCACTTTTTAGTAGAACTGGTTACCTTTTTGGTCATAACTTGGTAAGTTTTCAATATATCTACTTGATTTCTTTTGCTTTGGATAGCTAACCGTATTGGCCTTAATTAGAAATTTTTTTCTGATGGATAGTAAAGGAAAAAATTTTTATAATTTTTTCAAAAGAAAGTAAAGGGGGTAGTCCATGGTTTTTTTTGGCGAAAAATATTTTTTTCGCACTATCTGCAAAAAACAGAATTTGAACTAAAGCCAATTTGGTTCTCTATCCAACGCAATAGAAATCAAGTCGATATCTAGAAAAGTAAGCAAGTTATGACTAAAAAGGTAAGCAGTTCTACTACTGCCTCTTTCCGACCACTTTTTAGTAGAACTGGTTACCTTTTTGGTCATAACTTGGTAAGTTTTCAATATATCTACTTGATTTCTTTTGCTTTGGATAGCTATCCGTATTGGCCTTAATTAGAAATTTTTTTCTGATGGATAGTAAAGGAAAAAATTTTTATAATTTTTTCAAAAGAAAGTAAAGGGGGTAGTCCATGGTTTTTTTTGGCGAAAAATATTTTTTTCGCACTATCTGCAAAAAACAGAATTTGAACTAAAGCCAATTTGGTTCTCTATCCAACGCAATAGAAATCAAGTCGATATTTAGAAAAGTAAGCAAGTTATGACTAAAAAGGTAAGCAGTTCTACTACTGCCTCTTTCCGACCACTTTTTAGTAGAACTGGTTACCTTTTTGGTCATAACTTGGTAAGTTTTTAATATATCTACTTGATTTCTTTTGCTTTGGATAGCTAACCGTATTGGCCTTAATTAGAAATTTTTTTCTGATGGATAGTAAAGGAAAATTTTTTTATAATTTTTTCAAAAGAAAGCAAAGGGGGTAGTCCATGGTTTTTTTTGGCGAAAAATATTTTTTTCGCACTATCTGCAAAAAACAGAATTTGAACTAAAGCCAATTTGGTTCTCTATCCAACGCAATAGAAATCAAGTCGATATCTAGAAAAGTAAGCAAGTTATGACTAAAAAGGTAAGCAGTTCTACTACTGCCTCTTTCCGACCACTTTTTAGTAGAACTGGTTACCTTTTTGGTCATAGCTTGGTAAGTTTTTAATATATCTACTTGATTTCTTTTGCTTTGGATAGCTAACCGTATTGGCCTTAATTAGAAATTTTTTTCTGATGGATAGTAAAGGAAAATTTTTTTATAATTTTTTCAAAAGAAAGCAAAGGGGGTAGTCCATGGTTTTTTTTGGCGAAAAATATTTTTTTCGCACTATCTGCAAAAAACAGAATTTGAACTAAAGCCAATTTGGTTCTCTATCCAACGCAATAGAAATCAAGTCGATATCTAGAAAAGTAAGCAAGTTATGACTAAAAAGGTAAGCAGTTCTACTACTGCCTCTTTCCGACCACTTTTTAGTAGAACTGGTTACCTTTTTGGTCATAACTTGGTAAGTTTTCAATATATCTACTTGATTTCTTTTGCTTTGGATAGCTAACCGTATTGGCCTTAATTAGAAATTTTTTTCTGATGGATAGTAAAGGAAAAAATTTTTATAATTTTTTCAAAAGAAAGTAAAGGGGGTAGTCCATGGTTTTTTTTGGCGAAAAATATTTTTTTCGCACTATCTGCAAAAAACAGAATTTGAACTAAAGCCAATTTGGTTCTCTATCCAACGCAATAGAAATCAAGTCGATATTTAGAAAAGTAAGCAAGTTATGACTAAAAAGGTAAGCAGTTCTACTACTGCCTCTTTCCGACCACTTTTTAGTAGAACTGGTTACCTTTTTGGTCATAACTTGGTAAGTTTTTAATATATCTACTTGATTTCTTTTGCTTTGGATAGCTAACCGTATTGGCCTTAATTAGAAATTTTTTTCTGATGGATAGTAAAGGAAAATTTTTTTATAATTTTTTCAAAAGAAAGCAAAGGGGGTAGTCCATGGTTTTTTTTGGCGAAAAATATTTTTTTCGCACTATCTGCAAAAAACAGAATTTGAACTAAAGCCAATTTGGTTCTCTATCCAACGCAATAGAAATCAAGTCGATATCTAGAAAAGTAAGCAAGTTATGACTAAAAAGGTAAGCAGTTCTACTACTGCCTCTTTCCGACCACTTTTTAGTAGAACTGGTTACCTTTTTGGTCATAGCTTGGTAAGTTTTTAATATATCTACTTGATTTCTTTTGCTTTGGATAGCTAACCGTATTGGCCTTAATTAGAAATTTTTTTCTGATGGATAGTAAAGGAAAAAATTTTTATAATTTTTTCAAAAGAAAGTAAAGGGGGTAGTCCATGGTTTTTTTTGGCGAAAAATATTTTTTTCGCACTATCTGCAAAAAACAGAATTTGAACTAAAGCCAATTTGGTTCTCTATCCAACGCAATAGAAATCAAGTCGATATTTAGAAAAGTAAGCAAGTTATGACTAAAAAGGTAAGCAGTTCTACTACTGCCTCTTTCCGACCACTTTTTAGTAGAACTGGTTACCTTTTTGGTCATAACTTGGTAAGTTTTTAATATATCTACTTGATTTCTTTTGCTTTGGATAGCTAACCGTATTGGCCTTAATTAGAAATTTTTTTCTGATGGATAGTAAATTAAAATTTTTTTATAATTTTTTCAAAAGAAAGCAAAGGGGGTAGTCCATGGTTTTTTTTGGCGAAAAATATTTTTTTCGCACTATCTGCAAAAAACAGAATTTGAACTAAAGCCAATTTGGTTCTCTATCCAACGCAATAGAAATCAAGTCGATATCTAGAAAAGTAAGCAAGTTATGACTAAAAAGGTAAGCAGTTCTACTACTGCCTCTTTCCGACCACTTTTTAGTAGAACTGATTACCTTTTTGGTCATAACTTGGTAAGTTTTTAATATATCTACTTGATTTCTTTTGCTTTGGATAGCTAACCGTATTGGCCTTAATTAGAAATTTTTTTCTGATGGATAGTAAAGGAAAAAATTTTTATAATTTTTTCAAAAGAAAGCAAAGGGGGTAGTCCATTGTTTTTTTTGGCGAAAAATATTTTTTTCGCACTATCTGCAAAAAACAGAATTTGAACTAAAGCCAATTTGGTTCTCTATCCAACGCAATAGAAATCAAGTCGATATCTAGAAAAGTAAGCAAGTTATGACTAAAAAGGTAAGCAGTTCTACTACTGCCTCTTTCCGACCACTTTTTAGTAGAACTGGTTACCTTTTTGGTCATAACTTGGTAAGTTTTCAATATATCTACTTGATTTCTTTTGCTTTGGATAGCTAACCGTATTGGCCTTAATTAGAAATTTTTTTCTGATGGATAGTAAATTAAAATTTTTTTATAATTTTTTCAAAAGAAAGCAAAGGGGGTAGTCCATGGTTTTTTTTTGGCGAAAAATATTTTTTTCGCACTATCTGCAAAAAACAGAATTTGAACTAAAGCCAATTTGGTTCTCTATCCAACGCAATAGAAATCAAGTCGATATCTAGAAAAGTAAGCAAGTTATGACTAAAAAGGTAAGCAGTTCTACTACTGCCTCTTTCCGACCACTTTTTAGTAGAACTGATTACCTTTTTGGTCATAACTTGGTAAGTTTTCAATATATCTACTTGATTTCTTTTGCTTTGGATAGCTAACCGTATTGGCCTTAATTAGAAATTTTTTTCTGATGGATAGTAAAGGAAAATTTTTTTATAATTTTTTCAAAAGAAAGCAAAGGGGGTAGTCCATGGTTTTTTTTGGCGAAAAATATTTTTTTCGCACTATCTGCAAAAAACAGAATTTGAACTAAAGCCAATTTGGTTCTCTATCCAACGCAATAGAAATCAAGTCGATATCTAGAAAAGTAAGCAAGTTATGACTAAAAAGGTAAGCAGTTCTACTACTGCCTCTTTCCGACCACTTTTTAGTAGAACTGGTTACCTTTTTGGTCATAACTTGGTAAGTTTTCAATATATCTACTTGATTTCTTTTGCTTTGGATAGCTAACCGTATTGGCCTTAATTAGAAATTTTTTTCTGATGGATAGTAAAGGAAAATTTTTTTATAATTTTTTCAAAAGAAAGTAAAGAGGGAAGTCCATGGTTTTTTTTGGCGAAAAATATTTTTTTCGCACTATCTGCAAAAAACAGAATTTGAACTAAAGCCAATTTGGTTCTCTATCCAACGCAATAGAAATCAAGTCGATATCTAGAAAAGTAAGCAAGTTATGACTAAAAAGGTAAGCAGTTCTGCTACTGCCTCTTTCCGGCCACTTTTTAGTAGAACTGGTTACCTTTTTGGTCATAACTTGCTAAGTTTTCAATATATCTGCTTGATTTCTTTTGCTTTGGATAGCTAACCGTATTGGCCTTAATTAGAAATTTTTTTCTGATGGATAGTAAAGGAAAATTTTTTTATAATTTTTTCAAAAAAAAGCAAAGGGGGTAGTCCATGCTTTTTTTTGGCGAAAAATATTTTTTTCGCACTATCTGCAAAAAACAAAATTTGAACTAAAGCCAATTTGGTTCTCTATCCAACGCAATAGAAATCAAGTCGATATCTAGAAAGTAAACAAGTTATGACTAAAAAGGTAAGCAGTTCTACTACTGCCTCTTTCCGGCCACTTTTTAGTAGAACTGGTTACCTTTTTGGTCATAACTTGCTAAGTTTTCAATATATCTGCTTGATTTCTTTTGCTTTGGATAGCTAACCGTATTGGCCTTAATTAGAAATTTTTTTCTGATGGATAGTAAAGGAAAATTTTTTTTATAATTTTTTCAAAAAAAAAGCAAAGGGGGTAGTCCATGGTTTTTTTTGGCGAAAAATATTTTTTTCGCATTATCTGCAAAAAACAAAATTTGAACTAAATCCAATTTGGTTCTCTATCCAACGCAATAGAAATCAAGTCGATATCTAGAAAAGTAAGCAAGTTATGACTAAAAAGGTAAGCAGTTCTACTACTGCCTCTTTCCGACCACTTTTTAGTAGAACTGGTTACCTTTTTGGTCATAACTTGCTAAGTTTTCAATATATCTGCTTGATTTCTTTTGCTTTGGATAGCTAACCGTATTGGCCTTAATTAGAAATTTTTCCTGATGGATAGTAAAGGAAAATTTTTTTATAATTTTTTCAAAAAAAAGCAAAGGGGGTAGTCCATGGTTTTTTTTGGCGAAAAATATTTTTTTCGCACTATCTGCAAAAAACAGAATTTGAACTAAAGCCAATTTGTAAGCAAGTTATGACTAAAAAGGTAAGCAGTTCTACTACTGCCTCTTTCCGACCACTTTTTAGTAGAACTGGTTACCTTTTTGGTCATAACTTGGTAAGTTTTCAATATATCTACTTGATTTCTTTTGCTTTGGATAGCTAACCGTATTGGCCTTAATTAGAAATTTTTTTCTGATGGATAGTAAAGGAAAAATTTTTTATAATTTTTTCAAAAGAAAGTAAAGGGGGTAGTCCATGGTTTTTTTTGGCGAAAAATATTTTTTTCGCACTATCTGCAAAAAACAGAATTTGAACTAAAGCCAATTTGGTTCTCTATCCAACGCAATAGAAATCAAGTCGATATCTAGAAAAGTAAGCAAGTTATGACTAAAAAGGTAAGCAGTTCTACTACTGCCTCTTTCCGACCACTTTTTAGTAGAACTGGTTACCTTTTTGGTCATAACTTGGTAAGTTTTTAATATATCTACTTGATTTCTTTTGCTTTGGATAGCTAACCGTATTGGCCTTAATTAGAAATTTTTTTCTGATGGATAGTAAAGGAAAATTTTTTTATAATTTTTTCAAAAAAAAGCAAAGGGGGTAGTCCATGGTTTTTTTTGGCGAAAAATATTTTTTTCGCATTATCTGCAAAAAACAGAATTTGAACTAAAGCTAATTTGGTTCTCTATCCAACGCAATAGAAATCAAGTCGATATCTAGAAAAGTAAGCAAGTTATGACTAAAAAGGTAAGCAGTTCTACTACTGCCTCTTTCCGACCACTTTTTAGTAGAACTGGTTACCTTTTTGGTCATAACTTGGTAAGTTTTTAATATATCTACTTGATTTCTTTTGCTTTGGATAGCTAACCGTATTGGCCTTAATTAGAAATTTTTTTCTGATGGATAGTAAATTAAAATTTTTTTATAATTTTTTCAAAAGAAAGCAAAGGGGGTAGTCCATGGTTTTTTTTTTTTGCGAAAAATATTTTTTTCGCACTATCTGCAAAAAACAGAATTTGAACTAAAGCCAATTTGGTTCTCTATCCAACGCAATAGAAATCAAGTCGATATCTAGAAAAGTAAGCAAGTTATGACTAAAAAGGTAAGCAGTTCTACTACTGCCTCTTTCCGACCACTTTTTAGTAGAACTGGTTACCTTTTTGGTCATAACTTGGTAAGTTTTCAATATATCTACTTGATTTCTTTTGCTTTGGATAGCTAACCGTATTGGCCTTAATTAGAAATTTTTTTCTGATGGATAGTAAAGGAAAATTTTTTTATAATTTTTTCAAAAGAAAGCAAAGGTGGTAGTCCATGGTTTTTTTTGGCGAAAAATATTTTTTTCGCACTATCTGCAAAAAACAGAATTTGAACTAAAGCCAATTTGGTTCTCTATCCAACGCAATAGAAATCAAGTCGATATCTAGAAAAGTAAGCAAGTTATGACTAAAAAGGTAAGCAGTTCTACTACTGCCTCTTTCCGACCACTTTTTAGTAGAACTGGTTACCTTTTTGGTCATAACTTGGTAAGTTTTCAATATATCTACTTGATTTCTTTTGCTTTGGATAGCTAACCGTATTGGCCTTAATTAGAAATTTTTTTCTGATGGATAGTAAAGGAAAAAATTTTTATAATTTTTTCAAAAGAAAGTAAAGGGGGTAGTCCATGGTTTTTTTTGGCGAAAAATATTTTTTTCGCACTATCTGCAAAAAACAGAATTTGAACTAAAGCCAATTTGGTTCTCTTTTTAACGCAATAGAAATCAAGTCGATATCTAGAAAAGTAAGCAAGTTATGACTAAAAAGGTAAGCAGTTCTACTACTGCCTCTTTCCGACCACTTTTTAGTAGAACTGGTTACCTTTTTGGTCATAACTTGGTAAGTTTTCAATATATCTACTTGATTTCTTTTGCTTTGGATAGCTAACTGTATTGGCCTTAATTAGAAATTTTTTTCTGATGGATAGTGAATTAAAATTTTTTTATAATTTTTTCAAAAGAAAGCAAAGGGGGTAGTCCATGGTTTTTTTTGGCGAAAAATATTTTTTTCGCACTATCTGCAAAAAACAGAATTTCAACTAAAGCCAATTTGGTTCTCTATCCAACGCAATAGAAATCAAGTCGATATCTAGAAAAGTAAGCAAGTTATGACTAAAAAGGTAAGCAGTTCTACTACTGCCTCTTTCCGACCACTTTTTAGTAGAACTGGTTACCTTTTTGGTCATAGCTTGGTAAGTTTTTAATATATCTACTTGATTTCTTTTGCTTTGGATAGCTAACCGTATTGGCCTTAATTAGAAATTTTTTTCTGATGGATAGTAAAGGAAAATTTTTTTATAATTTTTTCAAAAGAAAGCAAAGGGGGTAGTCCATGGTTTTTTTTTTGCGAAAAATATTTTTTTCGCACTATCTGCAAAAAACAGAATTTGAACTAAAGCCAATTTGGTTCTCTATCCAACGCAATAGAAATCAAGTCGATATCTAGAAAAGTAAGCAAGTTATGACTAAAAAGGTAAGCAGTTCTACTACTGCCTCTTTCCGACCACTTTTTAGTAGAACTGGTTACCTTTTTGGTCATAACTTGGTAAGTTTTCAATATATCTACTTGATTTCTTTTGCTTTGGATAGCTAACCGTATTGGCCTTAATTAGAAATTTTTTTCTGATGGATAGTAAAGGAAAAAATTTTTATAATTTTTTCAAAAGAAAGTAAAGGGGGTAGTCCATGGTTTTTTTTGGCGAAAAATATTTTTTTCGCACTATCTGCAAAAAACAGAATTTGAACTAAAGCCAATTTGGTTCTCTTTTTAACGCAATAGAAATCAAGTCGATATCTAGAAAAGTAAGCAAGTTATGACTAAAAAGGTAAGCAGTTCTACTACTGCCTCTTTCCGACCACTTTTTAGTAGAACTGGTTACCTTTTTGGTCATAACTTGGTAAGTTTTCAATATATCTACTTGATTTCTTTTGCTTTGGATAGCTAACTGTATTGGCCTTAATTAGAAATTTTTTTCTGATGGATAGTGAATTAAAATTTTTTTATAATTTTTTCAAAAGAAAGCAAAGGGGGTAGTCCATGGTTTTTTTTGGCGAAAAATATTTTTTTCGCACTATCTGCAAAAAACAGAATTTCAACTAAAGCCAATTTGGTTCTCTATCCAACGCAATAGAAATCAAGTCGATATCTAGAAAAGTAAGCAAGTTATGACTAAAAAGGTAAGCAGTTCTACTACTGCCTCTTTCCGACCACTTTTTAGTAGAACTGGTTACCTTTTTGGTCATAACTTGGTAAGTTTTCAATATATCTACTTGATTTCTTTTGCTTTGGATAGCTAACCGTATTGGCCTTAATTAGAAATTTTTTTCTGATGGATAGTAAAGGAAAAAATTTTTATAATTTTTTCAAAAGAAAGTAAAGGGGGTAGTCCATGGTTTTTTTTGGCGAAAAATATTTTTTTCGCACTATCTGCAAAAAACAGAATTTGAACTAAAGCCAATTTGGTTCTCTTTTTAACGCAATAGAAATCAAGTCGATATCTAGAAAAGTAAGCAAGTTATGACTAAAAAGGTAAGCAGTTCTACTACTGCCTCTTTCCGACCACTTTTTAGTAGAACTGGTTACCTTTTTGGTCATAACTTGGTAAGTTTTCAATATATCTACTTGATTTCTTTTGCTTTGGATAGCTAACCGTATTGGCCTTAATTAGAAATTTTTTTCTGATGGATAGTAAAGGAAAATTTTTTTATAATTTTTTCAAAAGAAAGCAAAGGGGGTAGTCCATGGTTTTTTTTTGGCGAAAAATATTTTTTTCGCACTATCTGCAAAAAACAGAATTTGAACTAAAGCCAATTTGGTTCTCTATCCAACGCAATAGAAATCAAGTCGATATCTAGAAAAGTAAGCAAGTTATGACTAAAAAGGTAAGCAGTTCTACTACTAGATAAGGCCAATACGGTTAGCTATCCAAAGCAAAAGAAATCTACTTGATTTCTTTTGCTTTGGATAGCTAACCGTATTGGCCTTAATTAGAAATTTTTTTCTGATGGATAGTAAAGGAAAATTTTTTTATAATTTTTTCAAAAGAAAGCAAAGGGGGTAGTCCATGGTTTTTTTTGGCGAAAAATATTTTTTTCGCACTATCTGCAAAAAACAGAATTTGAACTAAAGCCAATTTGGTTCTCTATCCAACGCAATAGAAATCAAGTCGATATCTAGAAAAGTAAGCAAGTTATGACTAAAAAGGTAAGCAGTTCTACTACTGCCTCTTTCCGACCACTTTTTAGTAGAACTGGTTACCTTTTTGGTCATAACTTGGTAAGTTTTCAATATATCTACTTGATTTCTTTTGCTTTGGATAGCTAACCGTATTGGCCTTAATTAGAAATTTTTTTCTGATGGATAGTAAAGGAAAAAATTTTTATAATTTTTTCAAAAGAAAGTAAAGGGGGTAGTCCATGGTTTTTTTTGGCGAAAAATATTTTTTTCGCACTATCTGCAAAAAACAGAATTTGAACTAAAGCCAATTTGGTTCTCTTTTTAACGCAATAGAAATCAAGTCGATATCTAGAAAAGTAAGCAAGTTATGACTAAAAAGGTAAGCAGTTCTACTACTGCCTCTTTCCGACCACTTTTTAGTAGAACTGGTTACCTTTTTGGTCATAACTTGGTAAGTTTTCAATATATCTACTTGATTTCTTTTGCTTTGGATAGCTAACTGTATTGGCCTTAATTAGAAATTTTTTTCTGATGGATAGTGAATTAAAATTTTTTTATAATTTTTTCAAAAGAAAGCAAAGGGGGTAGTCCATGGTTTTTTTTGGCGAAAAATATTTTTTTCGCACTATCTGCAAAAAACAGAATTTCAACTAAAGCCAATTTGGTTCTCTATCCAACGCAATAGAAATCAAGTCGATATCTAGAAAAGTAAGCAAGTTATGACTAAAAAGGTAAGCAGTTCTACTACTGCCTCTTTCCGACCACTTTTTAGTAGAACTGGTTACCTTTTTGGTCATAGCTTGGTAAGTTTTTAATATATCTACTTGATTTCTTTTGCTTTGGATAGCTAACCGTATTGGCCTTAATTAGAAATTTTTTTCTGATGGATAGTAAAGGAAAATTTTTTTATAATTTTTTCAAAAGAAAGCAAAGGGGGTAGTCCATGGTTTTTTTTTTGCGAAAAATATTTTTTTCGCACTATCTGCAAAAAACAGAATTTGAACTAAAGCCAATTTGGTTCTCTATCCAACGCAATAGAAATCAAGTCGATATCTAGAAAAGTAAGCAAGTTATGACTAAAAAGGTAAGCAGTTCTACTACTGCCTCTTTCCGACCACTTTTTAGTAGAACTGGTTACCTTTTTGGTCATAACTTGGTAAGTTTTCAATATATCTACTTGATTTCTTTTGCTTTGGATAGCTAACCGTATTGGCCTTAATTAGAAATTTTTTTCTGATGGATAGTAAAGGAAAAAATTTTTATAATTTTTTCAAAAGAAAGTAAAGGGGGTAGTCCATGGTTTTTTTTGGCGAAAAATATTTTTTTCGCACTATCTGCAAAAAACAGAATTTGAACTAAAGCCAATTTGGTTCTCTTTTTAACGCAATAGAAATCAAGTCGATATCTAGAAAAGTAAGCAAGTTATGACTAAAAAGGTAAGCAGTTCTACTACTGCCTCTTTCCGACCACTTTTTAGTAGAACTGGTTACCTTTTTGGTCATAACTTGGTAAGTTTTCAATATATCTACTTGATTTCTTTTGCTTTGGATAGCTAACTGTATTGGCCTTAATTAGAAATTTTTTTCTGATGGATAGTGAATTAAAATTTTTTTATAATTTTTTCAAAAGAAAGCAAAGGGGGTAGTCCATGGTTTTTTTTGGCGAAAAATATTTTTTTCGCACTATCTGCAAAAAACAGAATTTCAACTAAAGCCAATTTGGTTCTCTATCCAACGCAATAGAAATCAAGTCGATATCTAGAAAAGTAAGCAAGTTATGACTAAAAAGGTAAGCAGTTCTACTACTGCCTCTTTCCGACCACTTTTTAGTAGAACTGGTTACCTTTTTGGTCATAGCTTGGTAAGTTTTTAATATATCTACTTGATTTCTTTTGCTTTGGATAGCTAACCGTATTGGCCTTAATTAGAAATTTTTTTCTGATGGATAGTAAAGGAAAAAATTTTTATAATTTTTTCAAAAGAAAGTAAAGGGGGTAGTCCATGGTTTTTTTTGGCGAAAAATATTTTTTTCGCACTATCTGCAAAAAACAGAATTTGAACTAAAGCCAATTTGGTTCTCTTTTTAACGCAATAGAAATCAAGTCGATATCTAGAAAAGTAAGCAAGTTATGACTAAAAAGGTAAGCAGTTCTACTACTGCCTCTTTCCGACCACTTTTTAGTAGAACTGGTTACCTTTTTGGTCATAACTTGGTAAGTTTTCAATATATCTACTTGATTTCTTTTGCTTTGGATAGCTAACTGTATTGGCCTTAATTAGAAATTTTTTTCTGATGGATAGTGAATTAAAATTTTTTTATAATTTTTTCAAAAGAAAGCAAAGGGGGTAGTCCATGGTTTTTTTTGGCGAAAAATATTTTTTTCGCACTATCTGCAAAAAACAGAATTTCAACTAAAGCCAATTTGGTTCTCTATCCAACGCAATAGAAATCAAGTCGATATCTAGAAAAGTAAGCAAGTTATGACTAAAAAGGTAAGCAGTTCTACTACTGCCTCTTTCCGACCACTTTTTAGTAGAACTGGTTACCTTTTTGGTCATAACTTGGTAAGTTTTCAATATATCTACTTGATTTCTTTTGCTTTGGATAGCTAACCGTATTGGCCTTAATTAGAAATTTTTTTCTGATGGATAGTAAAGGAAAATTTTTTTATAATTTTTTCAAAAGAAAGCAAAGGGGGTAGTCCATGGTTTTTTTTTGGCGAAAAATATTTTTTTCGCACTATCTGCAAAAAACAGAATTTGAACTAAAGCCAATTTGGTTCTCTATCCAACGCAATAGAAATCAAGTCGATATCTAGAAAAGTAAGCAAGTTATGACTAAAAAGGTAAGCAGTTCTACTACTGCCTCTTTCCGACCACTTTTTAGTAGAACTGGTTACCTTTTTGGTCATAACTTGGTAAGTTTTCAATATATCTACTTGATTTCTTTTGCTTTGGATAGCTAACCGTATTGGCCTTAATTAGAAATTTTTTTCTGATGGATAGTAAAGGAAAATTTTTTTATAATTTTTTCAAAAAAAAGCAAAGGGGGTAGTCCATGGTTTTTTGTGGCGAAAAATATTTTTTTCGCAGTATCTGCAAAAAACAGAATTTGAACTAAAGCCAATTTGGTTCTCTATCTAACGCAATAGAAATCAAGTCGATATCTAGAAAAGTAAGCAAGTTATGACTAAAAAGGTAAGCAGTTCTACTACTGCCTCTTTCCGACCACTTTTTAGTAGAACTGGTTACCTTTTTGGTCATAACTTAGTAAGTTTTCAATATATCTACTTGATTTCTTTTGCTTTGGATAGCTAACCGTATTGGCCTTAATTAGAAATTTTTTTCTGATGGATAGTAAAGGAAAATTTTTTTATAATTTTTTCAAAAAAAAGCAAAGGGGGTAGTCCATGGTTTTTTTTGGCGAAAAATATTTTTTTCGCACTATCTGCAAAAAACAGAATTTGAACTAAAGCCAATTTGGTTCTCTATCCAACGCAGTAGAAATCAAGTCGATATCTAGAAAAGTAAGCAAGTTATGACCAAAAAGGTAAGCAGTTCTACTATTGCCTCTTTCCGGCCACTTTTTAGTAGAACTGGTTACCTTTTTGGTCATAACTTGGTAAGTTTTCAATATATCTACTTGATTTCTTTTGCTTTGGATAGCTAACCGTATTGGCCTTAATTAGAAATTTTTTTCTGATGGATAGTAAAGGAAAAATTTTTTATAATTTTTTCAAAAGAAAGCAAAGGGGGTAGTCCATGGTTTTTTTTGGCGAAAAATATTTTTTTCGCACTATCTGCAAAAAACAGAATTTGAACTAAAGCCAATTTGGTTCTCTATCCAACGCAATAGAAATCAAGTCGATATCTAGAAAAGTAAGCAAGTTATGACTAAAAAGGTAAGCAGTTCTACTACTGCCTCTTTCCGACCACTTTTTAGTAGAACTGGTTACCTTTTTGGTCATAACTTGGTAAGTTTTCAATATATCTACTTGATTTCTTTTGCGTTGGATAGCTAACCGTCTTGGCCTTAATTAGAAATTTTTTTCTGATGGATAGTAAAGGAAAATTTTTTTATAATTTTTTCAAAAAAAAGCAAAGGGGGTAGTCCATGGTTTTTTGTGGCGAAAAATATTTTTTTCGCACTATCTGCAAAAAACAGAATTTGAACTAAAGCCAATTTGGTTCTCTATCCAACGCAGTAGAAATCAAGTCGATATCTAGAAAAGTAAGCAAGTTATGACCAAAAAGGTAAGCAGTTCTACTATTGCCTCTTTCCGGCCACTTTTTAGTAGAACTGGTTACCTTTTTGGTCATAACTTGGTAAGTTTTCAATATATCTACTTGATTTCTTTTGCTTTGGATAGCTAACCGTATTGGCCTTAATTAGAAATTTTTTTCTGATGGATAGTAAAGGAAAAATTTTTTATAATTTTTTCAAAAGAAAGCAAAGGGGGTAGTCCATGGTTTTTTTTGGCGAAAAATATTTTTTTCGCACTATCTGCAAAAAACAGAATTTGAACTAAAGCCAATTTGGTTCTCTATCCAACGCAATAGAAATCAAGTCGATATCTAGAAAAGTAAGCAAGTTATGACTAAAAAGGTAAGCAGTTCTACTACTGCCTCTTTCCGGCCACTTATTAGTAGAACTGGTTACCTTTTTGGTCATAACTTGCTAAGTTTTCAATATATCTACTTGATTTCTTTTGCGTTGGATAGCTAACCGTATTGGCCTTAATTAGAAATTTTTTTCTGATGGATAGTGCAAGAAAATTTTTTTATAATTTTTTCAAAAAAAAGCAAAGGAGGTAGTCCATGGTTTTTTTTGGCGAAAAATATTTTTTTCGCACTATCTGCAAAAAACAGAATTTGAACTAAAGCCAATTTGGTTCTCTATCCAACGCAATAGAAATCAAGTCGATATCTAGAAAGGTAAGCAAGTTATGACTAAAAGGGTAAGCAGTTCTACTACTGCCTCTTTCCGGCCACTTTTTAGTAGAACTGGTTACCTTTTTGGTCATAACTTGGTAAGTTTTCAATATATCTGCTTGATTTCTTTTGCTTTGGATAGCTAACCGTATTGGCCTTAATTAGAAATTTTTTTCTGATAGATAGTGCAAGAAAAATTTTTTAGCGAAAAACAATTTTTTCCCATTGCGAAAAAGAAAAAAAGGCTATTTTGAAAATGAAAAAAGTTTAAGAAAAAGCTAGAGGCCAAACCATAAATGTCAAAACTAAATGCGAAAAAAAGACTAAATCTAGCCTGAAAATGGCTAAAATGGCAGCGCTGCTAGTCATCCATCATAGATTCTTAAAATTTTATAAACAAACAAGCCTTATTGATTCTGACAGCCATTCCACAAGTCTAGTCTTTCTCTCAATTTTTTTTTTTTTTTTTGGAATGAACTGTTTTCCATGATAGATTTAACAATAAATTCAAGTTTAGTCATCATTTAAATGAATTCTTTTCCTACAGTTCTAGTTGGTTTTTGCTTGCCTTCATACAAATTTTTTTACAAAAAAAAAAAAAAAAAATTGTTTTTTCAGCATTTGGGCAGAAGAGCATTTTTGTATTTCTTATGACTACAAAATCGTGCCCTGTCATCGGTGAGATACAGCCCCATCTCGGTGAAAAAGTCATTGAAAATTTCACAAAGAGAGTAATGGTCTGTTATCAGGGCCGTAGAAGCAATTGGACACATATTTTTTCCATACTTAATGGGGACATGTCGTCTTTACAATTCATTAAAAAATCACAGCTCGCTCAAAAAATATATTTTTTTTTTTTTGTTGTAAATGAAAAAGTTCGCTCTTACTGAGACATCTTACATGTATGTATATGTGTTTGCCCTGCACTGCTCTGTTTTAAAGCAATCCACGACTCACACAGCCACATAGGGTTCGTTTACAAAGTTCAACTTAACAAACGAAATTTAAATTGGGTGTAGCATGTGTGTGTGTTTAGCTATTTTTGTTGTTGTTTTCTAGTTTTTTTGTATTCATTATTGTTGTTGTTATTTTATTTGTTAGAAATTTAAATTGTCATCGTCCTTCCCTTTCAGTTTTTTACCATTTTTGGTCAAGTATTTATTAGATGAATTATTTGAAGGGCAATCCAAGCCACAAGCATGCTTCAGCCCCCCAATAGAAAACTAAACTGAAATGAAAAAACTTAAAACAGAAATTGAAACTGAAAAATATATAAATAGAAAAATAAAAACAACTAAAATTTTGCAGCGACCTAAATTTTCTAGTCAAATGATATACAAAATGTAATTTGTTAAATGTTTCTTTTCTTTTCTTTCTCTCTTTATTTTTTGGTAAAAGAAGGGTTAAATATTAAATCTTTTTTTGTTTTGGTTGCTGCTAGGAAATGCCTAAAAAGACTTTGTGAAAAAAACGTTGGTTTTCCTGAAGGTATTTTCTGATAAAACCCTTAAACATCAGTAAGTAAGAGAAGAAGAAAAAGATGAGTTCGTCACCTAAACCAATTGCTACTTCTAATGAACCCATATAGCATGCCGACCACTATAGTCGACATCGCAGTGAAACCCTGCAGGTGGTGCTCCCCGAGATAGAGATTGCGCTGCTCTTCCAAGTTTGGACAATGGCAGATAAGGTGTTGCACAGTTTCCTCCTCTTCTTCGTCTTGACACCTTCTAGAGTAGTCAGTTAATGGCAAATGCATTCTATTAGCATGGTTGCTAAAACTGCAGTATCCTATTAATGCCGCCACCACATTTCTCGAGTGGGCTCTCTGGAGTCCCAATAAATGTCTGCTGCGATTACTATCCAGCCTAGAGCACATCATTATCATCGTACTGCACGTCTCTCTGTCTCCCTATCTGGACGTAAAAATATGCTTTCGATGTGATGTTTGCAGACAGAGAGGGATGCCGCAGGGCGTGTCGGTATTCTGCTCTGCCAAAAGTTGTGACAAAGAAAAATGTAAAAAAAAAAATAAGAAATATTAGAAATAAATAAAAATGGACCCTTTCTTTCCTATAGGCTTACACCCTTAAGAGATTTAAAAATTTATTAAAATCGAAAAAGAGCTTTTGTTTTATATGAAATGATGCCCCAAAACTGAAACCCTCTAGTTTTTTTATTTTCAGTTGGAAAAGATGCACACAGAAAACAACTTGGGTTGTGAGAACTAAATTTGTTTCCAATCAAAAATTCTGATGTGATAATTAATTAATAGTAACCAGACTTCCATAGTATAGACTAACATTTTTTTCCTCAGAATGATTTGAGCTGTTAGACCGATTTTTAATTGTTACAATCAAAAAGTTCGATTGTCACAACTGAATTTTTGATTGGAAACAAATTTAGTTTTCACAACCGAAGCTGTTTTCTGTGTGTGTCTTTAAAAATATTGTTGCTAACGGGCATTCCTTTTTTTCAAGTCCCTTAAAATCAACCCACTCTCTTTATAAAAAAAAAGATACTTATTCTTGCAGGCTGTTTATGCACAATTCTCGTAATTAGTGATGATTCGGTTACTATTTACTTTTTGCTGCTGCTGCTGTTGTTAAGTTGCACAACAGCAACTTCAATCACTTTTACTGAAACTGATACAATGCAAAGAGCATTTATGGCAAAGGTGGCATAAACATGAAAGCGTGACTTGGTATTTATGTGTTAGTGTTGGTGTTAGATGGCAAATTCAAATATCAGCTTCAGCGTCGCGAGCACCTACCCGTTTTTTAGTTCTGTAGTTAGTTGGGCCTTAATATGTAAATTTTATAACGTTTTTGTTTACAGTATGTGTGTGTTTGTGTGCTCTTTCTTTTTTCTCCGCTCTCACAAGGACTTTCTACAAGAGATGCCTTAGCAATAGCTAAGGGAAACTAAAAAAAAACTAGGGGGAGCTGATAATTTTTTTTTTGAATTTTTTTCCTCTTGTTTCGTTTCAAAATGTGTTTATAAATTTTTAATGGAGTTTCTTTATTTTGTTTTAGTTTTTTCAAACGGACACACATACACTTGCTTACGCACTTATTTCCTGGCGGATTTATATTTATTCACAAATTCAAATCATAAATTTTTAAATCTGTCTTGAGAAAATTTTGTTCAAACCAAACTTTTTTGTTCTATTTTTTGGTAATAAATTTTGTTTTCTGCGGTTGTTATTTAAATATTTATGGCTGCGCTAGAGATAAAAAGGGTTCCTTTAAAAAAAAAAAAATAAATAAAAAAATTAAAAATAAATAAAAGCTCTAATTCTAAGTGAGTTTTAGATCTTTAAAAAAGTTTTATCAAGGGAACTTTGCTAGATATATTTTAAAGTAATGAATTTGCAGTTGTGGCAGCAGAGACAAAAATGTATTTTATAGAAAAGAAAAAATATTTCTCCCTTCCCTGCTGGCCCTTGAAAATAAGTGTAATTGTGCTCATAACATGAAAGCATTTAAAACTAAAATGAAATAAAATAATAAAAAAAAGTTTTTGGCAATAAAACAAAAATTACATAAAAAACAAAACTTTTACTTTTAAAACATAAAGGGAATCGTTTCTTCTTTTTTAAATACTTTGTAATTAATGCTAAAACAGCTAATTATCCATAACAATGGGTAAAGGAATAAATTGCTGAATAAAATCTAAGTCAGGAATTTAGCAATTTGAATTTCAATGAGGAGTCGCACAGCAAAAAATGCCTTTTCGTTCCTTTCTTTTTTTAAATTTAAAAGTTTATGTTTTAGAAATATTTTTTTTGTTTTTAATTATCAATATTAAGTTGAGCTCTATCGGCATAAATCTTATTGGTTCGACTTGCCACATTATTAAAAGGTCTAAAAGATACAGACTTCAGTTTTACTCAGAAATAAAAGTCTTAGAAGTAACTGGAAGTTCAAAAGACTTAAGACAGAAACTTGATTTTTGTGAAAGAATAAAAGACTTGAAACACAAACTTACAGTATCGTCCTTAATAAATGACTTAGGAGACAAACTCTGGAGTTTGTGCATTGCGAGTAATACGCTTACATTAGAGAATATCGGCAACAATAACTATTTTAGCACAATTTTTCTGACAATTTGTCAAAAAGACAAATGAAATTTTAGTGTTTCATTGATTTCTCTTTTGTTTTTATATGGAAATTTTGTAGCTTTACATGTACGTAATATGTGTAAGCACCCACAGGCGAAAGCAAGTATTTTCTTTTCTGCAATAGAACTGGTATCTTATATCAGGAGGTATGCCAGAGAGGATTTTCTTGTATTGAAATCCTTTATGTGATGTTATTTCCTTCCTTTCTTTAATAACCATAAATATATTTTTATAACTTTATGACTTTACAAATAGTTGGGCCTTAATACTTTATAATCACGAAATCAGTATTATTACTTTGTTAATGTACCTACATATTTGGACTAGCATACAGTGTTTGAGAAACGCAGGTTCTATTCCTATCTAGACCCTGGGTAAGTTTTGTGGACTTGTGTTGTTATTAAAAAAATAAACTTTTTTTTTATTTTTTCCAATTTTAAGCAAAGTTATTCATACGCATGCTAACTTGAAACTCACAGTCATGAGTTTTAAAATAAAAGTCAAATTTTCAATGGCTAAATCATCATAAGTGGAATTAAGCCGATTCATTAGCATAAATTCAGTCAGCCACACAGCGGTGAGAAGGCAACAGTAGGCTTTCTGTTGCAACCTTAAATTAATGCTTTAAACACACACATACTCATATGTAAATTCATTTATTTAACCACTTACACACACACCCAAAAATGACAGGTAGATAGACTAGAAACATTTACCACAAATTGTTATCAAATATAAAAGATAAATGCTGCTGCCAATCTGGATCAATACAACATTTTATGTAATTTAATAAATCCGTCATTTAAAATAACACACACACACACACACATACTGTTACATAAATGAATGCATTCAATTTTATCTACACTAAGAGAATTTCTTTTATATATTTGCTGAATTTTGTCATTAATCCAATGAAAAATTCATTAGTTTTTATGCTATAAATAATTTAATGAAATATTTATTCGTTTAAAGAAATAATTTCATTAATTTAAGGAAAAGTTCATGCATTTAATGAATTAATATTTTTTTAAACTAAAGAAAATATTTCATCAAGTCAATGAAAGAATTTCTTTGATTTAATTAAATATTTACTCATTTAATGAAATATTAGTTCAATAAAATAACTCCATTAATTCAATTAAAAATATTACATTAATTCAATTAAATAAAACGATTTCATTAATTCAATTGAAAAAGTCCAGTAATTCAATTAAATAATTTCACTAATTCAATTAAATATTTTCATTAATTCAATTAACTAATGTCTTCAAATCAATGAAATATTCACTCATTTAATGAAATATTAGTTCAATAAAATAATTTCATTAATTCATTTAAAAACATTGCATTAATCCAACGAAATAATTTAATTAAAAAAATTAAATGTTTTCAATAATTCAATTGTAAAAGTTCAATAATTCTATAAAATAATTTCACTAATTCAATGAAATTCTTTCATTAATTCAATTATTTAATTTCTTTGATTCAATGAAATAAGTTCATTAATTCAATGTAATAATTTTGACTAATTTATGAAATTTTAATGAAATTTTGCCATTGGTTTTTATGCTATACATTTCTTGCAGTGTATTTGATTTAAAAGTATGAAACTCTCACACTGGCACGTACGTATTGTACATTCATTATTCGTATGAATATTTCATATGCGCTCATTCACTTTTGCAAACTTACATTACACACTTACACTGTTGGTTAGTAATCGTTTAAGTGTGAATAAGAAAAAGTCATAAATTATTTAATTTTATGAACGTGTTAACGCTTTAAAATACTCTTACTCGTACTAGTGCTTTCCCATCAGGCAGTTGTGTTATTCACTTGCACTTTCACTTGCCAGCATTTTTTTTTTTTTGCAAAAATTCCTTTCCATTTATTTAAAAGAAATTTCAATAGAAATAAATGAGCGCAAAGCATTTTAATGTCTGTCTGTCTGTTGAAGCTTTTGTAGGGCTTTATTTGAATAGTTGATTTTTATCGTTTAACTTTTCTTTTTATTTATTTTTGCAGATGAAATAAAAATTGTTTAAGAAAAGGGTTGCATGGCAAACGAAATGTCATCACACTTATTTCAGCTGTTAATCAATTGATGATCAGAAATAGTTTAAAGCTTAGTGAAGGCAACCAAATCATCAATTTTTAGTTTTAAAACAGCACAGCAAATAGCAAACAAAATTAAATGCTTCAAAGCAAAATCAATTTAAAACAAAATTTTTAAAAACTGATAAACTTATTTCTCTCGGACAATAGTTGTCTGCCCATAAAAACATTAAAACTTTTTAGTTTATCCATTTTTTATTCATTTACAGCGTAGAACTTGGATGAGTTTAGTTTTTGCATTAAGCAGAATTTAAAAAAAAAAATTCCTCTTTCTTTTTTGTTTTTGTTTGTGGGTACAGCAGTAGCCATTGCCATTTCTATAATATTTTTTTTCTATTTTTTTTTTATTACAAAAATATGTTAAAACGTTTTAACAAAGCGCAGCAGCAGCAGCACCAGCAGCAGCAAACCAGCTTTATAATTTTTCTTTAGTTGTTGTTGTAATTTTATGGCTTTTTTCTTTTTTATTATAATAAAATGCTCATACAATAGAATATTTTGAGTAAAATAAAAATAACAAAAAACAAAATATTCCAACAACAACAGCATACACATTAAGCAAATGTCCGTAGAGTATTGAGAAAAAATTATATAAAAAAAATAAACCGAGATTAGACAGAATTATTGTTGTCATTGTAATGGAAAATCGATGCCATTTCATCACAACATTTATTCTTGTTTTCGTTAGTGCACTTTCATTTGCTTTTCTAAAATTTTCCACTTGTTTTCTGTTCCACAAAAACAAATTCGAGTAAGTGTAAGAAAATTATAGAAACTTAATTTTTTAATAAAAAAAAACTCTAGAAAAGTTTGCTAAAGTAAGAAAAAAGAATGCTGCCTTTCCCGCAATCATAATGAAAATAATAAAATGTGGATACGCCTGCCAAATGTTTTATATCGCTGCTGTTAAATTTCGATTAAGACTTTAACAACCATAATAACGCAACTCATACTAAATCCTATTTAAGTGTTCTTTAAGTCACAGACGTTACAACGCGTTGGATACAACTTCAAAACCTTTAAAGTAAATTTTATATGGAAAGAGGCGCTTGTGGTTTATAGAAAATAATAAAGAAAATTGAAAATGAAATAATAATAGTGGCAGAAGTAATAAGGAAGTAAAAGTCGTTTCAGCCACAAGTCTTGGTGGTATAAAACAAGAATAATAGAAAGCAAGCTTACGTCTTTAGCAAGTTTTTTTCTGTTTACATTTTGTTTTTTAAATTCCATCCTGTCTAACAGCTTAAAAAATCAATCAGTTTTTAGCCGTGATTTGAATACATCGTTACATAAAACCTTGTGTCTGGCTTCGTATTTGTATGCACAAACATTATGAACATGTACAGCTTAAAAATTTTCCAAAAAAAGGAAGATTCTGCTCCTTTTCTTTTTTTTTTTTTTGTATGAAAAACTAAAATTTCGGTTGTATTTTGACTTTTTGCAAAAACATTTTGATTGTTATTTCTGATAAAACTGTTTACCACTATTTTTGTTCGTTTTGTATTTTAGACAAAATAAAAAAATGCATTCAGCAAAATTGTTAAAAAAAATAAAGGTGGTTCTACTTCCTAGTTCATAGCTCAGCCATTTATGGCCGGATTGGGCTAAATTTAAATAGCAACTAAAAGCTAAGAGTTTTCAACAAATTGGCAACTAAACGTTTCCGTAGGTTGTCTAGAGACTTCAGAACGTTGATTTCAACATGAAGATGGACAGACAGACATCGCTAAAACAACCAAGGATCAACAATATACTCGTACACAGTTAAAAGGGGCAGCAATTACACACTTTTTGTGAAGGTTATAATAAAAATATTATTATTTTACTGCCAACTTCACTACGTAACGCTTCATTTGTTCATACATTTCGTATGAACATGAAAATTTTTCGCTTTGCTTGAAAAGATTTTTTTAAAAGAATTTAAGTGAAAATTGTTTTCAGCAATATAAAAAAAGATAAAATTAAAGCGAAGCCATTTTAGTTTACATATTTTTTTTTCAAGAATTTCTGCATAAATAAATTTTAATTTGTTATTGTTTGTGTTTTTAGTTTTAATGTTTGCTTGTGTTAAATTATTTGGCAGCTCTGCTAGTGAAGGGTCTGCAAGAGTGATGGCTGGCTGTGGCCAAGGTGTTTTTAAACAAATAGCCAAAAATAGCAGCAGCAGCAATGAATATTCAAAATATTTACAAAAACTTTAATTAATGATGCAAACTGGAGTGCAAAATGTGAAGTTTGCGTTTTTTTTAATTCAAATTAAATTGGTGGCATAGAAAATAATTTAAATTTCTCAAATATTTTTGCAAGTGTTTGTTGGTCGTTGTCTTTCTTTGGTTTTTAATGAAATGAATTTGTGTCATGAGAAAGGAAATAACTTTTATATTTAAACAACAGCCAACATAAAAAAATCACTAGAACGCCATAAACAAAAATATTCTTTCTAACAATAACATCAACAAAAAAACAACAAGAATTCTAGTTTGCCACACTTAAAATTATTTTTATACAAAACCTGTAAATGAACAACAATAGAAAATTATTCTGTCTATAAATTCTGTAAATGATAATAACTCAACAGACAGCATACTCATGTCTATGTGTGTGTATGCCAACTACACATAAATCTAAGCACACCTATAAAAACAAACACACACATACACTAAAATACTCCTGTTTAATATTTACAAATGTTTTACAATTTAGCTGCACATACGCACACTTCTAGGCTTCCACACACCATTATCTAATATAGAAACACACACATACACACAATTTTATTTGCATAAATATGTATTTTTCTAATAAATGTGTGTCTATTTTGTATAATAGAAACTTAAATGTACCCGTGTGTTAGGTGATGCTAAACCCCATAAGCAACTAAGCTCAGTTTGAATTGGCTGTTTCTTCATTTTTAAGTTTTAATAATTCAAATTACCTGGCTCTAAAATAAAACTTTATGACTTTTAATGTCATAAACGAGAGTATTGTTCTGATAGTCAACTTTATTTTTTATAAAAAAATTTAAAAATTCTCAATGTTAAAAAAAATATTAGAAATAAGCAGAGTTAAAAATCGACAATTCTTTTCCAACAGGCTAAGAGCCTTATTAGTTTTAACCAAAATGAGAAATAATTTAATAAAATCAGAAAACAGCTTTTGGTTTTATGCTCAGTTTAGTTAGACTGTTGGAGAAACCTAATCTCCTAATGAAGTTCTTCATTTTCAAAAAATTATTAAAAATAGAAAGAGTTAAAATTCGACCTATAATTTACTATGGGCTTAGAGCCTTTTGTGTTTTTAACCAAACTAGCCATAATTTATTAAAATCAGAAAACAGCTTTTGGTTTTATGCTCAGTTTAGTTAGACTGTTAAGGAAACCTAATCTAATAATGAAGTTCTTCATTTTCAAAAAATTATTAAAAATAGAAAGAGTTAAAATTCGACCTATAATTTACTATGGACTTAGAGCCTTTTGTGTTTTTAACCAAACTAGCCATAATTTATTAAAATCAGAAAACAGCTTTTGGTTTTATGCTCAGTTTAGTTAGACTGTTAAGGAAACCTAATCTAATAATGAAGTTCTTCATTTTCAAAAAATTATTAAAAATAGAAAGAGTTAAAATTCGACTTATAATTTACTATGGCCTTAGAGCCTTTTGTGTTTTTAACTAAACTAGCCATAATTTATTAAAATCAGAAAACAGCTTTTGGTTTTATGCTCAGTTTAGTTAGACTGTTGGAGAAACCTAATCTCCTAATGAAGTTCTTCATTTTCAAAAAATTATTAAAAATAGAAAGAGTTAAAATTCGACTTATAATTTACTATGGGCTTAGAGCCTTTTGTGTTTTTAACCAAACTAGCCATAATTTATTAAAATCGGAAAACAAATTTTGTTTTTGTGCACAATTTAGTTAGACTGTTGGAGAAACCTAATCTCCTAATGAAGTTCTTCATTTTCAAAAAATTATTAAAAATAGAAAGAGTTAAAATTCGACCTATAATTTACTATGGACTTAGAGCCTTTTGTGTTTTTAACCAAACTAGCCATAATTTATTAAAATCAGAAAACAGCTTTTGGTTTTATGCTCAGTTTAGTTAGACTGTTAAGGAAACCTAATCTCCTAATGAAGTTCTTCATTTTCAAAAAATTATTAAAAATAGAAAGAGTTAAAATTCGACCTATAATTTACTATAGGCTTAAAGTCTTTTGTGTTTTTAACCAAACTAGCCATAATTTAATAAAATCAGAAAACAGCTTTTGGTTTTATGCTCAGTTTAGTTAGACTGTTGGAGAAACCTAATCTCCTAATGAAGTTCTTCATTTTCAAAAAATTATTAAAAATAGAAAGAGTTAAAATTCGACCTATAATTTACTATGGGCTTAAAGCCTTTTGTGTTTTTAACCAAACTAGCCATAATTTAATAAAATCAGAAAACAGCTTTTGGTTTTATGCTCAGTTTAGTTAGACTGTTGGTGAAACCTATTCTCCTAATGAAGTTCTTCATTTTCAAAAAATTATTAAAAATAGAAAGAGTTAAAATTCGACTTATAATTTACTATGGGCTTAAAGCCTTTTGTGTTTTTAACCAAACTAGCCATAATTTAATAAAATCAGAAAACAGCTTTTGGTTTTATGCTCAGTTTAGTTAGACTGTTAAGGAAACCTAATCTAATAATGAAGTTCTTCATTTTCAAAAAATTATTAAAAATAGAAAGAGTAAAATTTCGACCTATAATTTACTATGGACTTAGAGCCTTTTGTGTTTTTAACCAAACTAGCCATAATTTATTAAAATCAGAAAACAGCTTTTGGTTTTATGCTCAGTTTAGTTAGACTGTTAAGGAAACCTAATCTAATAATGAAGTTCTTCATTTTCAAAAAATTATTAAAAATAGAAAGAGTTAAAATTCGACTTATAATTTACTATGGCCTTAGAGCCTTTTGTGTTTTTAACTAAACTAGCCATAATTTATTAAAATCAGAAAACAGCTTTTGGTTTTATGCTCAGTTTAGTTAGACTGTTGGAGAAACCTAATCTCCTAATGAAGTTCTTCATTTTCAAAAAATTATTAAAAATAGAAAGAGTTAAAATTCGACTTATAATTTACTATGGGCTTAGAGCCTTTTGTGTTTTTAACCAAACTAGCCATAATTTATTAAAATCGGAAAACAAATTTTGTTTTTGTGCACAATTTAGTTAGACTGTTGGAGAAACCTAATCTCCTAATGAAGTTCTTCATTTTCAAAAAATTATTAAAAATAGAAAGAGTTAAAATTCGACCTATAATTTACTATGGACTTAGAGTTTTTTGTGTTTTTAACCAAACTAGCCATAATTTATTAAAATCAGAAAACAGCTTTTGGTTTTATGCTCAGTTTAGTTAGACTGTTAAGGAAACCTAATCTCCTAATGAAGTTCTTCATTTTCAAAAAATTATTAAAAATAGAAAGAGTTAAAATTCGACCTATAATTTACTATAGGCTTAAAGTCTTTTGTGTTTTTAACCAAACTAGCCATAATTTAATAAAATCAGAAAACAGCTTTTGGTTTTATGCTCAGTTTAGTTAGACTGTTGGAGAAACCTAATCTCCTAATGAAGTTCTTCATTTTCAAAAAATTATTAAAAATAGAAAGAGTTAAAATTCGACCTATAATTTACTATGGGCTTAAAGCCTTTTGTGTTTTTAACCAAACTAGCCATAATTTATTAAAATCAGAAAACAGCTTTTGGTTTTATGCTCAGTTTAGTTAGACTGTTGGAGAAACCTAATCTCCTAATGAAGTTCTTCATTTTCAAAAAATTATTAAAAATAGAAAGAGTTAAAATTCGACCTATAATTTACTATGGACTTAGAGCCTTTTGTGTTTTTAACCAAACTAGCCATAATTTATTAAAATCAGAAAACAGCTTTTGGTTTTATGCTCAGTTTAGTTAGACTGTTAAGGAAACCTAATCTCCTAATGAAGTTCTTCATTTTCAAAAAATTATTAAAAATAGAAAGAGTTAAAATTCGACCTATAATTTACTATGGGCTTAAAGCCTTTTGTGTTTTTAACCAAACTAGCCATAATTTATTAAAATCGGAAAACAAATTTTGTTTTTGTGCACTATTTAGTTAGACTGTTGGAGAAACCTAATCTCCTAATGAAGTTCTTCATTTTCAAAAAATTATTAAAAATAGAAAGAGTTAAAATTCGACTTACAATTTACTATGGGCTTAGAGCCTTTTGTGTTTTTAACCAAACTAGCCATAATTTATTAAAATCAGAAAACAGCTTTTGGTTTTATGCTCAGTTTAGTTAGACTGTTAAGGAAACCTAATCTAATAATGAAGTTCTTCATTTTCAAAAAATTATTAAAAATAGAAAGAGTTAAAATTCGACCTATAATTTACTATGGACTTAGAGCCTTTTGTGTTTTTAACCAAACTAGCCATAATTTATTAAAATCAGAAAACAGCTTTTGGTTTTATGCTCAGTTTAGTTAGACTGTTAAGGAAACCTAATCTAATAATGAAGTTCTTCATTTTGAAAAAATTATTAAAAATAGAAAGAGTTAAAATTCGACTTATAATTTACTATGGGCTTAGAGCCTTTTGTGTTTTTAACCAAACTAGCCATAATTTATTAAAATCGGAAAACAAATTTTGTTTTTGTGCACAATTTAGTTAGACTGTTGTAGAAACCTAATCTCCTAATGAAGTTCTTCATTTTCAAAAAATTATTAAAAATAGAAAGAGTTAAAATTCGACCTATAATTTACTATGGACTTAGAGCCTTTTGTGTTTTTAACCAAACTAGCCATAATTTATTAAAATCAGAAAACAGCTTTTGATTTTGTGCACAATGTAGTTAGTACTATTAATTAAAAAATACAAAACTTGGACTGGGCTAGATTTTGCATTCCTTTTGTTAATTTTGAATAGCCTAATATTGTTAGTCGGTTACTAAATTGCTTGAGGGAGAAGTTTTTCAAAAGTTTGTATTTTTGCATTTGTGCTAGGCTTTTGTGTGGATGTGTGTGTGTTGCCTCATTGTTGCAGAAATTGCTCATTTGGGTCCTTTTATATACACATATTAATGTCTCCCTGGCATGTTTACAAAATAAAGACACAGCTGCCGTACTGTGTTTGATGTTAGCAAATTATTTAAAATTAACAAGGTGAGTAATGTATGTGTGTGTGTGTAAGTAAACACCTATTAAATTCAAAAGCTATTAACTATTTACATCAGCCTAATTAAACACCTACTGTGGTATGCAGCACATCTTAGAAACGCTTTAAAATTATAAAAAAAAAATTAAAAATAAATTTTCAATTAAAATTCAGGCCTGTTCCTATTACCCTGTTGATTTGTCTTCTTAATGTCTGGCTAAAGTGATTAAAAAAATTTTGTTTTTTTTTTTAATTCTAAACACAACAACAACTACAATAATAATATTAAAAATATTTAATTTTTATTGTTTTCTGTTGAGTGGCTTAAAAGCCGCGTTATTACGATTATTATACCCTCTTTAAAATTTTTTTCCAGCCCATTTAACTGTTCATGTGCTCATGTCATTCGCCATGAGCTTATGCCTTTTTGGTTGTCTGGTATAAGAATTGCTCTTTTTTTTGTTGTTGCTGGTGCTTTGGTTTTAGTTTATCTGTTGTGTGTGTGTGTGTGTGTGTGTTGTTATTGTTATTGGCTTTACATTGTGCTAGTGAAAATCACTACAAATACAATTTTGACCTTTTGATGGCTCTTGTTAATGTACGGGTGGGTTGGTGTTTTGTTTTGCTTTTTTTTTTTTTTTTTTTTTTTTTTTGTTAAACAATTGTCGTCTATTGAGGATAAACGTTTTATATTTCAAAACCAAAGAGGATTATAAAGCCTGCAAAGAGACAATAAAAATAAAAATGAAGCAGGATAATACACAAAATGCTTTCGAATAAAATTTGTTGCTAGTGGTTGGTTAAGTAGTTGCTTTCTTTCAGGTTTAAGTTTATTTTGTTTCCTTAATTTGGAGCAAAAAAAAAACTAATAAAAATTAAATTCCCCCTATACAAAAATTATAATTTAATAAAAATTATTAAAAAAATTACTCACTCACTCAATTTATTTTAAATGAAAACCCATTAATGTAACAACTCGTAATAAATAAATAAAGTGAAAAGTAATTGATATTTATTTCCTTAAATTATTTTTAAATGTAAATTTTTTATTAGCCTGCATCAATCACATGACTTTATTAACGTTAACAAGAGGATTCTTGTAAAGAAAAAAATCCTGTTTAACACTGAATGGCTGTAATGGAACCCACAAGTCAAATAAATAACATCGTAACACATTTCAATGGGTCCTTTTGTTTTTGCTTTTATTTTTATTTTTGCAAACATGTTGTTGAAATGTGCTTGTTGTATGCAATCGTTTAACTCATTTGGTTTAAATTTAAATGCTGCTTAGCAAATACCTCGCAAACACTGATTGAACAACAGAAATTTCACTTGCCTGGTAGTTGACATGTTGCATGTTAATCTAAAGTACGAGTATATAGTAAGTGAGAAATTAGAATTGTACTATACATTTTCCGTATCAGCTTTTCTATTGACTTTATTACCACTAAAATAAAATTAACTACATTACGATGACGCAGGTATCTCTTCACTAACGCTTTAAGGTGACTTCGGTGATATATCACAATATAGGTAAAACGGCATTATTTGGTTTCTTTCAATATAATTATTATGAATGCATTACCCAAACCAAGACTTTACTTAAAATTTTTTCCAACTGACGCTTTTAGCTGAGTTCAGTGCTACGTCTCAAAATAGGTAGAATAAATTAGGTGAAATTTATTTACCTTTTTCTACCCTATTGCTTCATTCCAAGACTTCATTTCAAATTGTTGTCTGAGTCCAGAGATACGTCGTATTTATAAAGTTCTCTTCTATTGCTACTCGTACATGCCAAAACTGTATTTGACTTTATTTTCTGACTAATGCTTTTAAGTGAGTTCAGTGATACGTCACCTGTAATAGGAATAATAGCAATTAAAGTGACTATTCTTTTCTATACAAAAAATATATAACTCAAAACGGTTACTCAACCTTACGAGCTTAGTCGGTTATATATTCTGGGCATGTTTTATTTAAAGCCACCAATGTTTTTACCATAAAAAATTTTTTTTCTATTATTTTTCTTAATTAAACTTAAATTTTACCATTTTGTATGTGGTATAAGTACACTTAAAAAAAATGTGCTGAAATTAATAATAAATAATTTTTTTAAGAGGACTTCCACAATTTCCAAAAATAACAGCTACCATCAACTACCATCGTGTATGTAGAAAAAATGTCTGGCATTTACAATCGAACATAAATAAGAGCTCTGGCGGTGCGTATTTCCTACAGGCGTGTTAATCATTTTGTTTAATAAAACCCACGAAAGATAAACCAAAATAGAGCTAAAAACGCTAATTTACAAAAAAAAAAAAAAAAAAAAAGACTAGATAGCATGACAAAACAAAAATTGTTTTGCAGCCAACTTCACTACAAAATAGAAAATAGGATTTTCCAATTACTTAGCGTTGCCCCCGCTCTATTTCGTTATGCTTCAAACATTTTGAAGTAGAATGAAAATTTGTGCCACGCCTATTTAGCTATGACTCTTTAAAGAAATGTTTGTTGGGTGTATTTAAAAAAACATGCACACAATCAAACATTTTAATTTTGTATTGCTTCAAATTAATATTTAAAAAGATACAAGTCAACCAACCCAACTTCAATTTTATTTTATTTTATTTTATATCATTTATTTATTTTTTTTGTTATTGCTGTTTCTGGTTCTCTCTCACTGGATGCTTAACTGGTGTTTGGAATTATTCATGGTGTTTGTGTAGTAGAATTTTTAAAATGTATTTTAAGTATTCATTCCATTATTAGCACTTAATATTAATTCAGTGGATATACAAAAATCAAATAGCCCATAAAATAGAAATAAAATTAAAAAATAAAAGACAAAAAATAATAAATTAAATAAGCCATTTCAAGGCAAATGGAATTACTGTTTTCCATTTAAAGAAAAATGTTAAGAAAAAGACTAGCCAGATTACACTGTGTCACAAAAAAAAAATAAAAAGCTTAATAACAGTAAGTTTTCAAGGGTTTTAAAAAGAAAGTTTTAAAAATTAATTCGAAATACGTCTCCAAAAATGGCGAAAATATGAAATACTGATATTTTTCCTTATAGACCTCAGTAGTTTTGATTAAATAAATAAAATTCTTAAAAAACATTTTATTGAACCACAGTCACAAGTTTGCTAAGCAATCTAGAAAAAGCTTGACTTTGGAGATGAAAATGAGTTTTATTTGGCGAATTGAGACTCCGAAGGGTCTTAGTTAGGAACGTAACCCCATGTTTTAGTGTAAATAGCACCTCTTTTAATGCTAAATTTTCAGGAACACAATATGAACGCTAAACGAGGAATGCCTGTATGTGTAAAAAAGCTTCTTCAAAAATCCCATATTTTGCAGCAAAGAAAATAAAAAAAATGCTTATTCTTAAACCTGCACGCACTTTCCCTATCGCATCGACTAACATCGTTTTTACTTTTTGGAAAATGCCAAAAAAAAACTTCAAGTATATTTTGTGCTTTTTTTTTAAAAATTAAAATTTAGGAATAGGCTTTTACGTTACATTAATAAAAATGAAATTAATTTTGTTTTTATAAAAAAAAAATTTAATTTCTTACATTGTGTTTGATCTAGGGCGGAACAAAAATGGGCTTCGTCGATGCGACCAAGAAAGTATTTAATGGAATTATGATGGTTTTTACATTAGAAAATATAGTGGTTGTACACACTTTCACACAGATTTAGTGCCCCTGGCATTTAAAAAAAAGCACCCCAAATACAGAGTCGAAAATATTTCATAAATAAAGTGTTAAAAAATTTTAAAAACGTGCTTAAAGCACTAAGTTGACACCACTGTTCACTTTAGACGTGTTTAGAACTTGCATAAATAAATTTTGGCGGTTTTCAGCTGCCTTTGATAAAATAAATTTTTTTCTTCTTTTCAAGAACTGGGCCAAAATTGTTACATTCAATATGCAATAAAAACGATTGATTTTCACAACACAAGCGATCAACTCGTCTAGAAATTGTATATGAAAAATATTCCAAATATTAATTTTTTCCAAAAATTTTTTTAGACACAAGCGATCAAGTGTTATAAAAACAGCACAAAAGTCTTTTTGTATTAAAAAATTTTTTAATTTATAGGGATTTTGACGATTTGGTGTCTGTTTTTTCCAGAACACTTAAAGTTCTTTAAAAAAAAAAAAGTCAATGTAGCAGCTCAACGTAAAGTTTCACATCACTCCTGTACTGAAATCTTGAAATATTTTTATGATATTTTTCTGACAGTTATTTTGTAGTAAATAAACAAAAAACCAAAAAAAAATAAGAAAACTTTTTTGTGTTTCATCTTTATAAGTGTTTCCGGTTGATTGAAAGTACTTTCTTGCTTTTTTTTCTAACTGTCTGGGAAATATTATTTGCTTACAGCTGCTGATGTTATTGCTGCCACCACAACTACTACTGTTTGTTACTAACTGTTAAAACAATAAAGTTAAAAGTGTTTTAATGCAACGAAATCGACAATAAAAAATTTTTTTAACTGCTAACCGTGGGCTGTTATTAAACAAAAAAATATATAATCAGTGCTTATTTTTAATTCCGAATTCGACAGAAATTTGTGCAAAATATGCATTTTGCAAATATGATGAGTGTCCACCAGATCACCAGAATACCAAAAAATCTGGTAACTTTAATTTTATCTGTCAATTGTATACTTGTTTGTTGGTTTAGGCTTATTGGCATTTGAACAAATCTGCTCAGTGATGTTTGCAAGCAGTTAATAAGAAAAAATGTAAAAATATGCACAAGCACGACGCTCGAACGCCACTCGTAATAAGCTGATTTTAGTTTTGGAGGCAAATTTCATTTTTCTAAAATAGAGTTTTAAAATTCTTTTAAAGAAATCTTTTTAAGAAAGACAACAAAAAATTTTTAAATTACACAGGTCAACACTGAAAAATTGTGTTGGATTAATTAAAGTGGTTTTTTTTAACAGATCTAGTTTTTAATTTATGGTTCGGTTAAAAATTATGACTTCTTATGCACTTATTTTCATGCAGTTACTGTGGTTGAGGAAAAATTTTTTTAAAAAGATTTTCGTGAATAAACTACACAAATCTGCAAAGCGTTTTTGCTGTAGAAAATACCCAGGGTTAGGGCAGGAATCGAATCTGAGACATCCAGATTGATAGGCTAACACACTAACCACCACTCTATCGGGACACCCTGCAGCAATCAGACATCATATGTATGTCCCACCTTTTATTGTACGATTAACTTGCTGCTGAAAACTTTCGCTTTGCTCTTCACTGTAATCTGCAAAGTTCTAGGCAATCGATCTAAATGCAGTTTCATGCGATTCAGTAACTCTTATTAAGAACATTCGTTGGTCAAAAACAAGTATTTATAACGATATTTGAAGGAATTCGGTATTCAGTAACTTTCCGACAAAAATATTCGGTACGATAGAAATCGTTATTTGCGATAATTATTTATATTCAAATTTTGAATATTTTTGAGCTGTCGGTATACAGTTCATACGATGCCGATAGTCCCTGCTAACACAAATTGTTCCATATATTTTACGAAGAATTTTATCTTGAATACGAACTCATGGCTCTGAGCCATACAATAGCACGGGTAATATTTATGAGGGAGTGTCTTGTAAAATGCTATTTTTGGATCTAAATTGGCGGCTTGATCCAAAGTATTTAGCACCTATTGGCTAGTTTAATTCTTCTTCGTATTTCCAGGCTGATGTTATTGTTTTATTAATGGTGGCCATAATGTTTACCATACAAAAACAACAATTATGATTACGTGGCTCCCTCCAAATTATGAATATACTAAATTTAAAAGCAGATCATTTACCATTTGCCACTGTTGTGAAGAGACAACACAATTTTGTTATACATTCATGACATCTCTAGATGGTAAATATTTGCCCCAGAGTAGTAAAGTAACTTAAAAATTGCTTGGATTATTTTATTGAATAAAATTTTTTATTACTTTAAAGTGAGCTTTAACTTCAGGGTAGCTTGAAAAATCTCAAAACCTAGAGCTGCTACACTTATACTAGTGTTGATTTTTGCAATAATCACATCTAAATACAACAAATGTGATGGTGATATTTGTGAAAAATGGTATAAAGTAGACATTTGTGAACCTGTATTATCACTGTAAGTGGGGTTGTGGTAATTTCATAAGAAATTAACCAAAAAATAAGTAACTGATTGTGATCATAATTTAAGCCATAATTTATTTTTTTTTTTTGTTTTTGGAATCAGCATGCGTAAATTAGAAGTGAAGGATAATCTCTGCTAGATAAGATGCCTGACTGGCTGGTCTGTTAAAATTCAAAATTTTTTCTTTATTGCTTGATGGCTTATGCAAGCCCACTGTGCATATTATTTTTAAACAAACGACTGCAAACTACAACTGAGCCTGGCAACTAGAAATAAGTTTTAACAAAATCAGTACAACTTTATTGTTCAGTTTATTTCCTAGTTTAAATTTTTTTTTCTTTTTCTTTATACGATTTAATTTTACTGCCCTTTTTTGTGGTTTAAAAAAAAATAAGCACCATAATGACGAAGGTATTTGACCATACTGTGCGAGTATGGTTGGCACTTTGGCTGTTGCCTTCTGCAATGTGTAGGTAGAAAAAGGGAGAAATAGAAAGAGAAAGTAGTTGGCAAGTCATACCACTCAGCATAAATATTCTGTGAAAATGGTTTCTTTAACTAAAGCCTTAAGAGCTTAACTTAATTTTTTTATTTTAGGTTTATTTTTTCTGGTTACGCCATAAATTCTTTTAAAAAGCAAAAGAAAAGGCCTGAAAAATTAATTTCATTTACGATTGTTTGCTTGTGTGTAATAAAAATTATTAATCGATTTCATGGATTTTTTTCGGTGTATTAAGTTTTTATTAATAAGAAATAAATTTTTGCAAAAGAATGAAAGATTAATTACAAAACTTTTTCATTTCGCCGGCCAACTGGCTGTTAAACAGCTAAAAGGTTGGTTATGTGTGTGTGTGTGTGTGCATGGTGTGTGCGCGACCTCTGTTTGTTTGGAAAGGAATTGATCTAAAAGCCATTCCAATCTAACATGTTTGTTAAAAATGTATTTTTTGAGTTGTGACATTTTTAAATTAAATGAGAGGTTAAAATCTTTTTCAACATTTCTAACAATTTGCCAGAACAATTTGAAAGATTTTGCTGCAACAATATGGCCACTAGCACTTAACGAAAATCATATGTCTCTCTTGAAATACCCTGTTATCTTGATACTCACTATGTAATTTAATTTATTTCAGTTTTTTCCCTTTCGAATCAAAAGTTTGCTACACCTAATTACACAGTACAACAGCCAATCTGGGGGGTGAGAAATTCCAAGTCAGGGTGATGGTACTAGGTCAGTATAGTAAAACCCTCAAAGGGTTTGGCGTTCGTATGTGTCAGTTTTTTTTTTATGACCTTTTAAATTTTTTCCTTATCTTGATGTTTTTCGCTTAGTTGTAACATTTTGGCAAAAAAAAAAAAACCCCCTTTGAGGGTTTTACTATACTGACCTAGTACCATCACCCTGATTTGGAATTTCTCACCCCCCCCAACAATAATCCCAAAAATGTTCCATAGTGTTATTTAATGCCCTTAAAAAGAAATATTTTCCTTTCTTGTCTGTGTCTTTTAACTTTTCATAATTGTATAAGATAAAAAAAAGAAAAAACACGTTGTCACTGTTGACTTTTAATCACATAAGCAGCTGCTACTAATTAAAAACAGGTTTAAAACACTGAGCCGAAAATTCCGTTGCAAAATGAACATCGTATGTTGTCATTTTGTCACCATCCCGTTATCTGTCTATCTAATTGACAATGTGTGTTTTCAATTTTTTAACAAGCGTATAAAAATCGACAATGGTTTGTTATCCACGATAACGAACAAATTTTCAACTTATTAACAAACATTGTCAAATAAACAGGGCATATTGTCATTTCAGCCGGTATGATAATATGACACAAACGTGGTTTCTACACCGCTTGTGTTCATTTTGACAACAAATTGCGTCATATTTTCTCTGGGTAAAGGAACAGTTGAACTAACTGAAAAGGAATACCAACTAAAATTGCAAAATTAAATATTTATTTTAATGGTTTTATTGTACAAATTTTCACTTTTAAAAAGAAAGAATTATTTATTAGATTTCCTTTTAAGTGAATTAATATTTCATTAAATGCACTAAATTAGTGAAATCGTTTTATTAAATGAATGAATTTTTAGAAAAATTAATTAAATTAATATAATTCGTACATTTATTGAAATTATTTAATTAAATAAAATAATTTTTTATTAAATTTTTCATTTAAGTAATGAATTTATTTTTTTCATTAAATTAATTAATTTTTCATTCAATTTATGAAAGTAATTCATTCATTTAATGATTTAATGAATTTTTGTTTTAAATTCTCTTTTCGCTTGCTAAGAATTGCTTGTTGCTTGCTTACTTTTGATGATATTAGAGTTGCATTTATGACAAATTAACAACGAGTATACTTTTTCTTTTCGTTTGTGTGTGTGTGTGTGTGTGTGTAAATAACACAGGCCGAAAATTAAATTTTTTTTGTGATGCCTTGATGGCTTGATATTCACTTTGAATTTATATTGTTGCAAACTTCAATCTCTTATTTTACACAATCAAAAGAGTTAAGAAACAAATTTAATTAAAAATAAGAGAAAAGACTTGGAACACGATCTTCCAGTTTTGCCACTATTAAAAGACTTAAGAAACAAACTTTAGAAGTAAAAGATGTGGAACAGGAATTTCCGGTTTTGCAGCGATTAAAAGCCTTAAGACACAAGCTTCAATTTTGTAAAAAAAAAAACGAACTTCAATTTGTCAAAAAAAAAAAGGAAAAGTCTTGCAACATAAACTTCCAGTTTTACGAAAGCAATTAAAAGACTTAACACACAAACCTTAGTTTAGCTCAGAACTAAACTGCTAAGCAGCAGGATTAAAAAAAAATTTAAAACATAGTTTAAAGGCTATTTTATTCCCGATCCTTGTACTTTTTGTTAATTTAATTGAAAATGTAGTTCTCGAATTATTACAAATGGCGTAATCATTTTTTTATTTAGCTATCGAAGAGCCATTCAGACCCTGGCTGAAGACTTAAATAGATTGTAAGAAGTCAGTAAAAAGAAGTTAAGATAAGTCTCAGTTAATTTGATTCAGGGTATCGAATATACATGAAATTGGTTTTTTATTTTTTGGCAGCACCAAATCATTATGCAAAAGTTTATAGCCCCATTTTTAAAATAGACTTTTTTGGGGTTTTTTTTAAACTAAAACTAAAATGTCTCATCTCTGTGTGATTCTTTTCGTCATTTTGACAATTTATTTATTAACTTTGTTGTAATGCAAACCATGACAGGGTATTTCCCTACTGCATGCAGGCACATACAACATGCTGCATGTCGCCTTTTAGTCTCAGGCACTCACTGAATTTCTTTGCATATTTTCTCATGAGCGTATTTTGCTCAAATAAGCTAAACTTTGTTTTCTTTTTCTTTTTATTATTGTTTTTTCTTTTTAACAAACAACTCACAAACCAGCAGCAAAGAAATGTTCAAGGTGAAAGTAAAGTGTGGCAGCCAGGCTATACAAGAAGTTAAGTGCTGTTATATGACCATTAAATGGGATTTTTTTGCTGTTATTTTTTTCTCTCTTTTATTTTAGCTTAAAAGCCAGCAGAAAAAACCTTATTGTAACAAGAAATTTTTGCGTTATTTCTAATGGAACAATAAATGGCTTTGGTTTTCTATTCAACACATGGTAAATAAAACGAACAACAACAACAACAAAAAGAAATTAGTAGCAGCAGGAAAAAAAACTAAATTCTTTTGTTAATGAAAGTCTAAACTAAACAATAAAATTTTGTTTTCCACTCATACTTTCTTACAGGCCCTTGGGCAATTATAGCCCATGTGCTTTTAATTTTCCCATGGGTAGCATGGTGAGTGTAAATGTGTGTATTGACAAACAAATAAAAAAGCATTTATCGAGAGTATACTTGTCAGACTCTAGTTGCGTACTTAAATATTTGCCTACTTTTAGGCTTAAAAACAAAAAGTGAATTAAAAATTCTGAAAAATTAAAAAAAAAATTTTTTATTAGGGGAGCTGACATTCCTTTAAATGTGGCTGATGACATAAAAAATATCTCTTAGTTGTTTTAATGTAACAATTTTTTCTTTCATATAAAAAATTTGTTTTCTTTGCCTTGACAAACAACCTTTGGAAGTCCCCCACAAACGAAAGAAATCTTTACTTGATTTTATAATGAAACTACAAGTCTAGAAGTTAAATTAACTGTTTGCTTGGCACTTTGTTGAAAGGAAATGTCATGTTGGCTGTGTAAAACATGCTCGCATGCATGCATGACTATTCATTTTTCTCTACTAGAAGTCTTTCCCGGGTCGCGCTTGGCCTGGTTCTTTATGAAGAGAGAGAAATCCGCTGGTTTTTGCCAGCTTTATTAGCAGAGGCGCCAAGGTGCAAAATAATATATTTCAAAGCATAATTTTAGGCTTAAATTAAGTAAAGGACATATCTTTTGAACAATGGCCAATAAAAATCGTTAAGAAGTGGACGTGACCGGTCCAAAAATATATGATGACCTTCCTTGGAGTATAAAGACTATATTTCAGATAAATTCGTAGAAAAACAGAAATTTGTAAAGCGAAGAAACAAACAAACAGAAAATGTATTTTATTTATATAGAAGATTGATAAAGCAGTTAGTTGCTTGTGTGTGTGTGTGTGTGGTGTTTTTGACAAGCTTGAAATAAAATTTCATTTTATTATTATGTTGCTTCCTTTTTGCTTTTTTTTTTTTTTTTTGTGAAAAAGTATTTTAAATTTGTGTGTGCACTGCCTCTCTCTCTCTCTCTCTCTCTCTCTCTCTCTGTCTCTGTTTCTGTTTCTGTCTCTTTCAGAGTGAAAACAGTAGATCCTACATCATTTAAATTAAAATGTTACAAAGGATTAAAATGACCGCAAAGTAAATTGTTGAAAATTTATAATTTTGGTTGTTTGGAGTGGAGATGTGTAAGTGAGTCTTGCTACTTTTGATTTATCTCTTGCACAGAACATTTTTGGCCTTTAAGACAAATCTTATCGATCGCTTAAATTTTAAACAATAAAACTGAAACAAAAGCTAGACTAAACAATAGGCTTTCGATATCATTTCAAGTTTCTATTGAAATTTCGGTGACTATCGAGTGCGTTAACTTGTTGTGTTGAAATTCAAACGATTTATTTATATTGATTGTGGTTACTTAGTGTCACGATCAGAAAATTTTAGGCTGCAGAGAGCGGCCCAATAAAAATAACTGAAGAAGGCTCACTTAGCTCCTCTGATGTAGTCACTCTGTGATAACTGCATAAGCGGAAAAATGAAGAAGCAAAGCAATAGAGATAGAATAGTAAGAGAAAGAAGGGGGATGGATGGTAAGAAAAGAATAAAAAAATGACTCCGTAAATCAAATGCTACTTCTAATGAAGCCATATAGCGTGCCGATTCCATATAGGTTGAGCTCCCCGAAGTAGAGCAGGACAATGGCAGGAAAAGTGATTTGTTACTTTTAACAAATCCAGATAGCATGCCGACCCTTGCAGTCGACAGCGCAGTAAGGTTGGCTCACGCTGATCCTCCAGACAGAGATGCCGTTTCCTCCTCATTCTCGTAACTTCCGTAGTAGTCATTTGTTGACAAGCCTATTCTACTCCCATATGAAAATTACATTTTGTGTAGAAAAGAATAAAAAGAAAAATTTTTTAATTTATTTTCATCACTTTACACTCACAAACAGTCTAATTTGCAAGCGCTTTCCTTAGTTAGAGCATCCCTACGTACAACCATCTCTTTTGGTGAAAAAATCACCCAAAATAGAGTTTGAATTGACTTAGTTAGCATTTGTTAGATGAGAGTTGTTGTCACAAAAGGTCTACTCCAGGTGCCTTGGTCTCGCTACTGACACTAAAAAAAAAAAAAAACTGTAAAGAAATAGTTTTTGCTCCCTGCTTAAGCCTGCCAAGTAAAGCAAAATTGACTCACGTAAACGCTGCTCATCTCTGCTTATGCTGCTTTTTTATTTGCCACAGTTGTTCTTTAGCAGTTTGTTTGTGTTTGCGAATAATTTGTATTTTATTTGATAAAAAAAAAAATTTTTTTTTTTTAATTAAATACAACAACAATAAGGCAACATAAAATTAATTTAAATATATATTGCCGGCATTGATGCAGCCGCCTGTCACTCCATGTAGCAGGCATAATTTTGTAGGCCAAATAAATTTCTGTAAAACAAATAAAAATAAAAAAATACAAAAGTAAATAATAACATTGAGTCAGTCGCTGATGTATGATGACCAAAAGTGTGATGCTGACGACCGAAACTACAAAGTTGGTTAATGTTGATGGTGGTGGTTGTGGTACTGGTGGTGTTGTTGGTGTTGGTAGTAGTGGTAAAAGTGGCTAAAGTAATGGATAGCACTTATTGTGTTTATATTTCATGAAAAAACAATAAACAATAAGAGAATTTTTTTGTTTTCAGCACTCATTCACACTCTGCCTGAAGTTCCAGCAAAATCGTGAATAAATTCAAATGAAATGCTTAAACAGTTTTTAAATTTAAATAACATGGTGTCTTGTTGTAGGCCAAAAACGCTTAGGTTGGAGTTTCATTTTGCTACACTGGACGAAATTTGCTTAGAAATTCACTCAATTTTTCCAATAATTTAATAAAAAAATTTATTACAATGAAATAATTTGATTAATTCTATGAAATTGTCATTTAATTAATGAGTTAATTTCATTAATTTTATGAAAATATTACATTCTTTAATGGAAAATATTTTAAAAATTCCCATAACTTATGAAATATTTTATTGAATCAATGAAACAATTATAATGAAATCGTTTCATTTTCTTTTTATTAATTTTTTTCCATTATGCAATTCGATTTATTTATACAAGAAAATTCAGTAGCGTTAACGCTAATCCCCACACAGTTGTATCTAAATGGAAGCATCATTTTTTGGACTCTGCCAAAGCTATTTTTATAATTAAAATGTTACGATATAAAAGTCAAAATTCTAATTAATAAAATTTATTGGAACACCATTCAACAATAGAATTATCATGTCCTTAACCTTTTCATGGAAATTCAAATTGGAGGATATTCATTTCGACCTGTTTTGAACCACCTACTCGGAAATACTATATAAATATAGCAGTAAAGTGACCTTGATCCACACCGTAACATTAGGTTATCTGAGAAAGTGCTCTGGCCTTACTCCCGATATCTCAGGTAGTCGTTCTATCAGATTAGCAACGATAAATCTGTGTCTCGAAATGATAAGAGCCGGGAACTCACAGAGAATGAGAATGATTGACTCCTTACTTTCGGGTGACCGGCAGCTGCAGTAGTTTGCGTTAAAGAGCAGTCCCAGTTTGCTTGCCGATCGTCCAGTGAACAATTATCACAGCTACCACTCTAGAAATGATCTTTCTATACCTACTCACTAGCTGAGGGCCCATAATTGACTCCGCCATCTGGTATCCGCTTTTCCCTAGTAGTAATCAAGAATACCGCTCTGGCTACTACTAAACTATACAACGACTATTACTGGCATAAAAGCCTCCATGTTAGAGGCAGCCTTAGCCAATTCATCCGCTTGCTTATTACCAATAAAACCGCTGTGTGCAGGAATCCATATTAAAAATACGTCATTGTGATATCCCAGTTTGGACAACACAGCCTTACCTTAATCCTTGTAACATTCGATTGAAGTGCCAGGAGCCGGCTTTTGGCTATCTGCAAAGATGACTACAGCTCTCCTGATTACAGAGACTCGCACTTCTCCTTGATGGCCTGTATCTTCTATCCGGAAGTCAGAATGAGAGATCTTAGATCTGGTGTCTTATCTACTTCCATAAGTGCCCTGTTTCCACTCCCTTGTGAAGAAAAACACCACCTTGATCATTACGAACTGAACTGGTAAATGCTAAATACCTTTAGATCTATAAGTTTTAGCAAAAAAAAATCATATTCAAATTTAATAAGAATGAACGTTCTTAAAAAAAGAAAACGCTTTCGATTTGAAGAATGAAAAACTCGAATTTTTTTTTTAAACCGCTTGCTTTGCGTAACTTTAACCTGAATAGGACATGTGTTAGCTTTATCACATTGTGCTGAAGCTTTGCCAATTACATTTTCTAGGCAATTGGCAGGGGAAAACACAAAATTCGTTTTTCTTTCTAAACACCTTTATAAACATAAGTTCTCTTATATAACTTTTAGAAATGGATAAGGCCATTTTCTTCAGCACCTAAATTAATTGTTTAAAACAGTAATAGAGTGTAAAATTTTCTACCCAAGCTGGTGTTTTTATAAATAATTTTAAAAGTTAATTTAGTTACTAAATAATTCAGTTTATTGTAGCAGCTGACGAACAGCCGCAATTTGAGGTATTTAATTTGTGTTTAGTTGATGCTATTAAATTCAACTTTATTGTAGAATCACACAGGAAAAAGGAAAAGCAAACATACACAAACATGTTCTCGTAAAAGAAAATAATATTAAAATTTCATAATTATTTTTATTGGTTTTGTTTTCCGCTTTTATTGAAAGCTGTTATTGTCTTGGCTGTGCTTTAACGCCTGGATTTTAAATAAATTATTCATTTTTTAAACACACTTTTCTGTTTTTTAGTTTTTATTTTCTCTACAAGCAGGGAAAAAGTTTTTTTTTTTTAATGTAAAACACATACAGACATATCTGCGCCAAAAATATAAATAAAATATACATATTAATTTTTATTTGTGCTTAATTCCAGAAATTGTGTTGGTTTTAAAATTTATTCTTTTACTCATGATATTCTCATGAGTTATTTATTCAGTACAATAAGTACTGAAGGGGAGAGCATACCTATATGGACCATTTCATCAGACGCTACTCCGAATCCTCAGTAGGTTACTCCCAACGTTTCTTGCAAACATTAGAACCTTTATATTGTAAAAGCAATTGACTAAATAAGAATTATTAATCAAAAGTCACAAAAAGATTCAAATATTCAAAAAAAACAAAAAAAAAAAAAAAAAAAACTCAGTAAGCATTGAACTGAATAAACAAATAAATTTCCCAACCAACATTTTTAATTTTGAATGCCCGTTGGGTATTACTGAATGTAATTAAAGAGTATATGAAAAACAAAAACAAAAAATTATATAAAAAATAATAAGAAAAACATAGGGTTTTCCTACAATGAGCACTTGTATTTGTATATGTAATAATTTCTATTTGGAATTTAAAAGTTTAACAAAATATTAATGATTAATATTAATGATTAATATTTTGTTAAACTTTTAAATTCCAAATAGAAATTATTACATATAAAATATACATACATATACATACAAGTCCACTTGTTTTTAATTAATTAACGGCAGTTTCAGTAAGGTAGTGTCTACTTTAATACAAAATTTACCGGTAACAGCTCATTTTAAAATCTAGTTTATCTATTATTTTTTTTTTTCATCAAGCAAATCAGCAACACTAAAACATCTACAAAAATTAAAAAAATAATAATTTTTTAAAACAACGACAAACGTTAGACTAATTTGAATAACACCAACAACACGAATCCTAAAAAAAATTTATCATCACAATTTCATCAATTTATTTTTGTTGTTGTTGATGGATACACTGTGGCTCAGTGTAAATGAATAAGCATTTATTTTAAAAATCAAAAAAATTCATTGAAGAGAAAAGCACATTGACTGTGACAGCAAGAATTGTAAAAAAAATTATATTTTCAAAAGTGTTTTTTTATTTTTTCTACAATCAAAAGGATATTAACGCAGAATTCAATATTTCTTGCACTTGTGTAACATTAAAACTTCTGAAAAATACAGTCTCTCCATTGCACTCAATATAAAATGCCCAGTATTTTTTTATGAAACTATCAACCTGAAACTCAATTTTGCAATCTTTATAAGACGTATCTCCTTGCGTAAGATCAGCTTTTATAAAACATAAGAAATCGGGAATAAGCACTGCACCTGTCACTTTATCGACTCTTTAAAGAAGTAAATTAAAGTTGAAAATGTTTTTTGTAATAAAAAAATTCAACAAGAATATTTTTTGCTGTACTCACTTAAAATATGGGTTTCCCGAGCGATCAGGTTTTAGAGCCAAAAGACGTTCCAGAACACTTGTGTAGCAATGAAACAGAAAACAAAAAAGTATTTCATTTTTAGATTATAATTGTTGGTCTTCACTTCAAAATGTAGAAAACTGACTATCGAAACAACTGAAAGATGTTTTTTGTTATTGTCATATGCTCGGGTTATAAATATGAGATTATGATAAGACAATAAAATATTTTAAAAACAAAAAGACCAAAATGATAATATTTTGACGTTTACGCAGATTTTGTTATCAACAAATGTACCGAAACTGGATACTCTTTATTTTAATGTGTTAGATTCCTATAGTAACAAATTAAAGCTCTTACACTGTGCGACAAAAAACTAAGTGGGAAGTGATATTATTTTTGTGGTAGGCTGAGAAAATTGTGTACGCATCATTCTGTAAACTTCACTAAACAGAAAGCGCATAAAAAATATTGTGCACGCATTTCTGGAAAAATTTTGTTTTAATAAAAAATTTAATAACTCAGTAAATTTTTTACGGATTAAACGGATTAAAAAAAAAAATTTGAGTTTTACTCATCAATAAACATACTTTGAAAATAAATTCAAAAATTGTACGATTTCTTTATAAAATACTGGGGAAAAATGGCGAAAAAACTAAAAAATAATTAGTTTGGTGGAGAAATACGAGTACGCACAGATTTCTCAAGTTTACTTAAATTACTAAAATTGAAACGGTTTCAATGTTTTCTTTCTAAATCCGTTGAGAAACTTAAAATCGAATTAGAAGTGCATAGAGAAAAGAAAAAATTGGTTTTTTGCCAGTAACTTAAGATCTTGGAGGTGTTTGGCAAATTCCAAAAATTGATTCTTCTTTTACTCGACAACATCTAGCAGAAAAATAATATCACTTCCCAAGTATTTGCACTTCATTCTTTTTCGTTTCACTGTGAAATAATTAAAACAATATTTTTTTATTTAATTTTTTTTTTTTTTTTTTTTTGAACACACAGATTTGTGTTATCTCTATGGCCTTTCTTTAGCCGCATTTTTCTTAATTTTTTAACTCACATTTTATCTTGTTTTGAAATATAACACAGGCATGTGAAAGTAATAAAAAATCTGTGGCTAATAGAAAAATCGCTTAAGTCGACTTGAGTAAAAATTGACTTGTTGTCTTAAGTAACTCAATAACTTTATTATTGTGGTTAAGAGAAAGGAAGAGCTGGCAGTGCAAACAATATTGTTTGTTAGAATTTAAATAAAAGTCCTCTAAATAAACTTAATAAGACATAAAGACATATTGCCTCAGAAATAGGGAGTAACAATTCAATTGTTAGTACAGTCAGTTTTCTAAAGACCCACTAAGCAAAACTAAAATTAAAATTAAAATCTTGGAATGGAATAAATTTTAGCTATGGGCTTCATTAACTTGGCTAGCACCGCTTTTTCTTTTTATTTACGATTTCAAACAAATGGCTCAATATTTTTTGCATCTAGCCATATATATTTTTAAATCAAAGATATCAAAAATAGCTTTCAACTGCAGATGTTGCGCTGCAACCCCCGGTCAGGACAAAAAAAAATTTTTTTAATTTTTTTTTTTTTTATTATTTTTTAATTTTTTTTAAATAAAAAAAAATTAAAAAAAATTTTTTTTTAATTTTTATTTTTTAATTTTTTTTAAATACATACATTTAAAAAAAAATATTTTTATATTAATTTTTTGTAAAAATAAAGTTTTTTTTTATTCCATTAATTTTTCTTTTCTATTAAATTGTTTTTACTTATTACATAATACAGCGGGCTTGAATTTATTTTTTTTAATTTTAGTTGACTACCACCAGGACTCGAACTTGCGAACACTTAGTTAAGAAGTATTAACTCGCCACTCAACCACTTCAGTCATAAAGCTCAGTTGAGTTTGTACGATTAAGTATTTTTTTATACTCACTTTATTTATATGGTTGGAGAAGAGACAAAATAGAAAGCAATTAAGATTCAACCATATTTTTATGATTATTCAGTTTCAGGTTTCAGTTAAAATTTTATTAAAAATAATATAATAATGATATGGTTGATCTCTAACGGTAAACATAGTATGGTTAAAAATAACTAGAAACATGTTTATCATGATCATAATAATGTTTAGATGCTTCAAATTAATAATAATAATTTTGTGAAGACTAAAATATATTCAACCATCTCTTTTCTTTGCGTGAGGCTATTAATTAATAAGACTTTGGCTCTTAAAAATTGTGTTAAAAAAGTTTTAATCAAATAAAATTAATTTAACAAATTTATTTTTCTTGATTTTATTAATAATCAGCAAAATTGTGAATAGGAATTTCCTACAAGTTTTGTTTCTTGTCAGTTTTCTAACTTTCTTATAATTAATAGAATGTTCTCCCATTTATGAAATTTTTTCCCATCAACCAATATTAAATAAAAAACTATTTAGTAAAATAGATAATTAAAATTAATTTGCAGATTTTAAAACATTTTTCATTATTGTTTTAAAAATTTTTTTTTTTGGGAACTTCACAATAAAAGTGTCTTGCCCAAGGCAATCAATTTTTAATTTCAAGTACTTTGCTTTTTTTGGTGCCTGTCCAGTTTTAATATCGCAATTTTTATAAGTTATTTCTTCTTTTTTAAGATCAGCTTTCATATAGACTGCCTTAGTTAACTTATTTGCTTTTGCAACTAAGACTTTATCGATTCTTTAAAGAAATTGTAAATAAAAGTAAAAAATATTATCGATGAAAAATAATTTAAGTCAGCTGTACTCACGAGTATGTTGAATATCCTTTATTACTCGCCAAGTCCAAAAACGCTTGCAAAAAAGCTGTGCTTTGTTGTATTACTTTATCTTCGATAGTTTCAGATGCAAAGACATTGGTAGCCAAAGCAAAGAAACACAAAGCAAGAATGTATTTCATTTTCAGTTTTTAATTTTTAAGTTTTTCGTAGTAGATCTTCATTTAAAAATAAAGAAAACAGACTGTAAAAACAACCTAATTGTTACTCACTATTTATACTTAAAGCCCAAGATATTTGTTTTATTATATTAACATGCGCCGATTTTCTTCCAGAAAAAAATAACATGTGATAAGATCTTGTAATAAAAAACTCAAAACAAAAACACGCTAATAAAAATATAAAAATAATAATCAGCTAGAAAAAGATAAGCTAATGCTTTCCCTCTGAACAGTTTGTTCAAAAGTTTCATGGAAAATAATGAATTTTGGCAACCAACATAAGTTGGAATTAAGCACGAATAAAGATTGTTTTTTTTTTTTTTAACCTCAGCATTGCTAAACGATAGTAATAGCCAACTAAATCAAATCCATGGACGTACGATATTTATTTATATTTCTGTTGCGAGCGTAGAAGTATTTTTAACACACTGAATGCCAAGCGGTTTTGACGAAAACCTTCCCATTTCATACATTTTTCACTTTGTAAAACCTCAAAAAAATATCCTAGACGCATGAGTGCTTTTGCTAAAATGTTCATTAAATTATTCTTCATTTGAAAATCAAAACAATGTAGTAGATAAAAGAAACGACAGGCTCTAAGAAAAATGTAAAGAATACAGTGGATTTTTTTTTTTTTTTTTTTTTTTTTTTTTTTTTTTTTAATAGAAGAAAAATACTTTTCTTCACTCCTGAAATTACTTTCGTTCGACCAATACATCAATTTACATATCGAAAATATTACTTTAGTTAATTTGGTTAATACACTTTTTCCTCAAAAATTGAAAGTAGTAGCAACTCAATTCAATTTAAGTCAGTTCAAGTTTGAAGTTTACAGAATGAACTAATTTGTGTTCAAAAGTTTTTTCAGTCTTAGTCTCTTTGAAAACGAAAAAACGGCAAGGCAAACATCTAGAAACTAAATTAAATATATATTTTTAAGCCAAATGCCAGAAAAAAGCCTAAAAAAAACTAAAATGGCAACCCCCTGATGATAGCACACATTCAAAATCTTATTTCTCTCTTTTCAAATCTCTGTTGATCATGTGGATAAACGATTTTCTCAGAAAATAATTGAATTTTTTATAGGTATACAACCACTTTTCAATTCTTTTGTTAAAAAATTGCTAAATTCTGCTTGCTAAAATAAACAAAAATACTTGTGTTCGCCAGCAAAAAGTAAGTGAACAGATTAAAGCAAAAAAGTAAACAAAACAAGGGGAATTTACAGGGAGTTCATTCATAATTGCTATCCCAGTGAAAGTGAACAAAATTCGAATGAAATGATACGAGTATTCATGATAAGAGTGAATATTTAATTAACATCATATTTCGAGAAATTTGTTATAGATTTTATTTCATTTAGTCCTTCGTTTTTGGATACAATTGGTTCCAGCTTAGTTTTAATGTTAAGCTTTGCGCTACAATCTCTCAATTTTAAATTTTCTTTTCGCATCAGCATCAACCAATGTGAGAGTACTTGTTTGTAACTCTTTCTGAATAAGTCAACATCACTTTTTCTAAAATATCAACGCAGAGAGTTGGTCTGTTGCTGCTTTATGTATGCTTGAAACTCTGGGATTTATAGACTTTTCGGATTGTACCCTGCGCTTGGGGTCTTCTAATACAAGAAGGAGAACCTTTGCTAAATACCATGCAAATTACTTGACTGTCATGGACATTTTCTGGGACTAAAAGCTTCTATATTGTGCTCACGCAAAGGCTTATTAACTGTTTAAACAGATACTTTTATCAAGAATTTCTTTTCTTTAGCTTTGTAGTCAATAGGTTTACCAATAAATGGGACATAATACTACGTATTATTTTATTTTATAGAAATAGGACAATTGTCCTATTTTTGCCTTCTAAAATCAGTCTCTTATCTGTCATTTAGAAAAAGAAATTTAATAAAATTTTAAAATTGTTTAATGCACCCTTATTTTGCAATAGGTGCAACAATAAACTAAAAATAAAAAAGTGTGCTAAACGGCAGTTAGTGCTATTACTTTTACCGCCACTGTGCATGTGTGGAAACATTAAAAAAACAGTAAAAAATGTGTACAAATATTTATTCAAACCAAAATCAAATCAGTATTTCGAAATTAAAATAACTTTTACCAAATTCTTCTGTTTAAATGTCATTATTTTTGCACTTGCCCAAAAAACAGTGCTTCAGCTTCATCAGAAATAATGCCATCCACTTCTGGGCCATAAAGAAAATGGAAAAATATTTGCTCTTTACCGCAAATAATTTCCATGTAATATTCGTCTTTTAAGTTACTCGTATACCTCAGGTCAGTTTGGCAATCTTTATAATGTGTAGAGGCAATCGAAAAATCAGCTCTTATTTGATATATGCCTTTTTTGCTAATATAATTTACACTTGTCACTTTATCGACTCTTTAAATAAGTAAATGAACGTTAAAAATGTTTTTTTGTAATGAAAAAAGATATTTTTACTGTACTCACATAAAAAATGGTTCGCCCGAATCATCAGGTTTTAGAGCCAAAATTCTACGCAAAATATTTTCCTGCATTTTTAAGAAATACTTATCTCTGATTTCCCCAGCAAAAAGGAACTGGTACACAGAGTAATAAAACAGAGAATAAAAAAGTATTTCATTTTTAGATTTTAATTGTTGGTCTTCACTTCAAAATGTAGAAAACTGACTATCGAAACAACTGAATTGAACGCACTATTTATAGTGATGCCGAAAGATGTTTTTTGTTATTGTCACAGGATCGGGCTATAAAAATCAGAAAATGATAAGATATGAGACTATCTGACAATAAAATATTTTAAAAACAAAAAGACCAAAATGATATGATTTTGATATTTACGCAAGTGTTGTTATCAACAAATGTACCGAAACTGGATACTCTTTATTTTAATGTGTTAGAGTGTTGCTTGGACAGCGGTATTTATCTTGTGCGCCTGGCACCACCACTAGCTGTAAGTTATGAAAAAGCAAGACTAATTAGGGCAAAACATTATTCATTCTCTATTTTAAACTCAAGCAAACAATATCCGCCATGTCTGACGGTTGTAGGTAATGTTGCCCTAAGTAGCGAAAACAGATCCAAATTAGACCATTACAGTGGAACAATACAATACAATACAATACAATGTATTCTGCTGTCTCTTTCTTATATTCAACAAGTATTTCAATACTCTGAGAATTCCTCACCGGGTCAAGGTTATTCTGTTATTTGTTCTTTTCCGAGATCGGAATGACACGATACCATGATACCTCTTGTCCAGACACTCCCTAAACTTGAGCCTAATAGAGCTCCAATCTATTATATCTAATTAATTTATAATTTAAAAAAATGTTCAGACTAAATCATGTATGGCGAGCACTGCATCAGCCAAGTAGAACAAAATCTCATTTTTGTTTAAGTTTTCTCCTAAAAGCGAAATTGAATCATTGAAAGAATAGAAACAAAAACATCACACAATCTTAGCCAAATAACAAATTATTGACCACAAAATACAACTCCGTAAAACTATTATAGCAACAGAAACAAGGTGAATTTATTACAAAGTGTACGTAGTTCTACACAAAAGACCAAAATGTTGCCGCTTTTGCTACTTGAAAATAAGGCAAAATATGCCAAAATATGCACTAACAAATTTATTCCATTTTAGTGGAAATATTGTGATTCGCAAAGATATTTGCTCTTATCCAACAAAATGTGACGTAGACTTTAAAGTAAAATTTATGAAAAATTTCCATAACGTTGACTTTAAAGTCAACGTTAATTTTTTTGAATAAGAAAAATTAACTTTAGGTGGGTCTCAGAGTAACGACAACAAACATGCATTTGCATGAAGTTCCTTGTCTTGTTTATAAGTATTGGATATAATAAATATCTAATATCGTTTGAGTCATGGTTAAACTTCACCCACTCCCTGATCTCTGGTACATAAGTACTTCCTTTTGTATATTCCTGTTGGTTCGCTTACAATTTGCTACCTACTCAACTTTTTTATTATTAAATTCCAAATTAAATAATGAGAATAAATAAAAGTTTAGTAAAATTGAAGGATTAACTCAAACGCAGAATAGGCACGCTTGAAGTAAAAATATATGTATAATTTTCAAACTAGATTTCGAGTGCGATGTTAAGAATTTTTTAGAGCCTTCGGATGTACAATGTTTTAGGTTTTTCTGTGTTGCATATATTGAAACTTTGGAGCAGGCGACATGTAACTAACTATCTATGAAATATACGGGTAGGCTAACGTAAAAGTTAACGAATGTTACTTTAAAAGATTGTCCTTGTCCTTTATCAATTGTCATACCAAGCGCAGGACGTACTGTGAATTGCAATACATTTTTCAAAATCAAAAGGCATATCAATTGAAATGAAGATTATTTTTCAACGCTTCTGTTAAAAAGTTTAATGCAATCAATACGAGTACTTCTTAGAAGTACAGCTGGCGGTGGTGGCGACCTTCCTTAGAGTATAAAGATCACTGGTACAAAATTTAAGAAATATCCTTTAAAAACCAAAGATTTGTGTATCGAATAAACAAACAAACTGTTTAAGTTCCCGTTGAAGTTCCGTCTCTATTGTCTGTCTCTTGCCCTTTTTTTCATCTTTGTGTGAAAGGTCAATAGAGAACTTAACGAATTTCAACGGGCTCTTATTTTTGTTGTTAAACTTTAAGTACCAGTATACTTACTTACTATTTATCTCTTTATATATATATTTCCCTACGGAACTTATTTAAAACATTAGTAACATTAAAGTGTTTGAATGAAACCAGTAAATAAAACCTGAAGTTAATATTAAACATAGACAAGTGTTGTGTTGTATTTATTTGGGAGCTTTACCAGCTTGTTATGTATTCGGACCAGACGGATATACGCTGAAACATAAACGATTAAGGATTTTTCTGAGTGCCTATAAATACCAAAGGAGTTTTATTTTATGACGACAAAGTAAAACACTCTTTCTTAAGAATTTCATCTGAGCTTTTTTTTTACGTTGAAAAATAAAAGTTTCTTTAATTCTCAAAAAGCCTGTTATAGAAAAAACTTTTGATAACGGTCTGTCACTGTCACCCAGTGTGACAGTGATCGTTTAGGATTACATTTCGCACTTGTTTCAGCAATTTCTCTAAAAAGAGGGTCGCGCATATCGCAAAATGAACTTCCGGTTCAAGCTGCAATGCTTCTTTCTTGACGAATAGATGAATTGGAGGAAGATTTAGCCCGATTCCAGCTCTATTCAAAACTTATTAAGAAAAACATAGAAAATAAAAACGCAAGCAAGAATGGATTAAGCTTTTCTCATGATACAAGGTGGGTCAAAAGAAGTCATCCGATGTTGTTTGGCTCTTATTTTTATTTTTTTTTTCTAAATGAAAATTAAATGTGTGTCGTTGCTCCGTCCTGTTGGAACCACATGTCCTCCAGTCCTAATTTGTTCAATTGCGGCAGAAAAAACTGGGTTAGCATGGCCCTATAGCGCGCACCGCCCACTATTGTCTTTTGACAGCACACCATGCAGTCACTTTGAGCGGGTGTAATGGCTCCTCGTGCATCACACGTGAATTTTCGGTGCCCCAGAAGCAATAGTTTTGCTTGTTCACGTACCCGCTGAGGTGGAAATGAGCCTCGTCGCTCATTATGATTTTGGTCGAAAAATCGCTCCATGGCTTTTTCACTTGTATTCTACATCTCTCTAGTTCACAAATGTCAAAACAGATTTGACTTTGGCCACCATTTGCAAAAATAAGAGCATCTTCCAATAGGGTGATTCCTTTTAGCCCACCTTGTACATACTCGTATATTGAACTAAAAAGTGCGAAATAAAAATACATACAAAAACGTAATTAAAAAACAAAAAGTTCAGAGAAAAAAATTTATTGAGAAGTCTATTGCTCAATTTATCTTTTTCACTTTCCACAGTCTTCTTAAAATTAAAAAAAGAAAAAGAAATTAAATAATTGAAGGGGCTAGTTTATTCAATTTATTTATTTATTGATGACACAAATGCTGCCGATGAGGAAAATGGGATAATTTTAATTTTTTATATATTTCAAACAAAAGCAAATATATTTATTATACATACATACTTTATTTTGTTTTTTTTTTTTTTTTTTATTTATGTTTGAACCGAAAACAAATTAATGGTATAAGTTCATTTAAAGAAAACAAAAAGCAGTCAGCGGTAATTTTTGCTCATTTTATAACATTTTTTACCGATTCTTTACTGAAACTTTATGCTCAATCTGGTCTTATCACAAGCACTCTACAAAATATTGTAAGGATTTTGCTTAAATTCATTAAATTGCAATTTTATAAATTTAAATTGTATTAATTGTTTTTTTTTTTTTGTTTTAGCAAATTTTTTTGTTTTTTAGTTTTCATTTTAAGCAGTTGAAAGTAAAAATTAATTTAAAACAACCTTCAACTGTTAACACCATTTTGTAGCAGCAAAATGCTCTCACCTTCAATAAAAACAAAAACAATAATAACAACAAATAAAAGTTTTCTACAATAAACAAACTGCAAAACTACAAAAAAAATTTTTAAAAAAGAAAGAGAAGAAAAAACTCTAATAACTACCTGCCTGTATATAATAAAAACAAAAATTTATTTTCCACCCCTCGTTAAATTAACATGATTTCTATGAGTGATACATGCAGGCAACTTAAATTGAAGGGCTTTCATTATATTGAGATGCTAATCTAAGGGGAGTGGGGAAAGTAAAAACAACAATTGATTTTTCAAAAATAACAACAACAAAATTATAAAAATTCATTTTTTATTTGTTTCTTCGTTTTACGAATTTTCTCTAAAGTTTGCTTCATATAGGCTTTATACTCCAAGGAAGATCGCCATATACTTTTTGACCAGACACGCTTATTTGTATGCCAATTTTCCAACGGTTTTCACTGACTACTATTTATAATTGAAGAATGAATTTGGGTCTTATTTTGTTCTCATTGTCGAATATGTCGGCGTTGCCACATATCACTGTTTTTGAAGAAGACATTATGCTTTGAAGTATTTAATTTAGCACCTTCGTTAATAATGCTATTAAAAGCATGAGTCATGTGCTTAAAGAAAAAACTTCTGCATAGAATGTGAAATATCGTACTGATTATTTTGACAGTTAAGCAACCATAGCGAATCAAAAAATTTTCCCTATATGTATAATAATTCAATTTGTTTGGCAGTTCTGCTAAAAAAAATCATGAAAATTATAAATTTGTTTTACCCAAAATTCACTGTAACTAAGAAGGGTATATATAACTTTGTGATTCCGTTTGTAATTTCTACATCATGCATGGGACACCCTATAAAGTACATATATTCTGGATCCGATTAAGCGATATCCGTCTGTCTGTCAAATCGTTGAAATCAACTTTCTGAAGTCTCTTCTCAACTCACAGAAAAGTTTCGTACACCAATCTGTCGGTTGCTTCTGTCAAATTATTGCTATTGAAATTCAGCCCGATCGGTTCCCAAATGGCGGAGCTATGAGTCAAAAACCGCAACTACCTCCATTTTTGACCATTTTTTAAGTAGGTGTTTTGCGTATTTTGTCTAAATAGCGAAAAAAAAAACAATTTTGTTTGAAATAATAGTCCTAATGTTTGTGCAAAAAATGACAGTAATAGGCCGACAAATTACCGAGGCATATCAAAAATATAAACCAAGTTATAGATTTTTCATTCATTTTATCTAAACAAAAAAAAATTAGCACATAGTTTTGTTATACATCAAAACTCAACTGGATCGGTCCATAAATAGCGGAGCTATGCGTCAAAAACTGCGAATACCTCCGTTTTTTTTACCATTTTTTGTAGGTTTTCTGCATAATTTGTCTAAAATACAAGACGGACAAAAAAAAACGTGCTACCCAGTTTTATATGAAATAACAATCATAATGTTTGTGCAAAAACTCAAAAAGAACGGTACAAAAATGGACCAGAAAAATGTTTGCGTATTTTGACTAAGCTACAAAACGGTCAAAGTCTTAGCAGAAATAGTATTCTTAATGTCTAGGCAAAAAAGGAGAGAAATCGGTCAGCAAACGGCAGAGATATATAAAAAATACAACCGACATTTCAAATTTTCAATCATATTTGTTTTGCTTTGTTTTTCTATGGAAATTTTTAATTTCTCATGTGCGCAATGCTTTGTTCACACAAACACGAAACCTAAAAAAGTGTATGTGTGTGTGTGGTTTTTAATGCCTTTAGTGTAAAAGCATTACGAATGCAATCATAGAAGATTATGGGATGGGACACATATCATTTTAAACAAGGTTAACAGGTCGCCTGAAAGAAATAAAACAGAGCTGGGATCACTTGGGTCCTCTGACGTGGTCCCTTTGTGATAATTTTAAACAAGAAGTCGTCTAGATTTGTAATCTATCGCCCAAGTACTCAGAAAAATCTTTGGATTATTTTTAAAAAAATTTTGAAATTCCCTACTACCCCGTACTCTTCCTCTGAGGGATTTTTACAATTCCCCACTTTGCCGAGGTACCATTCCCGATTTTGGCCATCAAATTACCAAAATGAAAAAGGAGTTTAATATCTAGGCTCTAAACTTTCTGAAAGTGTTTTAACATTTTCGAAAAAGTTCGTAGTTTTTATTTTATGATTCAAAACGGAAACTGCCAAAATGCTTGAGAACAAGAATACTGGGGTGCATGCAAATTTCCAAAAAAAATTTAAAAATAGTCCAAAATAACTTCTGAAAACTTCGGCCGTAGGTTACAAATTTAGACAGTCCCCTCTTTAAAATGATATGTGTCTCATGCCATAATCTTTAACGGTTCGTCAGCAAAATCTTAAAATCACTTAGAGCAACAGCACTGGGGTATATGGAAATTTCGAAATAATTCAAAGTAACTTCCGAACGAGATGGGACGTATATCATTTCAAAGGAGAGGTCGTCTAGATTTGTAATCTATCGTGCAAGTACTCAGAAAAGTCTTTGAATTATTTTAAAAAAATTTTTAAACTCCCTCCTACCCCAGTACTCTTCCTCTGGGGGATTTTTATCATTCCTCATTTTTTGCAAATTACCATTCCCGATTTTGAAACAGAAACTTACTGAAACCAAAATGGAATGAAATTTATAAGTTCTATGCTTTCTGGAAGTGTTTTGACATTTACGGGAAATTTGGTAGTTTTTATTCTATGATGCAAAAGGGCAATTGCCAAAATAGTTTAGAGCAACAGCACTGGAATATGAGTGGGGATGATTTAGGTGAGCACCTGCCGCTTGGGTCTAATCTCACCGTGGTCAAACCACCACAACAGCCCCTGTGACCAATAAAGGACACAGTCAGCAAATTATGTGTGCTAAGGCTATGTCACACACATCTCCCTTGTTGAGGGAGTTGGGCCGATCTAAAACTCGTGTCAAATTGACTTTCTGTTTCAATGAAACATCACATTGAGCAACATGCCACCCTGCAAAAGGTGACATGAGCCCCATTGCGAGCGTAACTTTGGGTATCAACCAATAACCGGTCACAGATTCCACTTGTAGTCACATATGGGTGTGCATGAAGTCCACAGACCTAACGACGAACCAGGGCTGTTGTCCCTAGAACATCATCCATTAAGCCCCGTAGGGTTGGAACGAAGTTCGGTGCACAGACTCTGAGCACTCATTGTTCGACCCTTCAGTGAGCATCAGCTCTTAACCCATAGCTCGGACTTGGAGTTTCCTCTGTGGGGCTGCCGATTCCCGTAGTACCAGTGTTGAGAGTCACTCCCTTGGTGGACCCCAAAGGTATCCTTCTGCCAGATTCAAACCCATAGCAGTTTCAGGTGCTGGTGCACCTATTTACCCCGGATAGTGATACATCAAGGTGGGGTAATTCACCGAGAAGACACACTCCGGGGAGGTTTATGAGTATATGAAAATTTCAAAAAAAAAAATTTTAAATTATCCAAAATAATTTCTGAATATAGATGATCTCCGCTAAACTATTGCCTAAAACATTTCATATTTAATGACGTAAGAATTATTTGATAAATATGCCGTTAATACTGAAAATATATTTACAAATACTAAAAAACGTAATGGGGTACGTTAAAAAATATTTATCTTCACTCACTTAATTTTATTTTTTTTATGTTTTTGATATTTTAGAAGAATGTGGAAAGTGAAAAATATTAATATTTCACTAACATAGTAAAGGGTATATAAGACTCGGCACAGCCGAATTTAACTCGTTTTTCATTAATAAAAATTTTAATTAAAGCAATCAGCCTTTATTTTAAAAATTGTTACTAAATTTTTTCTTTATTTATTTAGTTTTTTAATAAAAACATCATTTTCATACATTAAAATTTATACGTTTCTTGTATTCACATGAATATTTTATAGCACAAACTAGAAAATGTTTATTAGAGACCACCCAGTCCCAACCCACCACCCAACTAATCATATTCTAGCTATTTAATAAAACTGTGATATCGTAAAAATATCCAATTTTATTTTATTATTTATTCATAATCATAATGATAATGATAATGATATTAGACAAACAATTTTATGATGGAGAAGAGAAAACTGATGTGTGCTTGTGTTTTGGAAAGTGTCTGAAAATGTTTATATGTTTGTTTTGTGTAAAAAAAATGTGTGACCCTCCATGTGTCCATGTGTTTTATGTCAATTAAATTTAATCGCTAGAAAAGATTATTCGGTCACACAATTACCCAATCAATTTTTTAGTTCTTTTGTTTTTCTCATTTTTATTACATAAAAACATTTTTGTTTGCCTTGATAATGACTAAATTAAGAGGTGATTACCCCGACTACAACAGCAAGTAGGTAATAAACTGTAAGTGAACCAAGCACGCACACTGTAAGTGTCACATTTAAATACAAAACAAACAAACAAAATATTTATTGTTTTTAATGAAAACAAGTTAAGTTCATTTCTCAAATTTCTCTCTCTCTCTCCCTTTTACTTTATTTTAGGCAGCACATCGAATCCCGATGCTAAACGTCTATACGATGATCTTCTCAGTAATTATAACAAATTAGTGCGACCCGTTATGAATGTAACTGATGCTTTAGCTGTACGTATAAAATTGAAATTATCGCAATTGATTGATGTAAATTTGAAAAATCAAATTATGACAACAAATTTGTGGGTGGAACAAACTTGGTATGATTATAAGCTACAGTGGGAGCCCAAGGAATATGGTGGCGTTGAAATGCTGCATGTACCAAGTGATCATATATGGCGACCAGATATTGTCTTATACAACAAGTGAGTATCTTAGCATGCCTTGTAAATAAACACTATAATTTTATTTAATAAATATTTTTGACATAAAATAATAAAATGATGTTGATGTGCATTGTCATTCAACATATACATACATATATCACATGTCATTGGGACATGACATATCATTGTTAAGTCAGTTTGATGGCCTCTCAATATACTATTAAAGTAATTTAAAGTTTTTTTTTTCGTGCAATGTTGGGTTATTGTCATGTCATGTTGATTTATTTGATATTAATATGAATTTATTTTATTTAAAAGACTAAAATGACATTGACACATCATCATGACATTGAGAAATCATTCAAATGTCATGTTATGACTTTTCAATATTCTCTTAACTTAAAGTTAGAGACATTTTTGTGCAATGTTGTGTTATTGTCATGTCATATCGATGTCACTCTTTAAAATTAATATACTGATACTGATATTGATATCATTCTATGTCACATATCATCACTACATGACTAATCACTGTTTTGTAATTTTTACGATCTCTTAATATTCTAAGGTCGTTTTTTTTATGCAACATGACATGACAATGTCAATGTCACTCTTTACAATTAAGTGAAAGTACCAAGAAGTTGACATGCAATTTTTGTGTACAAAATATGTCGTTTAATAACATATTATTGTTATGACTTCTTTATATTCCATCAAATGTCACATGTCACTTTTATAACCTCTTAATAATGTTGTGGTAATTTTTTAGCAATGTTTCAGTAAGAGTGCACTTTTTAATTTCAATCTGCAATACATCGGTTGCTTCAAGCGCTGTGTTACAGGAGACGCTGTAGTTCTAAAACCATACCATTCAGATGAGGCCACAAAAACTCCGTTATCATGTTCCTGTAACGAATGCCGTTCAGAGTCACCACAATTTCGGCTACATCTTCAGAAAAAGTAAGACTTGAGCAAAATCCGCACCAGACAATTGCTTGTTGTTGAGGCATGAGGATTTTCTGAGTTCTAATTTTGACGAAGCCATTGAGATAGAAATGCGATTCAAAGGAGAAGATGACTTTTTTTTTCGTAAATATGGCATTGGCTTCATTTTGTTGCAATACAATTGTTCTTTCATAAAGCGCTCCATTTTTAATAATCGGAGTAAACATATGTGACAGTTGCCAAATTTCAGAGTTGCTACTTGCACAAAAAGTGAATGATACTGAATTTAAAAAGTGCACTCTCTACACTCTGAGACACCGATTGTTTTAAGACTTTTCTAACGCTTTCTATTTATTTATTTTACTTTTTTATTTCTTCTTTCTTTCAACATTATTTAGCAATATTTTTTTTTAAGATTTTATTTCAATCCTTCAGCTTCTTGCGCCGGTTACTATTTTTAATTTCCTGTTGATATCAAAAACTCATATAAAAAAGTCAACAAACTGCTGCTAGCACTCGCAGCAGTAGTAGTAGTGATGTAACTTGGGCAATTAAATGTTTCCCCTTCTAGTTTTTAATTATCACATACACGACATACACTAGTATTGATGTAGTTTTTTTTATTTTGTTCAAACACATGTTGGCCCAACGACACACATGTTATGTTATGTTACTGTGTGTCATATCCTGTATTTGTTTTTATGTATTCGACTCCTGTAATTCTTTTTTATTTCTTTGGCTTTCTCGTTTTTCTATTTATATTTTCAGTGCTGATGGTAATTTTGAAGTTACTTTAGCTACAAAAGCAACACTCAACTATACAGGACGTGTTGAATGGCGACCACCTGCCATTTACAAAAGTTCATGCGAAATTGATGTCGAATATTTTCCCTTCGATGAACAGACATGTGTTATGAAATTTGGCAGTTGGACGTATGATGGGTTTCAAGTGAGTTTTATTCTTATTTTACTTTATGGTTTTTTTATAATATTTTTTAAGTCAAACAGGTGCACGTTTTTATATTAAAAGACTTTTTAAAAGGAGGCTTATTATTCTTATATTTTTCATGTTGCCTTAAGTTTAATTTTATTTAAAGCAGTTTCCTTTATTTTTGTAGACCTTCCAGCAGCTAACTCAACTTGTCATACACTTAGTAGTTTCCATATTAGCTACCCGATTTCTGCCTTTATCTTGCACTGGAGGATCAGCGTTAGCTGATCTGCAGGGTTTTACTGTCCTGTCGATGGAAGATATCTATCTTCGTTGAAAATAGCCTCTGGTTTAAACTCTTCACCCTTTACTTTTCACTTTTCTCTTCTCTTACTAATGAGTATCTCAGTAAGAGTGAACTTTTTAAATTCAGTGATATTCGTTTTTTGTGCAAGTGGCAACTCTGAAATTTGACAGCTGTCATATTAAGCGCTTTCCGAAAGTACAACACGTTATAATCACTTTTCAAAAAAAAAAAAAGGTAATCTTCTCTTCGTGAATACAAAAATTGGACGAATTTGCGACTCAGAAAATATTCATGCAATTCATGAGAAACAAATACACCCACTATGATAAGCATTTTGCTCAGGTCCCACCTTTTTTTTTTAAAGACGAAATTGCGGTGACTGGAAACACCATTAGCTACAGGAATATGACAACAGATTTCTTATGACAAATAAATCACTCTTTCTGAGACATTTATTATGATCTATTGTGCAGCCGAGCTCCTAACTACAATATGAGACTCCTTACGAATCTCATAATTGCTGTAAAACTAATCATGTTTAGGTCTCTTGACACTTGCGCTATCTAAGCAGTTCATTCTGCATCTTGTCACCGCTGGGCATTCCCACAGAAAATGCGTTTTGTACCACAGCGATTGTATGCCTATCATAGCTAAAAGTCTGAAATGGTCCATTAGCAGCTCAACGTAGAGTTTAATATCATTCCTGCTGAGGCTTAAATAACCTCTACAACATCTGTCCTAATGCGCTTTGTATTAATGAGTCTCTTTGACTGTCATTTGCTTTCTTCGGTGCTCCAGCACTCTTCAAGATTTTGCTTCTCCTCCTTACGTGGTAGAGCACGAGTGAAGAAGGCTCTGTACTTATTAAAGCGGTATCCGCTCCATTTTTAGCCAGATAGTCCGAAATTTAATTGGGCACATGCATTTCGTGCCCAAGTGTTCCAAAGCATTATAGAAGTTGTAGCAAAATTAAAATAAATCTTGATCAAAAGGAATGGCTTGGCAATACACATATAACTGCTTGACTGTCTGAGAAAATATACACTCCGGTACCACAAGTACCCCTTCGTAGACATTCCTTAGCACATAGCTCTAAGGCGTGAACCTCAGCCTGAAAGATGGAAGCTGTTTTTCCCATTACAACTGCCTTACGGAAACGTAATACTGCAATTGCCGTACCAACACTGCCAAATTTTATTTTGGACATATCAGTCGATCCCGGGTCAATATTGTTTCAGTGATGATCACTTCAAAACGCCTGGAGAATGTGAGTGTTTTATCCATCCTATCGGAGATTGCAAAACATGCAGAGTTTCTAGCAGATTCTTTATTCTTTACCTACTTCTCTTTTGCCTCATCTTCGTTCTTCCTCTTATACAGCCCCTTCTATATTTTTCTTATTAGGTGCTACATAACATAATCTTATTAAAGCGTCTATTGATAATCCCACAAATTCGCTCCTACTTGTTTTAGCTTTTAATACTTTTTGCTGCTACAAATATAAAATCATTAAATTTTCTCATTTTTGATGTTCTTTGTGTAAAAAACATTTAACTGAAATTAAATTATAAACTGACTACCAACACCACTACAGGGCTTTTCTAAAGGCTAATTACAAATTGAATTAAATTTTTATTCAATAAAGTTCTCAAAGTTTTCATTTCAATGCCGTTGTTGTGCGAGGTCCATGCCTCTGACAATATTTTGTCAATTTAATTATTTAATATATTTGAAGGTACGAGTACCAGTGCACACATACATACTTAATCGAACAAATGTTTCATAGGAAAACATAGAATTCCTTAACTTGTTTTCCATTCGTTGCATATTCAAGTGAAGTAAAGTTTTAGGGAAATATTTTATTAAACAAATTTCCTTTAATGCTTTCCAGTTACAATTTCCGTTTGTTAAAATATCAACTCAATTCAGCTCATTTCATCTTGTTTTTCTTTTCTTGTTGCTTCCTTTAGCACAAGCACGTCTTTCACAAATTTTTTTTTTTTTTTTTTTAATAATTTCAACAAGATAATGTTGAGGATGCTGAAGTTAATGTGAGTGATATTGTTAGATAGCAGTAGAGTATGACGAAGCCAAATAATGTTTGCTGAAGCTTTTTTCTTTTTTATGGTGATTTTATGTGTCACTTAAGGCGTTACAATTTTTCGTGTATTTTATTTATTTTTCCTTTTTTTGATCAATAAAATTTCGTTAGTACCAAATCCAGCCAGCCAGCCAGCCAGCCAACCAGCCAACCAGCATCTTTATTGATGGACGGTTTGACTTCTCTTATTTTGTTCATGTTATTTCTGTTTCTATGTTGTCTTAAAATTTGTTTATACAACAGCAACAATATCTGATATCAAATATCTTGTTCTGTTTAACATTTGAATTTTATATTTAAGCATGCAAATTTTGTACGACATTTTTATAAAAAAAAAATTAAAGGGAAAAACAGTCGATGAAATTAAAAGTGTTAAAAAATTTACTTGTTGAATGCGAGAAAAAAAGGCTAAAATGGCTGGCAGTCCATATTCACTACAGTAGTGTTAATCCGCTTTTTTAATAAACACACTAAAGACATACAAAAATAGAGTTAAAAACGTTTAGCTAAAATGTCATTACCAGTCAACAATAGCAAAGCAAATATAAAATTAAAAATTTTTTCCAACCAACTTCACTACAAAACGCGCTATCAAAATTAAAAATTTTCCAAATTCATAAATTTTTTATGGGCCTGAGAATTTTTGACAGATAAAAAACTGGTAGTATCCTAGTCACTTTGGTAAAAAAATTTTAATACAAAATTTTCTTTTAATTAAAAATTAAAAAAAAATTAAAACTAATTTTTTACAATTTTTTAAAAATCGCTCTGTTTTAGGTGACACGACACACTCGTCTTCTTCTTCTTCTCTCTGTGCTTTTGCCTCTTATTTCTTTGATATATTTCCTCGTTTTTCCGCTTATACAGGAATGACCAACAGACCAATGAAGAGAATCCCAGTGAGCCTCCTTCTGGTTTTTTTTTTATTAGGACGCCCTGTGCAATCTAACTTTTCATCCACATAAACCTCTCGTTAGCACGCCTTACTGTTCAGTTGCATTACCTAGACTAATGAGCAGCAGCTTAACTAATCTCATCAGCTGGGGTGGCTTTTTAGATTAGTGGATAGTATATTTATTAACCTTAAAAACTGGAGGTCACAGGTACGGTACCCGCATAGACCGATTTGTTTGGCTGTACAAAAAATCCTTTGGGTAGTGGTACATACGACTTTTAAAAAAAATATTCATTAACAGTCAACATTTGGCTGACCTTAATAAATGCCTACAGAAAACAACTTTGGTTGTGAGAACTGAACTTGTTAACACTTAAAAAGTCAGTTGTGTTTATTGCATATTTTAGCTGCAGCCACCATAATGCGCTAAAAAATTTTTAAATGGTTGCCAATTTTAACGCCATTTTAAGCCACTTTGTGTGGGCAAAGTTTAAAAGTTCAATATTAATTCCTAGATGTTTTTGCCCGGTCTCGCCCTGCCCAAGACTTTATTACATGAGTCAGTATCTTTAGAATATAGATAGCGTATGTACTTACTTTTAGAAAAATCCGTTTACGAATAGAATTTTAATCCCTAAAAACATACATCCAAATAAATATAGCCATTCACTACTTTACAAAGTGGCTTAAGGCTTTTGCTAATTTTATTCGCAGAGGCGCCAACGAAAGTGTAAAGCGGTAAATAAAATATTTCAAAGGATAATTTCAGTCTTATATTAAGTACAGTCACACATCTTTATTAAAAGTGATGAGTGAAAATCGTTTACAAGTGGGCTTAAAAATGTAGGTGGCTGATTCAAAAGACCTTGCTTGCAGTATAGTTATTATATGTGTCATATTTCAGAGAAATCCATTAGAAGACAAAAATTTTTATAGCGAAAAAGGACTTTTATTTATATGGATCACATTTTTAAGTTTGACCCCACTGTGCATGTTTTTTCCTTATGCCATTTTCTTGTTTTTGTGACGTGTGGTCTTGACTTTGTTGTTTATATTTTTATATCTCATTTCAGGTTGACTTACGCCACATTGATGAAATAAACGGTACAAATGTTGTTGAAGTTGGTGTGGACTTATCAGAGTTTTATAAATCAGTGGAATGGGATATTTTAGAAGTACCTGCAGTAAGGTAAGCTTTATTTTATATTCACTACATTCACTATTCATACACACGAAAATCAACTTGGATTTTGAGAACTAAATTTCTTTCCAATCAAAAATTCAGTTATGACAATCAAATTTTTTAGTAGTGGTAATTATATTATCGAGTTCTAACAGCTCCAAAGTCAGTTCTCTTAAAAAATATTTTGACCTGTAAGGACCTGTATGACAACTGAATTTCTGATTGGTAACCAATTTGGTGTACACTGAGAAAACAACTTTGGTTGTGAGAATCAAATATGTTGCCGATTGAATAATTCGGTTGGTATAATCAAAATTTTTGCTTCTCATAAAAGTAATTCGGTGGTGCAACCAAAACTGTTTTTTTTTTAAACTAACTTCGGTAGTTACAACCAAAAAGTTCGATTATCCTAACTGAATTTTTGAACGAGAGACAAATTGTGTTCCCATAACTAAAGTTCTTTGTTGTGTGTATGCACTTTTCGTTATCAATTTTATTTTATTCAATCTCTTGAAGCAAAAATAAAGTCCTTAAGTTCCCTAAATTTCCAATAAAACTAGTTTATAAATTCAAATTAACTGAAAACTGTTGGCAAAGTAGTAGTTTGCAAAGCAGCTAATTTAAAATCTTGATTTTCTTTTCAAATTGAATGTTGAACTCACACACACTTACATTTTCACTGACACTAAAACTATGTTGACACTTTGACCTACTGTTTCTAGTTCAAATACCAAAGTAGCCGCAATAAATACATAAAAAAAAGTAAATCTTTTGGATTTTCAAGTATTTAGAAAAATAAAATAAATAAAAGCAAGTCGCTGACACTCTAGTACACATGCACTTGTTAAACACAAATGGATATACCCAAGTGCGTAACAATAAATAAATCATGAACATTTTTTCATGACCGCCAATAACATGACAGTAAAATGGAGAGAAAGAGAGAAATACAAAAAGTCTTGGAAATTGTAAGAAAGAGCCAGTGCTTAAATAGAAATGATAAAAACCAGCCAAAGCTTCAGAAAAGTTTACACAAAAAAAAAAATAAATAAATAAATAAAAAACCAACAAAAAAGGATGTGTAAAATATTTTATTTTTCTCAAGTCAAGCCAATGCCAAAAGCGATTTGAGTTCATTTTCAAACTAAATTTTCTTGCTACCAAAACAAAACACAGCCAAGCAGGCATCTGCATGAAAACATCAACACCAACACAAATACACAATTTAAAAAAGAAATGAAGCATGTTTTTGTCCAAATGAATTTTTTGGTAAGCGATCTTTCACAAAGCCAAAAGCTAACAAAATTTCTTTAGCCAATCCAGCCATAACCTTCTAAATCAAACAATAAATTTGAACAAAACAAAAAGAAAGCATTTAAAAACCATCAACTAAACAAATTGTAGCATCTTTGACGTTTAAAGAAATTATTTTATGATTTCTTTTCCTAGTTTGCCTTTTATGCTGTCCTTTGGAAAGGAAATCAAACATCAGGAGATAAAACCAAAACAAAGAAAAACTTGTTTTGCTTTGGCTTGATGGCAGCTAAAAAAAATTAATTAAAATGATTTTTTTTAATAAGATTTAATTAATTGATAATTTTATCAAAGCAAACTTTTAGCGAAACATAAATAAGAAAATTTGGAAAAATAGGACTTTTTGCCAGAATGACAAAGTCATGGTCAATTGTTTTACATAAAAGCAAACGAAAAGGTTGGTGATGAATTAGGCCTCTATACTTTACGAAAATATAAAGGGTTAGGCCACAGCAAAAGTATAACGCAGGAATGGAAAGTTCCATATTTAATGAAAATAGAAAGGGTTAGACCATAACTGAAGTATAATACAGGGATGGAAATACACAGGTTAAAAAAATTCCACACATATAGAAAATAGAAAGGGTTAGTCCGCAGGGATGGAAAATAAAGAGTTGTATGGAAAACTCCATACTTTAAAAATATATATTTATGTATATATTGTTAAACCACAACCAAACTATTGAGACAAGTATGTAATGCAGGGATGATAAATTCCATGCATAAGGTAAAAGCCAAAAAATAGTGCAAAGATGCAACATACCGTAATTTTGGAAAATATAACGGGTTAGGCCAAAATCAACATATAAAACAGAAATGGCCACAGCTTAAGTATAATACAGGGCTGGGAAATTCTGTACTTAACGAAAATAGAAAGGGTTAGACCATAATTGAAATATAATACAGAATATAATACAGGGATGGAAAATTTCGTACTTTAAAAAATAAAGAGCTAGACCACAACCAAAATACATACAGGGATAGAACATTCGATACTTTACAAATATATAAAGAGTTAGGATACAGCCAAAGTAGAATACACGGGTCTAAAATTCCCTACTTTACAAAAATGCAAAGGGTGAGGCAAGAACCAAAATAAACTACAGGGATGGAAAATTTCCACAGGTAATACAGGGATGGTAAATTCTGTCCTTTACGAAAACGTAAAGAGCTAGGGCACAAACAAAATATTTAGACACACATACATACATATCATACATTTTTCTTTTAATGTCCTTTCTTAAATTAAAAAATTTTAATATCAAAATTCAAAAATTCAACAGAGTTGGAAAAATTATGATAGAAATTTTGTCAAATGTTCTTTGTTTCTAAATGTTGTATTTTCTTGGAGATCTAGCCGATAACGTTTCAATGAACATGAACAGAAAATTTTAAAGCAAAACACATGTAAAAATTCATATAAAATATTTAATTCACAAAAACAGTAGATACTAATAAAACAACAACAAAATCAAAATAAGTAAATAAGAGTACAACGGAAGCTAGACTACATCTGTAGTAGTATCAAGCATAAATGATGGCAACTACGTGACACATCAACTAATTGTCCTGAAAAGAACAACACCAACAAAAATATTTAAAATAAATAAAACGTTAGACCAACAGCCAACTACAAACAACAAAAAGAAACCTGCACCAGCAACAGACCATTTGTTGTGTTCAAATTTTATGTTCAGCCTTAAAACGAGTTGCACTCACTACTTGTATCTAGTGCTGCTACTGCTGCCATTCATTCTGGCATTAACATCAAGTAAAATGACTGTAACTACAACTGACTTAACAACAATTTAAATATTTATTCGTTGCTGCCAATTTGCTTTTTTATTTTTTTTTATTCCAAACAAAAATTTAGCGTGAATTCAAAAAACAAATTTTATTTATTTTTTTTTAATTTGCTGTTTAAAATATCATTAAAGTCGCATAGAAAAAAATAATCTTTTTAAAATGAAAAAAACTTGTTTAAACTTTTAACCAGCAAAAGACAAAAGTGTTGAGAAATCTTTAAAGAACAAACAACAGCAAAGAAAATTAAATAAAAGTAATTTTAAGTTTAAAGTTTTTCTTAAAAAACGAAAAAAATTGTTTATCAAAGGGAAAGTAAAGCGATAAAAAAAAAGCTTATATTATAATTAATCACAATTTCAAATTGTTGTTAGTGCTATTGTTGTTGTTTTGCAATTTATTTATTAAAACTTTTACTTAAAAACAAAAAGATAAACTGAAAACCACCAACAATGAAATAAAAAAAAGTCAGTAGAAAAAAATCACAACAAATTGTTACAACTAAAAAAAGGTGTTTAGTATAAGTTGTTGTTCAATTGATGGCATGAAATGAAATGCATCGGTGGCAACACCAAGAAAAATTGAATTTAATTAAAAACTGTGTTGTGTGATGACATTAACAGTACATAGCATCCCAAAAGTTGGTGACACAGCTGGTGCTGAAGGGATTTCTCCGAAAGTGATCGCTAGACCAAACCAATTTGTCTGCATTTCAAATAATATCAAATTATCAGAAATTAAATAACAAATAAAATACATTATGTACCTTCATTAATAGGGAATTATATGGAAATATTTTTGATAATAGATACATATACGAAAAACATAATAATAAAAAAAAAATAGTTCAGTGAAAAAAATCATATAGAAAAATTTATTACTCAAAAAAAAAGATAGATTAAAAAAAGCAATGATGCCCACTTAGTACAGGGTGGGCCAAAAGAAACCAAAGGGTGTAAAAGTTTAATAACTTTTTTTTATTTTTTCTTTCAGATTATATAATATACAAAATGGAAATTTTTTTACACTAAGTATGAAAAATGATGTCTCTTAAATGACCACCGTTTTCAGCTTCGCACTGATGGGCTCTTTTTAGAGCATTTTCCATAACATCTTTCAAAACTTGTGGAAATATCTGCAACAATGTTTGCCTTGAGTTCAAGGATTGTCTCTGGCTTGTTCCCATACACTCGCTCCTTCAAAAAACCCCAAAGAAAATAGTCGGGTGCTGTCAAATCTGGCGATCGCGCTGGCCAAATAATTTCCGAATTTCGAGAAATTATTCGCTCTCCAAAAATTTGACTTAAAAGTGCCATTGTGTCTCGGGCAGTATGGGCCGTGGCTCCGTCCTGCTGAAACCACATACCAGGTCTGTTTTCAAGAGCAGGACGTAAAAAATGTTCTATCATAAAACGATACCGCTCTCCATTTACGGTTACAGCACTTCCATCTTCATTCTCGAAGAAGTAGGGCCCAATGACATTTTCAGATGTGATCCCACACCATACTGTACACCTGATGGGGTGCAATTGGCGTTGATGAATGGCTCTTGGATTTTGAGAACCCCAGAACCTACAGTTCTGCTTGAAAATGAGCGTTAAAATAATTGATCTCTGGTTTAATTAATAAAATTCTATTGTTCTGGTTCTCTGTTCAGTTGTGAACCTCTCCATTATAAATTCTCCAAGTGTTGTCTATATAATCTGAAAGAAAAAATAAAAAAAAATTAATAAACAAAAAAGTTATTAAACTTTTACCCCCCTTGGTTTCTTTTGGCCCACCCTGTACATACATTTAGAACAATTAAAACACAACAAGCTGACATTTCAGTCTTTGAAAAAAAAAATTTTATAGGCCCAACTAAATAGCCTAAAAATGCTAAACAAAGGCCTTGGCATCATCGTGCATAAGCACAAACACTTCTACAAGTGTGTCACTAGCAGCATTCTGTGTGCTTTGCCGGGCTGTAAAGCAAATTGAGAATTTACACACAGAAAACAACTTCGGTTGTGATAACTGAATTTGGTGCCAATCAAAAGTTCTGTTGTGAATTTTTTAATTCAGTCTTATTATCGAATTCTGGTTGGTGTAACTGAAAAATTTGATTACCACAATAGAATTTTTGATTGCAAAAACATTTAATTCTCACAACCGAAGTTGTTTACCCTGTGTAGGCTACTCAAAAAAGTCTGTGTATTCTGGTCAAAGTAAACAGTTGACTTGCTTGCACTATTTATTCTAATTCTATTCTAATTAAATACTTGTACTACATTAGTGACATGGTGCTTGGTACATGTAAAATTCCCTTCAACTGCTTATAGACTTTTTGACGTTTGAATGGGTTGGGAACATTGTTGTGTCATGTTCACAGCTTAAAAACAGTAAAACTGAGAAAGTAAAGTAGAGAACCAGTAAAGAAATGCTAACATTTTTAACCCATATATTTAACACGTATTCAATGTCTCAGTTCAAAAAGTATAAGCAAATAAAGAAAGATACACAAGGAATTGTTTATTCCATTTTTTTCAGTTTTTTTTTTATGTATTCGCGTGAATACTCGTATTTAGGCTTACGTGTGTATTGTGTTTTTATTTTTTGCTTTTTCTGATATTTTATTCATGCATGAATTTGTATTGATCGATTTGGTGGAAATATGTTCCACGTGTTTTAATTTATTTGTGTATTTAAGCACACACAAAAAAAGAATAAACCAAATCTTTTTTTTTTTTGTTATCTTTTGTGTTGTGGTTCAAAGTAAAAAATCATAAATCAAAAAGTGTCTGGAAGGCATTAATGTTTTGTTGCCATCACAAATGAATTGTAAAGACGACTAAAAACATGTGTAATTTATACTCACACATCTAGTTTTTTATTCTATTTAATTAAATTTAAATAAATAATCCGCTTTACTACAGACAAACCTAAATAAGCGCGGCAAGCGTTGCTATGTTCTTATAAAATGTATGAACCAAACCGAAATAAAGCTAGAGAAGAATAATGAAACGTTTGCATACATTTAATGAAGCAATTTCTTTAATTTTGATGAAATAATTAATGAAATTAATTACTCATTGCTTTCAATTAAGACTTTTATACTTTTATACCTTGAAAAATCATGCACAGCGATGTTGAATGCTTAAGTGAATTATCGGCCGGGCTTCATACAGCCAAACTAAAACTGTTTTAGCTCGGTTTGATTGAAAACAAACAAAAAAATTGTTTTTCTTTTCAGTACAAATATACGAACAAAGTGCATCCTTCGCTTTTATGGGACCTGTAATGCGATTCAATAACTTTTATTACGAACATGTAACTTTCCGGCAAAAATATTCGAAGTTTGCGTCAAAGTTAACAGCATATAAATAATACAATTTCTATCGTATCGAATATTTTTGTCAGAAAGTTACTGAATACCGAATTCGATAATAATATCGTTATACTTATTTTTTCTATACGAATGTTCGTAATAAAATTTACTGAATCCTACTACTGGCCTTAGGTTTGCACTAGCGACGACTCAAATTAAAATACGCTGAGAGCATTTCGCTTGTATATTCTCTGAATTTTGTTATTAAGCCAATAAAAAAACTAATTATTTTTCAATCAACGACATAACTTTCATTAGACTAATGAAATAATTATATCAATTCAATGAAATAATTCATTGAATCATTTAAAAAAAATTATAACTTTATGTGAAATAATTTCATTCATTTAATGAAATTATTTAATTAATTCAATGCAAAATATTTGAAATGAAATAATTAATTTAACGAAACAATATTTCATTAATTTCATGAAAAATTCATGCATTCATAAGAAATTATTTAATTAATTCAATGAAAATATTGATTAATTTTATGAAATAACTAATTTAATTAATTATTCATGCATTTAATGAAATAATATTTCATTAATTCAAATAAATTTTTATTTATTAAATAAAATAATTTCTTAAATTCAATGGCTTATTATCATTGTCACACTAAAGTCAGTACTTTTGAAAAACGATTTTAAACTTATAAAATTCTAATGAACAAAAGTCAGCTCTTAATAAAAGCTTACTTTTTGATGATGATGATGATTATGGCAAAATTAATTCAATGTCATTAATTCACATGATTTATGAAAAATTTCATTAAAGCCATGAAACAAATTTTAAAAAATCGTTTCATTGGACTTATGCCACTTTTTTGTTTAATTTATATGAATTCAATTTCTTAAAAAAAAAAAAATTTTTAAGTTGTCGTGTGAGCCTATGAGCAAGTGCAAAATAAAAAAAAAACACACACACACAGCCAATTATCATTACAATTACGGATTGAATATTTAAATAAAATAAAATTTTGTTTGTTGTGTTACAGAAACGAAAAATTTTATACCTGCTGCGATGAACCCTATTTGGATATCACATTTAATATAACAATGCGCCGAAAAACCCTTTTCTACACAGTTAATCTCATTATACCCTGCATGGGAATTAGTTTTTTAACAATATTGGTATTTTATTTACCATCCGATAGTGGTGAAAAAGTAAGTATTTAAAAATGTTCTTCCCAAAACATGGAAAAAAACACTTATTTATTTACTGTTTTCCTCTATGATTTTTCTCTCATGATTTTTATTTGTTATTTTTTTTTTTTATATGTTTCTAGGTCTCATTAAGCATATCCATTTTACTGTCGTTGACTGTGTTCTTCTTGCTGCTGGCGGAAATTATTCCGCCAACATCATTAGTTGTGCCGCTTTTAGGGAAATTTGTACTTTTTACAATGATACTCGACACATTCAGGTAAGTCAAGCATTTATTCACCCTCTTTTTTTATTTCTATCGACATCATCCAGACGTTATAAGTGAAAAAGAAAGAAATTGTAAATAATTTATGTGTTTTATTTTTAATATTAAAAAAAAAAAAAAAAAATTCTAAAATGCAGACGTATTGAAATGTGCTTTTATTGGGGTACGAGTGCATCAGTATTTTGAATAAATATTTGTTTTTGGATGATGTTGATCTATTTTATATTTTTTGTTTTATTTTTATACGAGTATCATGATAAATTAAGCGGTTATTTTTAAAAGTGATAGAAGTGCACCTTAGCAAAAATTAGAGAGCCTTAATTTTATTAAGTTTTAAGCATTATCTTGCTCAAATAACTGCTAACTAATTTTTTTTTTAATGGACTTATACCACTTTCAAAAATAATCGCTCAATTATTGACTTGTTGTCTTTCTAAGGCATTGTTGAATAAATGACTCTCTTGCTTAATGGTTTTTGTTGTTGGCTAAAATAATTTTATTAAAAGCCAACTTAAATTAATACAAACCGAATATTTAAGTTGTCAAAAAAAAAAAAAATTAATATTTAAATAATTTATTTTTCTTTAATAAAAGAGAGCTTGCTTTATGGTAAATAGAGTTCTATTTATTTAGTATAATAAACGGAAACGTGTTAGTAAATAAAACAGTATATATCACTTAAAACTGTTTATCAGAAACGAACGTCTAAAAAATTTGTTTACAAAACACTTGCATTCTTATCAGGAAAAGAATTGACGCACATTGTAAAGTAAACGATAAAGAAATTTTTTTTATCAGTTTTTCATAAATTTACCTTGAATTCTATTAATTTTTTTAAATAACAAATTAAATTCCCAAATACACTGTAATAGTAGTGAAATTTGGAACTTTTTTATCCTCACAGATAAAAAATAATTGGTCACAATCAGGAACCATTAACCCTAAATTTGAGTACATATACGTATTAACTAGGAAAAAACCGAAAAAATAATTGAAAGGCTGGCTAATTGTATTAGTGTCTACACAGAACAGTGCAAGTTTATTTTTAAAATATCATCAAAATCTACACTTCTAATGAAAAAATGGCTGCGTTTTTGGTGTAGAAAATAAATGGCGATTTCTTTTCTAACAACAATCTTTCATACTAGTATATTCTGTCATCTAATAATGTTTTCATTAAATTGTGAAAAAAATTTAATATTTAATAGACTTGTGCCCCGTAGTTCATTTTAGTGAGCGCTCTTCCTAGTTCAAAAATTAAAAAGGAATAGTTCGTTCATTTAGTTCATTTGATCTTTTTTATCTTTATCACTTATACTTTTGATTGTCAATGTACGTTCTCAGCTCTGAAATGAATTTATTTGTTACTCGTATTGAGTTTTCAAATTCTGTTCTTCACTTTATGTCGAATTTAATGATTAAAGAAAGCTCTGAAACTTTAACTCTCTTATTCAATAGTTTTACAAGTTTCAGGGTATTGATTTGCATTTGCACTCGATTCCCCAACATTTAAATATATTTTTATACTTAAAAACCAAAAAAAAATCAAAGTTTTTCTGATTTGGTGTTGGAATTTGAATAAAATTTTAATATAAACTGTTGGGCACTAATAAACACAGCATCCATGAATAAAAATTCAAACGAAAAATTATTACTTTTGTTTGGCTGTGGGTAGGAGTGTGGCTTATTTTGCTGTACTATTAGAATTGGGTGTTTTTTTTTTTTATGTAATGCTGCATGAGTAAGGGCTTATGTGTGTGTATGTGTGTTAGTTTGTGCCTTTGTGTATCCTTCCTTATGCTGCTGGTTTCATGACCAACCGTCATAATAATGTCATTAAACACTTTACTTGCCGTGTTTTAAATTGTTTACACAATGGCAGTTTAATCACGTTAGAATTTCGTGGTTTGGCGTAATTGTTTGATACACACACATGCACACATCATTAAACTAAATGTCTAACACATACATAGAGTCATTTATACAGACATGCCACTATAATGCTTATAATTACTTTTCTCATACTCGTAAATGTTGTTGTCCTTATGGTACAACATACAAAGAATTTTTATTTTTAGTTAATACAACCCAGCAAGCATTAGATAACGATATTTACTTGAGTTTGTCAACTGAGACGCGAAATTCAATTCTTAAATCGTTTTTAAAGCAGATTGCTATTGTTAATTCATTTTAGCCTTCAAAAGCTTTAAATATAATAAATACTCATATTCAGTGGTGGCAGCAACAGGCCACTGCAGTGGAACAGCTTCTCTGTCTCTGCCGTGACTTAGCTAGTTCTATTTCGGATAGCGCTACCTATAGCATCTTACTGCACTGTTGACTATAGATGTCAACATTTTATATAGCTAAATTAAAAGTATCAACTGGTTTAGGTGACAGACTCGTCTTCATTTTCTTCTATTCATTCTTATTTTTGCCTTTCAGTCTTCTATCTCTATTATTATCCATTTTTCCTTCTATGCGGGCATCACAAAGAGACCACATAAGAAGACTCAAGAGAGCCCCACCTCTTTTTTTTTTTTATTCGGGGCGCTCTGTGCAATCTAACCCTAATTTCATATTGGCTGTTTAAATGAATTACAAGATACAATAATTATGTTTGTACTATTAACAGCTCAGCTTAAATTACACTATTTCAATAAGAAATTTATTGTTTTTCAACAAATGATATTTCAAATAATATGATTATTTTATTAAGCTTGAGGTCATATTTTTAAAAAAATTTATTTTTATATCGATATTTCGCTCCAATTTGTGTAGCTTCTTCAGGATATAATTATAAATATAATTAATAAATAAAACTAACTAACAACTGAGATATTTCATTAGATTAATGCAACAGTTTTATTAATTCAGTGAAAAATTCATAAATTTAATAAAATAATTTTATTAAATCCATTAGTTATTTATTCATTGCATAAATAATTTCCTAAATTCAATGAAATAAATTATTCATTCATTTAATGAAATAATTTTATTAAAATCAAAGAAATAATTTATTCATTAATTCAATGAATTCAATTTTATTAATTCACTTATGAAATATTTCATTAAAAATTTATTTAAAACAATTTTAATAAAATCGTTTTATGGGACTTATGGCACATTTTTCCTTCAGAGTAGCCAGACTTTTGTTGAAGTTTTATTATGAGCTAGAGGAATTACGTGAGACTTTTTTTTTACATTTAGTGGTAGCATGGATTATGGCGTTTACTAAGCAAAAATTTGAGCTGTAATTTTTTAAAGTGGTATAAGTTAAATTTTTTATTTTTTTTTTTATTAAGTCAGCCGTAATTTTAGTTAGATTGTGTCTATATTTTACTAAAACTATTGCTATTTTTTTAAGTGTACTTGTTCCAGCTCAAAAAAAAAACAGCTTATTTATTGGATTAAAAGGAACACTTCCGGCTTGGACCTAAATTGTAACATCCAATATTAAATGAAAACGAAAGAGATTTAAATATTTTTAAATTACGATAGAAATAGCTCGCTATCGAATGTGATGATTTGGCTTCTGGCTTAAACTGACTTCGTCGCGCTATAAAAAGAATTATGTTAGCCAATTCTAATTACTGCCCAACGCCTTCACAATGTTTTTTAATTTAGTCTTTGAAAGAGTCCTTTGTAGTTTCTTTCCTAGAATTTTTTGTCAAACACTCTTGTGAAAAAAGGCGTTGTGACTGCTTTTAATATTTTCTTTTCATTTTTTTTTTTAATTAAACTGCTTTGAAGTTTGCCTGTCAATTTGATAAGAAACTCATTTATTTGCTGGGTGTGCTTTTACACATGTAGGAAAGGAAAGGAAAACACAGTCATACGAGTAGCATGTGTAGGCAGCCATATACTGAATTCAATTTTTATTTTCTTAATTTTTATTTTTTTTTTGTTTGACTTCTGTAATTTGCATTAGGCTGAGGTTAGGCTTAGGCAGCTGCATACATCGCAAGTTTAACCAATTTTAGACCAAAAACAGTTGGTATCGCTTTAAGTTATATGAAACTTTAAAGGCAATTTGCATTATTAAGGTAAAACAATTAAAATTTTTTTAATAACCTCAGCAAACAGTTTTTTTTTACTTACCACAATAAATATTTTTGGCCTTTAATTTACCACAAATAAAAAAATTTAATATCACTTTGTAAAATGCCTTGAGATAAAGTAGTGATTTGGAACTATATTTTCCACTTCTATAGTGGCTCTACTATGGGGACGCTACTAGTCTGCACTCTCTAAAAATTATATTTTTGATGTCCTTATGCTCTAAATATTTCTTGGTTGCGTAAACATCTACTAGAAGTGCATATGTCGCAGGACTAGTTTTTGAGATTAAATCTTGGAGAATTTACTAAAAGCCAGTGGAAGCACTAAGCAATGACAGCTTTTAATTAACTAAACACCGCAGTTACGGGAATAAACAAATAACTTGGCAATAATCTATACATGTAAAAGAGTAACGTTACTGACTGACTAATTAACTGACTTATCATCATCGCCCAACACAAGCGTCTAAAGCTAGGGGTTTGAACAGGTTACTCTCCCAATTTGAAGGACGAATTATTGGAAATTGAAATATTATGGGGCAAAAATGTTTAAAATCGAACTTCTTATATCTCCGCAACTATTACAGATAGAGCCAAAATAAAATAAAAATAAGCAGACATGTGTTTGGTACTTTTTTCATATTTTTACATTTGCGAAATAAAAAGGGTAAAACACTAATATTGAAACTTTTTTTACCCCATTTAGCTATAATATTTACAACAAAAATAAAATTTTATTCTTCTTTTCTTATAAAAGTCTTCAATATATATGGGTACTTTTTTTTAAATTTGTGCAAGTAAGGTGTAAAATATATACACATTTTCACTACTATTTCTAAATTGATGCTGCATAAAAGCATTTTATTATTAATTTCTAACACTCAATAAAATTCAATTAAAAAAAAAGAAATTTCCAGGGATTTAAAAAGTACCAGAAGCAAGAAATATGATTTTAGTGGTAATTTTTATGTTATGTGCAAGCCTAGAACTGTAACAGTGGAATCAATTAATACTGAAAGAAATAAAAATTCGAAAAAGGGAAAATATGGTATTTTTTATTGATTTGAATGGTACTTTTTGATTTTTTAATATTAACAAATCTAGAAGTACGAGAATGGATACAAGCAGTTCAGCTCAAAGTGAAAAATAATTAAAAGAAAATATAGTACTTTTTATTGATTTTAATGGTACTTTTTTTTATTAACGAAGTTAGAGCTACGAGATTGGACTAAAACGGCCTGGAGTAATGAGGAAAACCATAAATGTGACAAAGTTTCACATTTTTTTTATTTTAGTGGTATTTATAAGACTAGGTTCCAATGCTTCTGAGCAAAGTACAAAATTATCAAGAGACAAAATGGTACTTTTATACATTTTAGTGGTACTTTTTGATATTTTATTAAATTGGGCTCAAGCGTTTCTGAGGAAAATAAAAATCATTAAGTGGATAAATGGTACTTTTTATTAGTTTTTATGGTACTTTTTGATTTCTTAATGTAAACGGACCTAGAAGAAACAAGATTGGTCTCAAACAGACATGAGCAAAAGAAAATGATTTTGGGAAAAAATTATATAATTCTTTTTTGTTAATTTTAATGGTACTTTTTTACTTTTCGTTAATAAACGAACCTAGAACTATCAAGTCGAGCTCAAATGGTTCAGAGTAAAAGCAAAAAACAAAAAAACTACAAAATGTTTTTTTTTTTTTTATATATACTTTAATGATACCTTTTAATATTATAACTTTAAAAAAAACTTGAAATGAGATTAAATGGTTTGCAAAGAAATAAATTATAATAGCGACACTATGGTACTCCGCTGACGAAAAAGCGAGTTAAATTTTATTAGTTTTTTTTTGATGTGAATTAAGCTGTTTGTGTTAATAAAGCTGTTCTTTTGCAATTTAATATTTAATTGCAGCAAATACTTTTTACCACAACTTTGAATTTTCGTTTTAAATTTTTTTTATGTATTTTAGGCTTTTAGCAAAATTACAATTAAAACCACTTAATTGAGCTTAAAAAAAGATATATTTAGTTTTTTATTAAAAAACTTTTTTTTTTGTTGTCGTTGGTTTAAATCAATTTAAAATATTTAGAAATATGCTGGCTGGTTTGTAAAGCTATTTGGTTGACGTTTTAATTAATTGCTTATTAAACTAATTAAGCAGACGTTATCTAGTTGTTTCACATACAAAACAAAATAAAAAAGAAAGAAAGAGAGAGAGAGAGAGTAAGTGTTACAAAGAGTGTGCAAAATATTTAAATATTCATTTTGCATATTTTCCTAAATATTGGTGAAATAAATAATAAATAAGCTTTTGCGGCAAAATGCCTGATTATGCATTACAAACACTACACTTTCATTTGAAAACACAAAATTAATAAAATTTCAAGATTCTAAATAATTTAAATATTTCAAATACCCATAACATTTATAATTCTTTTGAAAAAAAATATTCTAATGAAAGAGAATAAATAAATAGAAATTTAATCCTACCAAAAAAAAAAAAAAACAGTTTTTCAGAGAAAACCAAAAATGTTGGTTTAAAATTTAATTTTATACCAGCCGGTATGTAGAAGAATTAGCTGAGATAGCAGTAGGCAAGAGACGAAGTTTAAAATTTTAATTGAAAAGCTAAATCATACAGAAAAAAAGGGAAGAAAAATGGTAGAAACTACGGCTTAAAATTCAAAATTTTTGCTGAATTTTTTTTCACAATTATAATTATGATTTTTATAAAAAACCAAGATGAGAATGTAAAATGTCATAAACTAAAAAAAAAGAAATAAGGCCGTTTCCACATGGCTTTCAATTATTTTTTATCTTTAACTTTGATTTTTTGATTTCAATGCGACTTCTATTCTGATATTTTATTTGCTTTATCGTATTAAAAAACGAGCTACCTCAGCATTACTAAACGATAGTACTAGATATTGGTAAATAAATGATAGTTTTCTGCAGTATTATTAAGCCATTTTGAAAACTGTAGCTTGAAGTAAATATAAAGCTTCGATTTGAAGTATGAACATGCATACGAGGTCTACTCAAAGTAGTCACCCTCAGATATAATACACTTGTGCCAACGTTTTTCCAATCCTCGAAGCAGTTCTGATATGCACTTTTTGGTATGCTCTTGAGCGCTCTCAGAGATTCCGCTTGTATCTCCTCAGTCGTCTCATGGGTCTCTTCAATCTTGGGAACAGGAAAAAATCACAGGTGAATACGGTGGCTGAGGCATGATTACGGTTGGTTTTGGCCAAAAAAAATTATGAAAAAGCGACGATTTTTTTGGTCAAAATTCAGCAATTTCGGAACAAACTTTGCTGCCACACGCTTCATGCCCAAAATTTCCGAAAAAATTGCATGGCATGAGCCAACCGATATGCCGACATCCTCAGCAACTTCTCTAATAGTGATTCGACGATTCTCTATAACAATTTTCTTCACTTCCTTAACATTTTCATCGGTTGTTGATGTGCTGGGACGTTCAGGGCGACTGTTGTCATACACATCTTCTCGACCTGCTGTGAAAAGCTTGTACCACTTATAAATATTTTTTTTTGGCTTAAAATAGATTCACCGTATGCCACTTTCAACACTTCAAGTGTTTTACTTTTCCAAGAATACTTTTCTTCACTCCTAAAATTATTTTTCGTACGACCAATTTATCACTTCAAATAATTTGATTCATAGTTACCACGCCCCCCGCCACCGCCCCCCCCACTACTACTATCAAATATGATTTTGATAGTAGCTTTTTAGGCGTTAAGTTTAAATAGTAAAAATAAATTAACTAGATATGCTACATCACGTTGTTTTGAATTTAAAGTCACAGTTCTGGACACTAAAAAAGTTTGAATATGAAAGTTTTTATCCTTCTTGGTGTCTCTAGTCCCTTTTTTTCTAAAATCAATAAAAACATATTTCCTCACAAAGAAAAGTCACTTTTTTTTTTTTTGTAAAAAGTCTGCAACAGAAAAATGTAAACTGAACTGTTGTAAATTATGATTTTTCTTTTTATTGTCGTAATTTGCTTAACTACAAATTGCTTTAGCATTTTTTCATTAATTTCTTTTATATCAGATTCTTAGTTTCAGAGTTTTTCTGTAAACAAATTTTACCTGTTTTTTTTTTTTTGGTTTTTTTTTTCTATAAATAAATTTCCAAGCGTGTGTCTTCCTTTTTATTTACTACGGCCTGTAATTCAAATTGATTTAAGTGCAAGTAATTTAATTGAGAAACACCCACACACCAGCAAAAACATAAACAAACACTCTGACACTTAATTTAAGTATCCTGCAGGCAACTCAACTAACTTTAAAGGCACTTTAAATTAACTATTTCGCTTGATGATGAACTTGCTGAGATTAATTTTAATTTGTAGCAAAATTACATATCTGAATAAATTTAAAATTAACTATTTGTTAGTTTTATTTGACCTTTTACTTTTTACGCAAAGTAGGAATTTATAAAATAAGACCTCAACCTTAATAAAATAGTCATTAATTTATAATTAACTTAAAGTTAGCTATTTGTTATTAGTAAATAAACATCCTTGTTATTGAGGAAGTAGAATATTGAAAGGTATTTAAATTGTAATGGCTGGCGAGATTTTTAGTAAAATAATTGCCTCCCTCACCTGGCTTTTATTGTTTACTTTTCAGTTTCAAAAAAAAAATTCATTTTAGTTGAGCTGACTAGGAAACAAATTCAATCATATTATGGGTTAGGCCTTGGCTACTTTAGCTAAACTAGTGTTATTTAAAGCAAGCTTAACAAGATATTTTATACTCAGCTTAAGTAGCTTTACTGCATATGTTATTTTCATGGGTCACCAATTTCTGTCAGTGCATTCGCTCACAATGAAATAGTGCCTATATCCGCATTCTTCTTTTAAGTGTTCCTCTAACGGCTCATCAGGCCAATATTTATTTGTTAGAGAAAGCAGTGACTAAAATGCTAGTGTAGTATCGTTCAAGAAGATTACGCCGTGCGCACGATTTCCTATTAGATGACGTAAAGTGTCCTCTGTTTGAAGAGAAAACAATACTATTTTCCCTCTCTCTCTCTCTCTTTCGAAGTGGAAACGAGGAACATATTTATGTAGATACGACACTAGAGTATACACTAACGGATCTGAGATGATATGCAGCATGGGGCTCTGGATTTTATTGCTGAAAACTTGACATACGACTCTTATTCTGGCTTTCGGAGCTATAGCCAAGCGGCTCTCTTAATACTTCAATCGAAAGTTTTGTTATCCAATTTGATGCGTCAAGGTAACGTATTTTTTGTTATGGATTTCTGCACACAGCGGCTTTATTAGTAATGAGCATGCGGATGAATTGGCTAAGACTGGCTCTAACATGGAGGCTTTCGTGCCACTAACAATCGCTGTATCGCTTAGTAGTATCAAGAGCGCTATTCTTGATCGGCGGAGTCTAGAAAAGTGTAAGATTACGCGTCAATTATGTCCCCGATATGATAGTAAACGATCTTCTCAGCTAGTAAGCTGGAATAGAAAAGACATTTTCAGACTGATGGCTGTTATAACTGGTCACTGGACGACCGGCAAGCACCCCAGTAAGCCCTTTAACGAAAACTGTCACAGCTGCCAGCCACCCGAGAGAAAAAAAAAATAGACAGTCTTTCACTTTCTTTGTGAGTGCACGGCTCTTATGGCTTCGAGACACAGATTTATCCGTTGGCCACCACGTAAACCAACCAAACCAACTAACCTCTCTCTCTCTCTCTCTCTCTCTCTCTCTCTCTTATATAGCTGTAAATTATCGGCCAATAGGAACACATGGCGTGACCTCAATTGTGCGAAATGCACAGAAAATTTAAATTTTTCTGTATCAAAAAAAATTAATTTATAAAAAAAAAGACCAATAAAAGAGTAAAATTTAATTTAATAAAACCAAAACCACCAACTTTCAGCTAAAAGACACATTCGTTTAGGGCGAATAGCAGTAGTTGTAATTTTGGGCCTGGTAACGTATAAGCAACGAATTACTAATAACAGATGGCAATGAATTGCTAATACGCTACCAGTTGCAATTGAACCTGCTCCTCACTAGTCTTTTACATGAAAAAATCAAAACAAGAACCGGTCTTTATACCTTAAGAGCTAATTGTATGTGACTTGTTCCTTTTTCAATAAGGAAGTTTATAAAAGTTTTTCTCTTCTCTCTTTCTCTCTCTCTCTCTATCTCTTTACTCCAAATAAAAAATCTCATTAGTTCAATAAAACCATCATTATTTCCATAAAACATTTCATTATTTTTCAACCAATGATAACGCTTAATTAGACTAATAAAATAATCCTTTAAATTAATGAAATATTTCATAGAATCAATGAAATTTACATGAATTTTTGGACTTAATTTGACTTTAATACTCTTATCCAAAAGAAAAAGAATTGACGTAGACTTTAAAGTAAAATTTATAAAAAAATTATATGAAAAATTTTGTTAGCGCTGACTTTAAAGTCTATTTTAATTTTTTTTTTTTCGTTCGCCGAAACATACTAGATTCAGTGAAATATTTCACAAATTAATGAATTGAATGAACTTAAATTAAATTCAATGGATAAAAATTGTGTAAATTAATGAAATGTTATCTCATTAAACGAATGAATTTTTCATTGAATTAATAAAATTATTTCATTAGATTCATAAATTGTCAATTTTTAATGAATGATTGATTGTCTAGCACCCCCATAAGAGAGAAATTTTACCCGTAGGTTATATTTAAACGAATATAAGATTTATGCTGCCATCAAGAATGATAGAAATACAAGATTACGCCATCAGTCACATAAAATTAAAATGACTTCAAGCAATGTAATCCTATTGGTTAATAATTTACAGCTAAATAAGAAAGAGAATGAGAAATGTATTATATCTTTGTTCTTCATACAGTGGACAATCTGCTTCATCTAACGGGAAATCATGCGCATGGCATAATCTTGTATTTCTATCATTCTTGTCTGCTACTACGCGGTCACATACAACAAACACTTTTGCAAGCACATGCTTATTTACTTGTGTGTATGAGCAGGCACTTGTAAAAAATATCTGTAATAACTGCACCAGGGAAATTATAGTGTAAGCTTGTGTGTGTGTGTGTGTGTGTGTGTGTGTGTGTGTGTGTGTATGTGTGTGTGTGTACAGCACAAGTACTAACAGTCAACTGAAAATGCAAATACAAATCTGTGTAAAGAAAGAGTTACAGCGATAAAAACAAAAACTGTGAGTGGGTGTTGGCTTTGGCCGGTTGCTAGTGTTGCAAAAAGTATAGCAGCCAGAAAGTCTATATGACTGCAAAGCAAACACTTTCAGGCATTAAATAATAAATACAAAAATTGTTTTTTTTTTTTTTTTTTTTAAGAAAAGAGCAAGCAAAATATCTTGCCACTTCAACAATGCCACCCAGGTGTTTCAAAACAACGTAAATAATTTCATGTACGAGTCCTTTAATTCTTTTTCAGTTTATATTCTTTTTTAATAAATTTTTTTTATTTTCCTATTTCTTTCATATGCCTGACTTGGTGGGTGTTTGGCTGCTTTTTCTGCAATAACAAAAAATCCTTAATAATAATTCCTTGTTTCTTGATGGATTCTCAAATAATTGCTGTACTTTTTTTTGTGCTGCCCACTTATTGTTGTGACGTCTACTTGACATTTGCTTGAAATTGAAAATAAATAATAAAAAAACCTGCATGCCTGCAGTATATGTGTCACGGTGGTAGTGCTTAATATACATTTTCGCTCGCCACAAACACACACTATGGCACCATGGGTGCGTAGAGTGTTTATCAATCAACTGCCACGGTTTCTGGTAATACGACGACCGCTTTATCCCATTGGTGAAATGATGTAAGTACTACCTTGCCACTCGGCAATGAAATACGAAACTAAAGCACATCATGTGCAACGTAATTATTGTTGTTTATTAATTAATTTTAATTAAAAATATTTATAATAATTTTTTATTAACATTTTTGTTCATGATGGCAATTTTTTTTTTTTTGCAATAAATTTGTGTTAATTGATTTCCATTCAAATAAACTGTAGAAAACGAGCCAGAGAGTAAAGAAAATTAAAAAAAAAAAAAAACTTTAGCTTAAAAATTAAAGCAAGTATTCTTGAATTCCTCGGAATTCATTAAATTAATTCAAGGTGAATTCCACTTATCAGCTGTTTTATTCCAAATTGTTAAATTTTACAATTTAAATCTGAAAAATAAAAATTTTGACAATTTAAAAGAAAATGTTGAGCGAATTCGCTAATACGTTCACCTTGTATAGATTTCTCTTGAATTAATTTAATAAGCCAGCTGAAGACGAATTCGCTTTGGACCTGCTTATGCTTTATAACGCAAAAACTTTGAATTTTAATTTTTTTATTTATGAATTGAAATGTTTTCTTTTTTAGAAAAACTTCACGACAACTTATGCTGCGAACATGTAATGGACTCGAATTTAGGGATCAAATACCACCGCTGCCACCACCCGTAGCCTTATCACGGTAAGTGAATAAAAACTCCTTTTAAACTGTTAACAAAAACCGAAAAAAAATTATTTTTGACACAATAAAAAACAAACTTCCCCCATTAACACATTTGCATTTTACTAATTGCAAAAAGTATTCGTAGAGTACACCATAGTCCACATAAAACTTCACGTAGCACCTCGCCGCACCTGCAGCATCGTGTACAAAGCCTCAATATGTTAGATGAGATAAGTGGAGCATATGGTGGCAATAGTGCCGTGGGTGTTGGCTCCACAATAACGGGTAACTGTTCAATACTGTACCCATACACTATGAACCAAGAGACTTCAACAACCAGCTCACTGGTGGATACACAACATCATAGTCAGTATCAACAAACGGGTGGCTCCTTATTGGATCATCCTCTAACACCAACGAAATTCCGCCAAAAAGCATCAACAGCGGTGCAAACGAATGGCATTGGTATAGAATCCTCAACGTCGCAATATAGTGGCCACGTAACAATACACCACCAGCATCATCAAACGCCTTTGCAGCAGAAACAGCAACATCACATGGGTCATGGAGCGCATGCTGCAAAGTCCTCCTCCACCACTACACTCTATCAACAACACACACAGTCTTATAATTTGTATCGTCAACAGTCTACCTGTTCGGCGAATTTTTCGCCTGTGCCTGCTCCTTTGCATCCGCATCAACAGCATCAGTCAACTACGACTTGTGACCTGATAGGCAATACCAATTCGAATATGATTAAGTCGACCACAACCGTCAACTCTGTGGCCACGGCCTCCACACTGGCAGGTTCGTGTTGCAGTGTTAACGGTGCGGTACAAATACATCAGGGCCTGGGTACTGGAGCGGCCTGTGAATCGGCCGCGAATCGTACCCAGCAAACGGGTGTACAAACTGCTGCTGCTGCTGCCTCAACAACCTCAGCTGCTAGAAATGTGGGAGCAGTTGGTGCTGATGTCATACCTGAGTGTCAACGAGAAGGCGGCACACATTGTTGTTCAACAAGTAAAAATAATTTAAGAAATCGCTGGCACAAATGTCCCGAACTACATAAAGCAATGGATGGTGTTACTTATATAGCGGATCAGACACGAAAAGAGGAAGAAAGCACAAGGGTGAGTAAATTTTCTTTTTTATCAAGGAATGCCGTAATTTGCCCAATAAGAATTATTATGGTTACTTTTGCCTTTTAGCTTAGTCCACCTTTAGGGAGAGCCTAACAGCTTAGTTCCTTTACACTGTGCAACGAGATTATTGTCAAAACAACAAAGTTTTGATTACTGATTGTGGTAGAGGAAATCAAAATAAAGTACGCATGTATCAGCGCTTGTCAAGTTTACAACTTCAGCAAAGTTATGTGAAACATAATGTAGACAATTTGTAACCCTCTAACTCTTCAGTGGGACTTTTTCGGCTCTTTCATTTTATTTGCTTTGACAGCAAAACTGTCAACACGGTCAACTTAGTGTGGGTGCCAGGTCGTAATGGATCTGCAGGCATCGTGGGGGTAAACGAACTCGAGAGAAAAGGTGCGGCTAGTGGATTCATTGTCTCACCATCATTCTGCGGACTGCCTTGAGGCTGTATTAAACTCAGATTTAGATATCAGGGTAGCGAAAACTTTCAGGCCGTTACAAATGACTTACCCTGCCTGACTTGGTCATTTTCACGAGATTTATGGCTCGCCATTGCAGAGTATTGAATAATTTGGCAAATGTGAAAATCAGTCGAAATGACAAGACTAAGAGGCAGCAGATTGTGTATTGTGTTACTGTAATGGTCTAATTTAGCCCCTTTTTCGCTACTTAGGATATCACTACCCGCAAGGAAGTCTTTGAATTCGTTATCAATACCAAATGTAGGAAGTATTTATAAAATGAAAGTAGTGTCGCAATAAATCTTTTTTATCCGCAGTGACCCGGTGACTCGTTGCCGCTTCTAACTTTAAAGTGAAAAAAGGCAAAAACGACCCCTAAGCTTATGTGTTAGAGAGTTAAAATATTGACAAAAATATTGTTGATAAACTTAATTTAAGTTCCAATCAAGAGCCTTTTATGGGAATTACAAAATTTTAACTTTAACTAAACCTGAACAGCTTTTGCCCGTTTTTTGTGTTAAGTTAACGATAAATTAAAAAAAAACTGATAATTGAGCTGTGACTGACTGAAATCCCTTTATATTTTCAATAGCAACAACAACAAATCAGTCAGTTATTGTTATTGTTAGAGAAGTTTTAGTATTTTTGTAGAGGGTGGTCTGTCAGGGGGTGTCTTGCTTAATTTTATCACCGACGAAAGCAATAGTTATCATCATTTTTATCATCACAGCTGACTTATAACAGTGACACTATAAAAACAATAATTTCATACTAACACTAACACTCTTTCGTGGTTCTCCCTCTCTCTCTCTCTCCTTCTCGGTTGCTTGCTGACTCATCCGATTGCTATTGTTGTCACCGTTATGGTCTTCAATAAAATAAAAATCCCTGATGTTAAATTTCATTTGCGACAAGTTGATAATGTCATGTTATAGATTTTCAATTGTAGTTAAGGTTTGTTGTTCTAGTTGGCTCTAAAAAAATTCCTGATGCTGTTGTTGTTAGCATTGCTTTTGCTATCTTTATTATTTTATTTTATATTTTGGCATTTGGGATTATTTGTGGGGATGTTGATGGCAAATTTCGTTGGCAATCTAATCAAAATGCTCATGTGTTGCTGCTGCAGTGTTATGTCAGAGTATGTGTAGGCATGCAGCCTAAAAATGACTTTACATGAGTTTATAAATTCTATTTTTCCTCTCTCTCTCTCTCTCTCTCGCTCTCTCTCTGTCTCTCAACAACTTGCCAAACGACTGCACATTTATATCAACAAATTTATTATTTCAAACACTGAAATTCTACCCCTGCCTGTTTTTCACTACCTGCCTACTTAGCTATCTGCATATATCTGTTTTAGATAAAAATAATGTCGGTATCAATTGAGTGGCTGCATGCCACAATTTTTGTTAAAAAAAAAACGAAAAAATTATAATTTTTTTACACGCTGTTGCAATTGCTGTTTCTTTTATGCGGTTCAATCAAATTTTGTTTCATAAGCACACTGTAGTGCAAACAGAAATTTATTTACTGCAAAATGCCTTTTTTGTTTTGCCTTTTTGTTTTTTTTTTTTTGCTCAATATGCCACCGCCAGCAGTCAGTGGCGCCATCAACAAAAACCAAATAAACTTGAAAGGGAATTTTATAGTTCGAAAACTAAATTATTTTGGTTAATAAACAAACAAATCAGTAGAAGATTGTAAATTTCAACAGTCAGTCAGCAAGCTTAATATTTTTAAAACAAAATGGTCACATGACCGGTTGTGAGAATCGAATCTGCTGCCGATTACATAATGCATTTGTTGTGACAAAAGAGATTGGGTGGTGCAGCCCAAACTATTATTTGGAAAAATAAATTTTTCATTGTATTATCGAATTTCGATTGCTACAACTAAAAAAATTAATTATTTGATTGGAAATAAAAATTCAGTTAGGATAATCATTTTTTGTAGTTGTAGCAACAAGAATTCAATAATACAGTTAAAAATTTATAAATTAAAAATATTTAGAGCTAAAAGATCGATTTTCCATTGGCAAAATTAAAAAATTCTATTAACACAACATAATTTTCGATTGGTAACAAATTTTGTCTTCCCAACCGAAGTTATTTTCTCAGCGTAGACAAAAATTAACTAAAATATTAGAAGCTTTTATAAATGATAAAAAGACTAGACCAAAGCCCCCCGATTTATGTCTATACTCTTTTTAAGTTGCAGCACTTATTAAAACGTTTCGCTTTAAGCCCTGAGCGAAAATAACTTCGATTGTGAGAACTGCATTTATTGCCACTCAAAATCTCGAATTGTTTAATCGTGTTAATAGAAAATCGATGTTACAGCTCTAAGTATTTTTAAGAAAACTTAATTTAATTTTGATTTTTTAGTTGCTACAACTAAAATAAAATAAATAAATAAAAAATTAAATTTTTGATTGGATGAAAATTTAGTTCTCATAAACAAAGTTGTTTTCTGTTGGTTTCAGTAATCCATTGGCCTAGCTTGAACAACTGATTAGGCTAACTCAATTTAGCAGTAACACTTTCAGTTGCAAGTTGATTGAGACTAAAACTCTTAAAGTAATTCCAACTACTTTCGGTTCTCAAAGCTTTGTAGTAGTGGTTGACATTTTAGTTGCTAAGCTACCTGGGTTTCACTTCTTTATTCTGAGCTTAAATTAATTTTAATCCCCAGTTACCAATTTCCTTTTAGACTCCTTAAAAAGGCATAAATGACGGAAATACAGTGAAATGATGCAGGCATTCAACAAAATATTTTACAAATTATATGAAATGATGAAGTATTATCAAAATATTACAAAAAATGTTTCATTAATTTAATGAATTATTTCATTAATTTAATGAATTATTTCATTAAATTAAAGAAATGTTATTCCATTAAGTTAATGAATATTTTCCTTGAATTAATGAAATTTTTTTTTAAATATTATAAAAAACTATTTCATTAAATCACTAAATGTGTCATTAAATTAATGAAATATTATTTCATTAAATTAATGATTTTTTCATTGAATTCATTAAATATTATTTAATTCAATTAATGAAAATTTTCGTTGAATTAATGAAATTATTTCATTAGTCTAATGAATTTTTCATTAGATTAATAACAAAATTTGAAAGGATACATAATGAAAAAAATTCCCTTAATATTCATCACAAACAAGCACACTTACATACTCAACTTTATTATTAAAAAATTTTTTTCATGTCTCCCCCTCTCTTTTTCCTCCTGATTTTTATGTAAAGGTTAGAGAAGATTGGAAATACGTGGCCATGGTATTGGATCGTCTTTTCTTATGGATTTTCACAATTGCTGTAGTTTTTGGAACAGCCGGCATCATATTGCAGGCACCAACATTGTACGATACACGCGTACCAATTGATGATAAATTATCTGAAATTGCATCGACAACAGCCAAACCGAATATTGCCAAAACTGTGTTGTAAATATCAAATTAAATTAAATAAAAAAAATTTTTTAAATAAAAACAACAACAAAAATTTACCACAACCAAGTGAAACCTTTCGTTACTACTCATAACAAGGGATATAAATAAAAATCTAAACAAAAATACAACTGAAACAAAAAAAAAGTGTTAAAAAGGATTAAATAAACTTTAAACTAGAATTAAACAAAAAGTATAAAAGAAAAGGTTGAACTCATTGGGAGGGAAAACCAATGAAAGAAAAATTTAAAACAAACGATACCAAACACACACAAAATCTCTTTAAGATGAAAATAACAACAACAAAAATAAAAATGTTAACTTTAAGAAACCAAAAAATTAGGAAAATATTTTATTAGATGGAGCACAAAAATTTAATATTAATAACTGGTACTGGTACAGTGGCTTGAAATAGTTAGGGCCTGTGCAACTAAATGCGAACGAAAGCTGCGTTGGCGTAATTGTATTGAAAACAAAAACAATACACGAAAATTTATTTTTGTTTTCAAGTTTCGGTCGCATTTAGCTTAATCTGAAGAAATGAAGACTTTTATTAAAAGAATAATAAGCACGAAATTTAGTAACAGCTGGTCACCAGATTAATTTATAAAATTCAATTAAATACGGAAACTTTGGCTACAAGAACTTAGTAGCCAATTAATGCATTAAGTCCTTAAATTTTTTTAATAAAAAAAGATACAAGATGGAAAAACAATGAATATTTGTGGACTTTTCAAAATTCACACAGAGTCCTCAATTTTTCTTATTGTAACACAGTTTGTTTGCCCAGCCGGGGTGTGCTTCAGTCTATCCAAGGCCTTACCAAACGTCTGCTTCCTTTGAAATTAAAACACGTGGATAACTTCTTGTTAACACAACACTAAAGTCTGCAGAAAGTGATGAGAATAAACAAATTATAAATAAGCTGGATGTTTTTGTCCGGTCTCACCCGGCCCGGTCGGTATCCTTAGAAAGTGTTTGTATCAATTTTTAGCGACATCCCTTTACAAATAGAATTTTAATTGTTAAAAAAAAACCAACCAAACAAATACAGCCATTAACTACTTTATAAAGTGGCTCATGGTTTTGCTAGCATTATTTTCAGAAACGCCAAATAAAATATTTAAAACCATAATTTAAGTACGGGCTAGTCTATTTTATATATCAGAGGCAATAAAAGTATTTTTTTTTGATATAGATCAATTTGTTACTAAGAAATCTGTATTAGAAATAAATTATCAACTTCAATTGCAATTATGGTTCATTATTTTGACGATAATTGCTTCTACATAAGAGATAGACATATGCTGTCGCTTACTTTTTTGTAGGACTATTTATGATAAACATATCGTTTATACATTATATACGTGTAACTTCAACGATATTTGCGGCGAAAGCCAAAACAAGTCGCCGATTGTAGAATTTTTTTCTACTTACCTGATACCTATCGCTATATTTTGGCCAATTTACACAATATCTTTATAAATTATAGCCTGTATGGTATAATAAGCTAAATTATTGTACAGTTTCATTAAAATCCATTTAGTAGTTTTTGCGTGAAAGAGGAAAAAACATCCACACTCACAAACATTCGGCTTTATAATATTAGTAGGATGTATATACGAGTATATGTATTTTAAAAAGACTAAACAGTCGCTGTAGTTATAGTCCTTCAAACGCTCGATTGACTAACACTCAACTTGCTCAGTTCTGGTCTACACTTTGTTCGCTGACTCCAGTTATTTAAGTTACGAGCAGAAGGGTGCTCGGCTAACTACAACATGAATACAAAGTAATTTCCAAGGACATGTTAATTATGCGGAAACAGTCACCAACTTAGACTTTGTTTAATAATTAAAGTAGTTTGCTTGTAACTATAATTCGCACCATGTCGATTATTGCTCCTCCCCATTGGCTACCAAACCTTGTCTACTTTCTCGTATCTACTGTTTGAGAATTATTTTACTTTGTGTATTATATATTTACTACTGGGCTCCGCAAGCATACTTGAAATGCCTTACAAGCACTTTTTATTATAAAATATTACACATGTTTGTAGTGATGTGTGCAGCCCTTTAATATTTACTTACAAGGTAAAAGCAATTCTACAGAGAATTGAAAAAATATCCGGCAAGAAATGTCCATAATGTAAATGGGGATTAAATGAATATGGCTTGGTAACAAGCATACATGTGCGTTGGCTTGGTCTGTGATGCAAGTACGCTACGTATTATAAGTTATGGTATTGTGACTAGTTTGTAACATTATTAAATGAAAACAAATAAAATAATTATAAACTAGGAAGAACTGCTCCAGTAGTTTTTATGGCTTCTTAACTTGTAATAAAAATCTATTTCAAAAGTCAGCAGATGATACTCCGGCACCAACACGGCTAAAACGAATAGTAGGTTTTGTGACATAAAAATAATTTTCATTATCGAAAAACAAAACCCCTCATTTTGATAACTTTTAATTTTTAACTCAAGCTACTGTGCAGCCAGTTATTAATGTTTAACAACATTAACAATAAAATATATTTATTTATATTTTTTATTAACATTAAATTAAATTTAAAAACTAAAACGGTAAGAATGACTTTTTTATATGCTGTGTAATGATGCATGAATGAATGTTTGTATTGTAGAGATACTTAGAAAATGTTTGGAACAAAAATAAAAAAAAAAATACACAATAACAACAAAGAAAATTATGTACTCTGGCAAATTTTTTTTTTAACATTTACTTAAGAAATCATAATTTGCAAATAGTTATGAATAAATTTATTTAAAAATAAAAATTAAAAAAAATATGTAGATTAAAATCTACAACCAATTTAAGGTAAATTTAAGAACAACAAATAGCAGTTTATAATTTTAAGTAACAAAATAAAAATAAATAAAAAAATCTTGTGTAAAATATTTAACTAAGAGAATTTGTTATATTTATACATAAAGTAAAACAAACATATTCAACCAACTCATGCACTTTCATGTTAGCATAATTGACAACAATAAAAAAAAAATTAAAAAAATAAAAACATTTCTTAAAATTACTTACCGACGTTTATTAAATCCAAAAAAAAAAAAAAAAAAAAAAAAAAAAATTATTCCTTTTTTATAGACAAAAAAACAACAACAAAAAAATTGCAAAACAAAACACACAAATTGTTAAACGAGCAAAACAAAACTCTTTTTTATAAAACGAAATAATTTGTTAAGTTTTAATTAATACTTTTAGGTATTAAAAATATTATTTCAGAACCGGAAATGAATTTGAACACATTCGCTATCGAGTGAAATTGTGGGAAAACTTTTATTTTATTTATCATCAACTTGAATTCCAAAACCTTAATTAATTGAAAATATTTTAAAAATTTTCCGACATCAGCTAATTTAAATCTCAAAAATGTATCACAAAGGGGCCATATCATAGGGCCCAAGTGAGCCCCCTTCTGATATTCTTATACGAACTCCCTGTGCAACCTGCAAAATGTATGTAGCGGGGTGGCAATCCATATTTTTTTTCAGAAAAGTCGTCTTATTGCAAAAAAAAACTAAGAATATGTATACATTTTCTTTTTCTTGAGAAACACTAAACTATGAGTAAAATTTTTTGGCAAAAATGTCCGTACAAAAATTTTTGTTGGGAGTAAGTGGCTAAATTTAGGCTAAATTATGCTAACGGCGTACATCTGTTAAAAAAAAATTGTCCGTACAAAAATTTTTGTTGGGAGTAAGTAGCTAAATTTATTCTAATTATGCTTCAAGTAAATTTAATTTTTATTTTGTTTTCACTTTTTTAGCTAGCCTGCATGTCATTTTTATTCATATACTTTATGTAAATATTTCAAAACACACACAAAAGTTGAAAAGAAAATTATAAAAATTTAAACTGATACTAAAGCAATTGGTTCTAAAGCTGTAGACATAAGGAAGACATAAAATGCAAATAAAAAAATAAAATTAAAATTAAAACTCATGCTCATACATACGGATCAAACAATTAGATTGAAAGTAACAACAAGGAATAAATTTAATATTAAATCAAAAAAGAAAAAGAATAAAATGAAATGAAAAAGAAATTACTAAATGAAATGCTATTTACATTTAATGAAATAAAAAATCTCTTTAACATAAAGTTTGTTTTATTTTGTTAATAATAAATAAATAAATAATAAGACCTAAAAAACCAGAACAAAAATTAATAAAACTCATAACTAAAAGAAACACACACAAAAACACATACAAAAGAAGAACTTAACTGTGTCCACTGCCTTCCCCCCCCCCCCCCAAAAAAAAAAATAACAAAATTAAAAGACAAAAAAGAAGTAACAAAATTTATTTAAATATTTACATCTAACAAACAACAAAATAACAAAACAAAAACGATTTATACATTTAATATTAATGAACAAAAACAACAAACAAACGCAAATTCGTTAATTGAAATTATGAAAAAATTTCTTAAAAATTAAAATTAAATTAAGTAAAACAAAATCATGTTTGATGAAAAATTTTAACACCAAAAAATTATTTAAATTTTCACACGGCTGTTTTTACAAGTGTCGCAGTCACATAATAGCAGCAGTGATATCTGGCATGGCGTAAATTCGACTACGTCAATCACACTCGCAATAAGGCTCTGTATTTCTGCTAAATCAAATTTAAAATTTATCAAATGCAACAATTTGAGCCCAGGGTAAAAGAAATGCTTACAGGCATGTTCTGAAAATCACTTTCTCTCAAAATGATTTAAAATCACGAAAAAGATGTTCTGCTCACATCGTGATTTAAAACCGGCCAGCAAATTGCCTTATGATATCAAGTCACTTGCAGTATTTTAAGTATTTTGCTTTGAATTCCTTAACAAAATAATTAAATACACTAAATTTAAATTGTTTTTTATTAGTTTTTGTCAAAAAATTAATTATTTTTCACAAGGGAACCGTAAATTTATTAATTTAAAAAAAATTTTTCTTTTGGTTATATTATTTTTTGATTTTTAGTTCTTGTTTTTCTTTTTCTGAGTAAATTTTATTGTAAACAATACAAAAGAGCTTTAACCTCGTGATTGAGAACAGTAAAAATCGCTACTCAAAAGCTAAAAAAAAATCACTAACGTGATTTTAAAATCATTCGGGATTTGAAATCACCGTGATTTCAGAACATGCTTGATAATGAATGAATTTTTTTTTCCAAAGTAGTATATGTTCACTTTTGGGGATGCCAGATTGGACATTAAAAAAATGACGAGAAATTCTTTTTTAAATAGATTTTTATGTATTTTTATCAACATTTTCTGTACGTGCTTATGTTACTGAACTCCTCCTAAGCGGCTGGACCTACTTAAATGAACTTTTTTTTATAGACATTTAGGTGACCATCTTAATAATTTACATTCAAAAATCTGCCCTGCAAGTGGCGCTGCAGCCAGAGATACCACTAAAGATACCGACTGCAAAGTCAGTCTTTTATTACGTTCTTGCAAATTGAGCGTTAATAGAAACAGTGTTAAAAGAGGTATTTCTAACTAAGACACTTCGGTGTCTCAATTCGCCCACTTACACTCATTTTCATCTCCAACGTTAAGCTTTTTCTTGATTGCTTTGTGGTTCAATTGATTACTGAGGTCTATATGAAACGATATCAGTATTTCGAATGATAAATTTAATATAAATTTCACATTTTGGAATTCCTCGAATTAAAATAATTTTTGAGATTTTTTTTGTTCTTTTCAAAAACAAGGATTCCAAGAACTCTGAATTACGTTTTATCAATTTTCATATAAAAGTAGTAAAAGAAAACCTTTTAAAAAATAGTTTTAAGTTAAAATTATTTTTTTTTTTTTAATGCAAATTCAATATTGATATAACGAAACAGCGCTAATAGGGGTATGTCTGTATGCTTCTGATACTCCTTCCTCCTCCTTTTAGTTTCTATATCTTCATTGATATCGTTATCAGAAATTCAAATTAAAAAACAAAACCAACAATAACCCAAGTTTACAAATTTAAGTTAACTTTAGAACTAGACCCCCTGAGAAATGCTCCCAAAACATTTTGGACTGCTGGTTTCAAATCTGCATTTATTTTTTGTTTTTCAAATTGGCTTCAATCTCCTCAATGTAGAAGCTAACGCCACATAGTATTTATATGAGCATTACTTGAAAACGGTTGGTTCTATTTGTTAAAAAAGAAAATCCGAAATTGCGCAACAAAATTTCCTGCAAGTCATACCTGCATTATTTGAAATCTGTTGTTACGTTTTTTACTCTTTTATAAAACCGTTTAGTTTTTTAAGGTTCGGTATTGTAAATTAAAACGCACAACAAGTTCAGTTTCACAGTACTTATTGCAGACAATAAAAGGCTTTACAAGTATACTTGAAATGGCTTACAACCATTTTTTTTTTTTAATAAAATATTACACATGTTTGTAGTGATGTGAGGAGGCTTTCAAGTATTTTTTTATTTAATGAAACTTAATACACTCACACTTTTTCACTAACACACTCATATTTTTCGAGCTTGCAGCTTAAATGGCTACAAAACACTCTTGGAAGTAAATTGACAAATGAGAAACAGTGTTACCGAGTATGAGTTTTAAATTTATTTAACATATATTAAAAATTATGTTAGTAAATAATATTTAACAAAATTAATAAATGCAAAAGAACACAATGACCCAGCAACACATTTAAAACTTAAATTTAAATATAAATTTCATATTTTTGACTTAAATAAGTTGGTGGTTACAGTGTTGACAACGCGGCAACACTCCGTTCATATATTTTTATTCTAAATATTTACCAATGGCCCAGCCATTTTTTTCATTAAAAATGAACTTTCACTGTTCTGTCTAGCCACTCATACAATTTGCAAGACTTTCGATTATTTTTTCGATGTTTTCGTAGTTAATACTCGTACGTATACTCAACTTGCAAGCATTTAGGTAGTTATACCGACTCATCTGGTTGGCAATAACATCAAAGATTGTGCATCGGTGTCATTGAAATATGGCTTATTTTGTTTAGAAAATTAGAAAATTTTTTAATTTGCATTACAAACCTTTTTCTCCGCTACATTTTGGGCGAAATCTTTGAAACCATCGAGTCGATTTCAAAACAATGGAAGTGAGACGTAAAGGAAATTTTCTTTACATTCAAATATAATAAAACGTTTTTAAGTGAATCTTACAAATGACAGGTCACTGCTGTCATTCGGAAATGACAGCCAATTAAAAAAAAAATACTTTGGAAACAGTTTCCAGTTGCTCTGATTCAGAAAACCGTGTAATTTTTAATAATAAAAATTTTTCTGGTAATTACAAACTGCATAATTTCTTCATCAACATGTCACAAATTAAAAAAAATAATAATGATATAAATATCGTCTTATGTTTACAAAAAAGTCCTAAGTCACAAAAAATATATCAAATCTGACTTTTTGTTGTAACAACCTGCTTCACTTTAAATAAGAAATAAAAAAAAAATTTTTTTAAAAAGTTTATTGAAATGCTCGAATAAAATTTCTTGAATGTAACTTAGGGCCTTTTTGGAAAACACATGACAATTATAAAGCAACAAACAACTATGTTAAATTATCTAATAAAAAAAGTTTATGATCTAAGAAAATAATTAAAAACAAAAAATATTATTTAAACATGGTTGGGGACTAAATAACAACGATATTATAATAATTAAAACCATAATAAAAAGTAAATTAATTAATAAATTTAATATTAAAATTAAAATTAAAACAAAAACAAAATAAAACATTGAAACAGTTAACTTACATTCTAGTAAATAGTAAATTAAACAAATACAAAGGAAATAATTTAATTAAAAGATGAAAAAAAAGTAATTTTTCTGATGATTACAAACTGAATAAAGAAACAAAAATTAACAACAACTAAAAATTTATTAAAAAACAGTGAAATAAAAATTCTTTAAATTGTACATTAGAAACAAAAGAAACAAAATTAAATTCAAAAAAAATGAAATTGGGCCATAATCATAGACACACTAAAGTCGGTATTTTTTTTAAAAATTACTTAAAATTCATATAATTCTTATGAATAAAAGTCAGCTCTTAATAAAAGCCTACTTTTTTGTGGCTATGATTATGGCCCATTGTGTTTTAATTAAAAAGTTTGCCTGAGGACTTATTATAATTTTTTTTAACTGAATAATATTCACGATATTATTGCTCAAGCATGGTAGCAAAGGGCATGGTCGGCTCAGAAGTAGATGGTAACCTTCCTTATAATATAAAGAGTTTCTTTACCTTTTATTTTCTTTTTTTTTTTTTGCTTCAAAAATAGCCGGAAAAATGGCAATTACTAAAAAAAAACTTTAATTATTTCATTAAAAAAGCCGACGTAGCAGTGGCCGTGGTCAGTCCAAAGATATATGGCTACGTTCCATGAGATATACGCCCAGGTTCTGAAAAACGTGCGTTTTCAAAACGGTAAAGCATGTTCTGGAAAACACGCGTTTTGCTTACATTTTCTTCATAGAATGTGTATATGAAAACGATAGTTTATAAGTAAACAATTGACACACACAATTGTAAATTTTTTAAAACCGTATTTTTTATAAAAAAATAATAAAAAAAAAAAAAAAAAAAAAAAAAACATTTAATTTGAATTGTGCAACATTTTATTCATTCATCACTTCGCTTCAGTGTATGCTTGCAGTTTGAAAGCGCCAAAATTAAGCGTTTTGCCTTTTGGAGAACAAATATTTTGCGATTTCAAATCGTAATCGCCATTAGTTAAGCGTTTTGCGATTTTCAGAACATGGGTGATAGTAAGCATATGTAAAATGAATTAAAGAAATCGATTTAAAAATATATCATTGTAATACAAAAGACCTATCTGAATTGTTTTAATCAAAAGTGGGCGTAAACGTGAATGTAAAGTGGGCACGGTCTTCTTTGCAGCATAATAAATCGTTGGTACAAAATTTCAGAGAACTCCGTTGAAAACACAAATTTGTATAGCAAACAAACAAACAGGAAATGAATTTTATTTATATAGATTATCAATTTTCAAATCGGTTATAAATATTGCAACAATGTTCGATTGAGGCATTTGTGAACGGCCTTTGCAATCTTGATGTGCGTCAATCAGTGTGTGCTCAGTCAAGCCAATCTTTGCAGAAACAGTATCGTTTGCGCTTGCACAAGAAACTGCGAAATTGATATAGAAGCCGCAAACGTATAAGGTACGAAATATTGAAGTGCGTGAAGATAAAGAAAGAAGCACCATAGACGACGTTATTGAGGCTTTTATGCGAGTGCTTAGAGAAGAGAAAAAAAACAAGATTCGCGTAAAATGCTACAATTGTGGTAAGGTTGGCCATCTACAGAGAAACTGCAAGGCACCGAGAAAACGTAGTAAATCCATCTCTCCAGCATCCAACAACAACAACGGGATGAACCGCCAAGGCTCTCAGGAGTCACCGTTAAACTAAAACGAGCTAGCTCCTACAATCGAGAGCCCCACAATCTCGATATCCGTTTTGCAGGAGAAAAACAGCAATATTACCGCTAGACGAAGTATCAGTGGAAGAAGTCACGTTCTTACTATAGACACAGAGGCATCCCGGTCTATTATTAGGCCTGATTTGGTTAAGGCCAGAGTCGAGGCTCTAGGCAATGTAAGATTGCGGACTGCTACTGGGAAGTCTGCTACAGCCTATGGAAAAGTAAAATTAAAGCTTTCTATTGCCAACGTGTGTGTTAGCCATGAATTTATTGTTGCCGATATTGTGGATGAAGTGATTATCGGTGCAGATTTTATGATAAATCACGGCATTAAGCTGCACATAGGACAACAAATAATGGTTTGAGAAGACGTGAAAATACCTCTGGACATTGGCTATGAATATAGAAAGCTTACTATAGCAGAACGTCAGATAATACCACCGCAGGCAGAAACTATAATATGGGCACAAATGAAGGGAGATTGTGTGGACAACCGATTGTCGGTTGTAGAGCCAACAGACATAAACAGTGACATTTTAAAAGCCAAAGACCTAGTCACAAATAATAATAAGGGAAGAGTTCTTAATTTATCTAGCAGCGAGAAAGTCATAAGTCAACACCGCGAAGTTGGCCAATGTACACCAGTGGAGGCAGTCGTCAATTGTATAGATGTAAAACGGGAATCTGCCAATATGACTAGCCCAGAAAAGGAGTTGTTCACGGAACAGGTTGAAAAATGGGTAGTAGAAGTAGCGCCAGCGGACAAAAATAAAGCAAAGCAGCTGCTTAGAAAGCACGCTTCTGTTTTTGCCATGAGTAAGAAAAGCCAAGTACATACATAAATACCATTTCTTATGAATAATAAAACACAGTAATTCAACAGAGTGATTTTTTGTAACAATATTTAATCAAACCAAAACCAAATCAGCATTGAAAAACTAAAATAATTTCTATCAAATTCTTCTGTGTGAATTTAATTAATTTTACTCCTTATTTTTATTCTTAATTTACGTTTGCACGGTATCTACCAATAAATTTTACTGGTTTATAATTTTTACTCAATGTTTCTTTCACTTCTGTTGCATTATAAAATTCCTTAAACGAATTCTCTCTGCAATCGCAATTAACTTCAAGGATATAGTAATATTTCCTTTCATCTGTATATCTCAACTTAATTAGGCAATCTTTACAATGTGCACTTCCGTCCTTAAGATCAGCTTTGATATCATACTCGTCATAGAAAACTTGCTGTACACCTGTCACTTTATCGATTCTTTAAAGAAGTAAATAAAAGATGAAAATATTTTTTGTAAAATTATACAAAATGCAACAAGGATAGTTTTTGCTGTACTTACGTAAATTGTGGCTTTCCCGAAATACTGGGTTTCAGATTCAAAAGATGTTCCAGAAGAGCTTTGTGGGCACTTAATATTTTCCTATCAACGGTATAACTAGCAAAGGAACTGATACACATTGTGATAAAACAGAGAACAAAAAAGTATTTCATTTTTAGATTTTAATTGTTGGTCTTCACTTCAAAATGTAGAAAACTGACTATCGAAACAACTGAATTGAGCGCACCATTTATAGTGATGCCGAAAGATGTTTTCTATTATTGTCACATGCTCGGGTTATAAAAATCAGAAAATGATACGATGTGAGACTATTTCGCAATCAAATAGTTTAAAAACAAAACAATAAAAAGACCAAAATGATAAGATCATCAAAATATAAAAGTCTTTTATTTTAGAAATGTACACAATCTTAAAGAATAATAAAAAACCTTGAAAACCTTGAATTAATAGTTTACAATTCAACTCAGTTGAGTTGATATGATATCATGGCAACAGAAGAAGAAGGGGTATTTTATCAAAAACCCAAGAAAAGTTTATTTATCAGTATGAGTCGAGAGAAATCAGTTTCATGCTATCGAGCTCTGTCTAATAGAAGAACTTAAAAGAGACAGTAATAACAGCAAAGTAGGCTGGGATTGTCTAACACTTTATAATGCGTAAACCAGTATCCACTTAGAATGGGTGCCAGCTGATAGTGGATAGGCAGGCAATGAGAGCGCAAACGAACTAACAAGAAAAGGGGCGGCTAATGATTTCATTTCCGTTCGTTTTGCGTCCTCATTGCCTGCATATTCACTATCAGCTGGCACCCATTCTAAGTGGATACTGGTTTACGCATTATAAAGTGTTAGACAATCGCAGCCTGCTTTGCTGTTATTAGTGTCTCTTTTAAGTTCTTCTATTAACAGAGCTCGATAGCATGTGTTTCGCCCCGAAAACTGACTTCTCTCGGCTCATACTGATAAATAAACTTTTCTTGGGTTTTTGATAAAATACCCCTTCTTCTTCTGTTGCCATGATATCATATCAACTCAACTGAGTTGAATTGTAAACTATTAATTCACGGTTTTTTATTATTCTTTAAGATTGTGTACATTTCTAAAATAAAATATTTTTAAATTTTGATAATCTTATCATTTTGGTCTTTTTATTGTTTTGTTTTTAAACTATTTGATTGCGAAATAGTCTCACATCTTATCATTTTCTGATTTTTATAACCCGAGCATGTGACAATAATATAAAACATCTTTCGGCATCACTATAAATAGTGCGCTCAATTCAGTTGTTTCGATAGTCAGTTTTCTACATTTTGAAGTGAAGACCAACAATTAAAATCTAAAAATGAAATACTTTTTTGTTCTCTGTTTTATTACCCTGTGTACAAGTATCACTTCCTTAACTGATCGTGGAGCAGACACAGCTTTTATAACATATCTTTTGTATCTAAGACCTGATGGTTTGGGCAAGCCACAATTTACGTAAGTACAGCAAAAAATATCCTTGTTGCATTTTATATTACAAAAAACATTTTAAACTTTTATTTAATTCTTTAAAGAGTTGATGAAGTGACATATAAAGTGCTAGTTGGCGATGACGAATACGAGTACAAAGCTGATCTTACGAGAAAAGGTACGCATTATAAAGATTGCCCAATTGAGTTGAGGTATACAGATGAAAAAAAATATTACTATTTCCTTGATATCAATTGCGATGGCGAAGAGGCTACGTTTACGGAATTTTATAATGCAGCACAAGTACAAGAAAGATTGCACTATATTACTTCACTAGTGTCATATTCAGAAGCGGTGAAATTAGAAAATGGCTCTTAATTTTTAAATGCTGATTTGATTTTGGCTTGATTAAATATTATTATTTACCAACGTATTACATTTTTATTTTCTTTTTTTGTGACATAAAGTAATATGAAGCCTCTCTAATGGAGTTAATTTTATTTTCCTAAAGTTAATGATTCTTTTCATTTGAAATAATTTCTTTACTGACATGTAAAATCTGTCGGTCAAAAAAACTAGCTTCGGACGATGCTTGGCTACTTTTAGCAAAAATTTTTTTATTTTTATTTTTTTTTTTTAATGACAAATAAGAGACGGTGAAAGCATTAGATAGAGCAAAGAAGAATTATTATTCAAGGAATGATTTTAGAAAGCAAAAATAGGACAATTGTCTTATTTCTAAAATAAAATAAGACGCAGTATAATAGTTTGGAGTTCTGAGGCTTTTACAAAACATTTTGGAACGACGCACACGTATTGGAAAGTTAGCTTGTTCGGGAGTTTTGGGGGGGGGGGGGGGGGTCCTAGTCCTTTATTTTATTAGGGTTCTTTATTGTAAAATAAAAACACAATTTAGTTCTCTTTTCTCTACACTTGTTGTTGAAACACACCTTATTTATAACCGTCACAACGACACTTTATTGTTTTTGACACACCATTTTTACAGTCTAATGTCTCAACCAGAACGGAACTTGTCTAGCAATCTCAGCATTGCCTTATATACTGTTTGATTTAGCAAACTGTAACGGACATTTCAAATCCTTAGTTTAGCCTAGAACCGTCTGAAAACTTCTAGAAATTACTGCATACTTCTAGGTGCATCATGTATAGAACAAAAAGGTAAATGAAAATGCTTAATCTAGAAAATTCAAAAACGTGCTATAGCTATCATAAAGCTTATACTCCAACACAGATATTAATAACACACAGCTCACACACAAGCATTACACTATAAAATTAATCGAATTAACATAAACACCGAATTGCTACATTTACACCTACATAAATACAATTTCTTATGAATAATAAAACACAGTCATTCAATAGAGTGATTTTCGTTACAATATTTTATAAATAATGTCTTTTCATTCTTTAAGACGAACAAGCTGAACATAAAATTAAGAATAACCCTTTTCTTCATATTTTTCTTTCTTTTCCTCTTATTTATCCTTTCCTACTCCTTCGCAGCCAGCTTTGATGTTTAAGCTGGAACTCTACTACCCACCCTACCATGGTTTTCTTACCTGCCCTGTTCTTATTCGTTTAAAGAAAACCCCTGAAGTGCACACCCCTTACTTACTTCGTCTTTTAAGTTCTACATATAAAAAAAAAATTTTAGAGAGTACACATTGTGTTGTACAAGTTATTCAATAATAATGTATTTTAATATATAGGACAAAAAAAAAACTTTAATTACTCGTATCTATACATATAAAAAAGTGACGTTACTGACTGACTGACTGACTGACTTATCATCATCGCCCAGCCCAAACGGCTTAAGCTACGGACTTGAAATTTGGTAAGCAGGTGCATGTCCCAATATGTAGGACGAATAAGAAAGGAATTTTGGAAATTCGAATATTAGGGGGGTAAAAAAGGGTAAAATCGAACTTCTTATATCTCCAGGACTACTACAGATAGAGCTAAAGTTCAAACTACAAAATATACTACTAAGCAAAATAAGCGGATGGGTATTTGGTACTTTTTCAATATTTCTACATTACAAAGGAATAAAAAAGGGTAAAAACTAAAGCTGGTACGTTTTTTTAACCCCAATTAACAATTGCAGCAACAAAAATTAATTTTATTCTTTTCTGCTTAAAAAGGTCTCCAATGTACGAGTATATTGGCACTTTTTTTTAAATTTGAGCAAACATGGGGTAAAATATGTAAACCTTTTTACTACTACTATTTCTGAATATTTACTTTTATGTAAATTGATGCAACATGTACAAATTTTATTACTAATTTGTAGCACCCAATAAAAATCAAAGGCAGAAAAAAAGTACCAAAAGAGAGAAATATGATTTGTACTTTATATTTAAGCAATTTTAGTGGTATTTTAATGTTAATTGCAAACGGTTCAGGTCAAAGTGAAAAATCATTGAGGGACAAAATAGTACTTTTTATACAATTTAATGATACTTTTTGATTTTTTAATGTAAACGAACCTGGCAGTACGATGGTGGGCTCAAATGGTCCCAAGCAAAGTCAAAAATCATAAGGAGGCCAAATGGTACTTTTTATTTTTTTTTATACTTTTTGGTATTTTATTATTAAGGAATGTTAAAGTACGGAACTTGGCTCAATTGATCTAAAGCAATTTACAAAACCATGAAAGAGAAAAAAATTTTACTTTTTATTGGTACTTTATGAGTTTTTCGTGTTGCCATGATATCATATCAACTCAACGGAGTTGAATTGTAAACTATTAATTCAAGATATTTTATTATTCTTTAAGATTGTGTACATTTCTAAAATAAAAGATTTTTAAATTTTGATAATCTTATCATTTTGGTCTTTCTATTGTTTTGTTTTTAAACTATTTGATTGCGAAATAGTCTCACATCTTATCATTTTCTGATTTTTATAACCCGAGCATGTGACAATAATAGAAAACATCTTTCGGCATCACTATAAATAGTGCGCTCAATTCAGTTGTTTCGATAGTCAGTTTTCTACATTTTGAAGTGAAGACCAACAATTAAAATCTAAAAATGAAATACTTTTTTGCTCTCTGTTTTATCACAATGTGTATCAGTTCCTTTGCTAGGTATACCGATGATAGCAGAATATTAAGTGCCCACAAAGCTCTTCTGGAACATCTTTTGAATCAAAAACCCAGTATTTTTGGAAGGCCACAATTTACGTAAGTACAGCATTGTTGCATTTTGTATAATTTTACAAAAATTATTTTCATCTTTTATTTACTTTTTTGAAGAATCGATAAAGTGACAGGTGTACAGCAAGTTTTCTATGACGAATATGATATCAAAGCTGATCTTACGGACGGAAGTGCACATTATAAAGATTGCCCAATTGAGTTGAGGTATACGGATGAAAGACGATATTACTATTTCCTTATAATTAGATGCGATAACAGTCATAAAAAATTTATAGAATTTTATAATGCAACACAAGTGAAAGAAACATTGAGTAAAAATTATAAACCAATAGTACATATTGCTGGTTACAGAGGCTAACTATAACATAAATTAAAATAAGGAGTAAAATTAATTAAACTTAAACGAAGAATTTGATAGGAATTATTATTTAAATTTTTCAATGCTGACTTGGTTTTGGTTTGATTAAATATTGTTACAAAAAATCACTCTGTTGAATGACTGTGTTTTATTATTCATAAGAAATGGTATTTATGTATATGTAGCATTTCGGTGGATTATTTAAAAAAAAATTTTTTAATTTTCATATACCGCAGTGCTGTAGCTCTGATTTATTTTAGCAACTTCCGGACGAACCATGTAATATTTCTGGATGAGAAACATATCATTTTAAAGGGAAGGTCGTATGCATTTATAATCTATCGTCCAAATATTTAGAAATTATTTTGGATTATTTTAAAATTCCCTTAAACGCCAGTACTCTTGCTCTGAGGGATTTTTATCATTCTCCAATTTGCCGAGGTATTATTCCCGATTTTGCAAATGAAAATTACCAAAATCAAAAAGGAATTTAATCTGTACACTCTGAGCTTTCCGAGAGTGTTTTCAGATTTTCATAACATTTAGCAGTTTTTATTTTATGATGCAAAACGAATATTGTAAAAATCTCTCAGAGCAGCTGTGCTGGGGTATATGAAAATTTCAAAAATGTTTTAAAAATAGTCCAAAGTAACTTCTGAGTATTTGGGTGGTAGATTACACATCTAGACGACCTCTTCTATAAAATGATATGTGTCCCATCCCATAATCTTCTATGATTTGTTTACAAATTGGTAAAAACTTTTAGAGAAATCAACGTATTTATGCACATTTGTATCTATGTACGAGTAAGTGCTTATATGTCCCTTAAACCTATTTACAAGTATGTCATAAATACTGAAAAATTATTTAAAAATACTTAAAAACGTAATTGGGTACGTTAAAACATATTTAACGCGGCATATTTATCTTCACTCACTTAATTTTTTTTTGTATGTTTTTGATATTTTAGAAGACGGTGGAAAGTGAAAAATATTAATATTTCGCTAACACAGTGAAGTGTCTTAAAGACACTTGTTTTATTTTAACGAAGCTAAAACTATTGAATTGAGCTTAAACGGTTCAGGACAAGATGAAAAATAATTAAGAGTAAAAAGTGTGTCACTGTAATGATGTGATTTGGACCCGTTTTTGTTACTGTGGACATCACTACCTACAACAATCTTACATGAATTCTAGACTAAGGGAATATTTGTAAGTTGAGAGTAGTGCCACTATAGCTCTGTTCTTGAACCAGTGACTTTCTTCTGCTTCTTGTTCTAATTCTAGCACCTACACCGCACTTTTACTGCTCATTACCGCAAATAAAGTTATTGTTAATATCCCGATTTAAAAAAAACAATACAGTGGCCTCAGGCCATTTTTGTCCAGGGTTATCCATTTTTATCTTTTGTTTACGTAAAACAAATAATATTAAAGTAGCTTTTAAAAAACCCTTGAGCTGAGTTCTAAACCGTAATAGTAGATATCATAGTAGTTGGGTTATCCCATGCATGTCTGTAATCAATATTATGGCGATTCTGCTTTAAGCCACTCCCTAATCTTGAGCTTAATTGAACTGCAAGGTAGTCCGCAAAATGCTCCTGGCCAATCAAATCATTAGCCACCCCTTTTCTTGTTAGTTCGTTTGCGCCCTCATTGCCTGCATATCCACTATCAGCTGGCACCCATTCTAAGTGGATACTGGTTTACGCATTATAAAGTGTTAGACAATCCCAGCCTACTTTGCTGTTATTACTGTCTCTTTTAAGTTCTTCTATTAGACAGAGCTCGATAGCATGAAACTGATTTCTCTCGACTCATACTGATAAATAAACTTTTCTTGGGTTTTTGATAAAATACCCCTTCTTCTTCTGTTGCCATGATATCATATCAACTCAACTGAGTTGAATTGTAAACTATTAATTCACGGTTTTTTATTATTCTTTAAGATTGTGTACATTTCTAAAATAAAAGATTTTTAAATTTTGATAATCTTATCATTTTGGTCTTTTTATTGTTTTGTTTTTAAACTATTTGATTGCGAAATAGTCTCACATCTTATCATTTTCTGATTTTTATAACCCGAGCATGTGACAATAATATAAAACATCTTTCGGCATCACTATAAATAGTGCGCTCAATTCAGTTGTTTCGATAGTCAGTTTTCTACATTTTGAAGTGAAGACCAACAATTAAAATCTAAAAATGAAATACTTTTTTGTTCTCTGTTTTATTACCCTGTGTACAAGTATCACTTCCTTAACTGATCGTAGAGCACACACAGGTCTTCTGAAACATCTTTTAAATATAAGACGTGATGGTTCGGGCAACCTAAGATATAAGTGAGTACAGCAAAAAATATCCTTGTTGCATTTTGTATAATTTTACAAAAAACATTTTCAACTTTTATTTACTTCTTTAAAGACTAGATAAAGTGAACAGTGTAAGACAAGTTGGCGCTGACGAATACGAATACAACGCTGATCTTACGAGCGATTATTCTTATGAGAATTGTTTTATTCAGTTGAAGTATACGAGTATGGAAGAAAAATACTATTTGCTTGATATTAAGTGCCCAGGAGAATATGTTAAGTTTAATGAATTTTATAATGCAGCACAAGTGAAAGAAACAATCCGTAATAATCATTTACAACAATTACTTCATTCTTTTTACAGTGCATAAAAAAATAAAAATTATTTTAATTTTTATATGCTGATTTGACTTTGGTTTGATTAAATATTTGTACTCACTTATTACAGCCAAAGTCCTAAAATTCTTTTTGCCATCTCTACTGACAAAGATTATTCATTTATTTGCGATTTCAATTAAATTTTCTTTGGGAGGGGTGATGGACGGGTTTGCCCTTATTAAAAACATAGTAAAACTAAATTAAATGTCATAATGTTTTTTAATGTTTTCGCACATGAACAGTAACGGTAAAAGTAATAGCACTAATTGCATTAATTTTATTTACCAGCGTACTAAATTCTTATTTTCTATTTATGTGACATGAAGTAATATGAAGCCTCTCTAATGGAGTTAATTTTATTTTTCTAAAGTTATCGATTCTTTTCATGTTATCGTGTATGGCGTAGGCGTATTTGTAGTCAAATTTAAAATTGAATGGTATTTTGTACAATTTTCGCCTACGACAATTTTGTAATTTAACTAAAATGTAAAAGATTACGCTTAATTAAATAATTATGATGCAGCCTGTTATAAAAATTATCCAAACAAATAATTTTAGAGAATTTAGAGAATTGTTTGTATATTTAATTTTCTAATTTTTTTTTTTTTAAATGTAATAACAAATATGATTATCCTTGTATTTAATTTAGTGCAGAATAACTGAATGGAAAATGTGAGAAAAAAATATGTGATATGTGAATTTAAATTTCTTAAGAAAATTAACGTTTAAAATCTTATGGTGGGTGTGGACTTATTGTCCTTTCCGACTCAATGAAGAATCTTTTAAAAACATGTTCATTCATTTTACTTTCTTTTTATCACTTTTGGCGTAAGTGTCGTGAGCAATATTGCTAACGACAGTTTACGCCAAACACGATACCGTTCTAACAATTAATTTGTAATAGATTTTAAAATCTGTCGTATTTGAAGGCGTTTTTGGCAACCACGATACCATTTTTTAAATATGCCTAATAACCCCCCGTTTCCACATGCAAGTGCAAGTTCGAAAAACTCAATACACTCTCACTTTTTCACTAACACACTCATATTTTTCGAACTTGCAGCTGAACTGGCAACCAAATTCTTTTGCAAGTAAATTTTTGACACTTGCAGCAAGTAAATTGACAAATGAGAAACAGTGCTACCGCGTATGAGTTTTAAATTAATGTATTAGTCTGTGGGAAAATAGAAGTTACGTTACTAATTGATATTTAGCATATTTAACAAAATTAAAGAACATAATGACCCACCAACACATTTAAAAGTTAAATTTAATTATCAATTTCATATATTTGACTTAAAAAATACTAACAAAATTTTTAGTTGGTATTCACGGTGTTTGCGACACGGCAACACTTCATTCATATATTTTTATTCTCTATATCAATGGCACAGCCATTTTTTTCATTAGAAGTGAAGCCGTTGCCGATATTTTAAAAATGAACTTGCACTGTTCAGTATAGACACTCATACAATTTGCAAGACTTTCGACTATTTTTCCGGCTTTTTCGTAGTTAATACGTATACTCAACTTGCAAGCAATTACTTGCATGTGGAAACGGGGGGTAAGGATGAATTTCTTTACTGACATGTAAACTCTGTCGGTTAAAAAAAATAGGGTGTATTAAACAATTTTAAAAATTTATTACATTTTTTTTTTCTAAATGACAGATAAGAGACGTTGAAAGCATTACATAGAGCAAAGAAGAATTGTTATTCAAGGAATGATTTTAGAAGGCAAAAATAGGACATTTGTAAATAGTATAATAACGTACTCTAAAAAAGTAGAAATTTCTAGGAGGAGAGCGACAATGTCCCGTTTATTGGTAAACCTATTGACTTCACGTAAAAAAAAGGTCCCCTTTCAGCCAGCTACAGAGCTAAATGAAAAGAATTACTGATAAAAGTATGTCAGTTCATAAGCCTTTGCTTGAACACAATATAACACTTTGTAATTCCAAAAAATTTAAATTGTTGACTTGAAAGCATATTAACAAACGTTTAAAATTATATTGTGAAGGCTTAAAGTGGCCGTTTATAAATTTAAGAAAATTTTTTGGACGTTAGTTTGTTAAGCAGACTAGAAATGCTAATTAGTAGAATATTACCGCTGCTAATTTTCATCTAAGCTTAAGTAAGACTTGCTTTAAAAATTTTTAGCCTCTGAATTAACAAGTTTTCCAAGTTATTTTTATTCGAAAACAAGAAAATCCAAAAAAAAAAGAAACTCGAATTTTTTTTTTTTTTTTTAATTTAATGCGATTAAGTAATAGAGAACTAACATTTAATAATATTTTTTTTCTAGAATAGATCAAGAGAAAAATACGCCAAATACGGCGATGTAAAAATGGATATTTCGATAAAATTTAACTTAAAATTTTGAATAATATAAAATGTCATAAACATACATACGCGCATCTGCATGTGTATGTACACTAAAAATTTTAATTTAATTAAAAAGTTTTCAATATAAAAACGTTATTTTCAATTGTCAGAGTGAAAATTTTTTGCAGGAACATGTAAATGATTAATCACAAAGTTCAATTGGAATCTTTTGTTACTCAATGCCTTTTTTAAATCCTATTTTAACTACAAAAATAATTAAGTAACATTTCACTAATTTTTGGTAATTGAATAGAGGTTTCACTTCCCCCTCCACTGACAAGGACCCCAACGTTAAAATGACACTTGAAACCGGATGACAGGATGATATTTATTGAATACTTCGCATGCAAGTTGTCCAAATTAAATTCAAAACCTCAAACATCTTGTTGTAGCAGAGACATAATCTATTATTAGCCCCTTTCAAATGCTCTTATTTACCATGCCCTATAAATGATCTTTCTTTCTATGTAGACTGAAATAAATATAGTATAGTTTTTTTTTTATCTTTTCTCTCTTAATGGAAACAGTAACCAGGCATTAAGTAAATTATAATAATAATATTAATTACACTAAGCGTAAGATGCTACAAAAATATTGTCATTTTTAAGATTGTAACAATCGATATCAATAAATAAATAATTTTATGAGATAACAAGCTTATAAATTGAAATATTAATTTAACACTCAGTAGAAAGACCGTCATCAGCATCATCTTCAGCTTCGCTGCCCCGGCCTTCACGTATACGTTTTAATTTTCGTTTTAATGTCATAATGCCTGAAAATAAGGAATTACTTTATTTACAATCTGTCCTTATGATCCTTTAGAAGCGTATTAGATGATTTTTTTTAATAATATTTTATGTGTGAGAGCTCATCTAATAAATTTTATTTAATTACTTACACTTAATTGCTTGAAAAGCTTTAGCCGATGAACTTTCTGCACCAGTGGATTTAAAATTACTGGCATTCATTTTTTCTTGTGCCAACTTTATCTCCAAATAGGCTTTTTTCAAAGCTTTAAAATGATAATGCTCACTGGAGTCTTTGAGCAGTATGCATTTAGCAGCTGAACCTTCACCTGAACAATCCACTGGCGAATTATGATAAATTTGATGATAGAAATATTGCAAAACTGGTGAGTTCCAAATACTTAAACCATACCAAAGCCAAATAACAATATTCAATATGAATTTGAAATTTTTGGCAAATAGAGTAGGAACCAAATATTTAAAAGGTAAAAGACTAATGAACACATGAGACCTGAAAATACATTTTTTAACTATTAAAATTATTTGCATACAGTGTTTATGAATGTAACCTACCAAGAAGCAATACGCAAGCCCAGAAATATTTGGTAGACCAATAAATTTCTCTTCGAATTTTGTAAAGCAAATAGTGAAAGAATTTCGGTGATGATATTATACACACCCAGTATTAAGTTAACGCCAACAAAATAGTTTTCATATCTGAAATGCAAATTAAATATTTATTTTTTATTATTGGGAAATACTTGCATTTTCTTTCATAACTAAAAGGCTTCATCAAATTAAATTTTCTGTAAAATTTCTTTGTTTAATTTGGCTGTAGAAAAACTGGAGTAGAGTTCTATAAGAACGAAAAATAATTTTCTTCAAATTAAAAATAAGATTTCTGATTTATCGATGATTACAATTCTTTAAACAAACTGGATTCACCTCCTCAACCTTCACCTAAGTCTACAAAACGTCGAAAATCAGCAAGGAATCAAAATAAATCTGTACATACTCAACAAAATAGTGACAAGCAAACCGATACTGATCCTGGAAAATCTATTCAAATGTCACCTAAATTCGGTATAAGTAATAATTCAAACACAAATTCTCAAATTTGTGTTCAGAATAATACCGTTTCAAATAATAATCTTTTAGTACCGAACTTTACTCCCTTGGCAATCCTTAATATTCCATCAACATAATCAACCATTTCCTAATTAATTTAAAATTATTCAACCACGGTAATCTATTTTTATTTCCCGATTTGCGTATGATACCAGAACTGAAGATTTTTAAAATTATATAAAGCTAAAAATAAACAATGAATTCGCCTTGGGTCGTTCATTTAAAATGCTCAGCAAGCAAATGAACTATAGGCATTCAAAACACGGACTAGTTCGTTCAGTTTAAATAAGTGAATAGTACAATATGAATAGCTCGACTAGCAATCAGAATGAAAGTGTTTTACCGACGGCAAAATTTACTATTTTTATTTAATGTGTTTTGCCGACGGTAAATTTAAAGTCTTTACAAAAAGGGCTGGACAAGCATACTTGAAATGGCCTACAAGCATTTTTTAATATAAAATATTACACATGTTTGTAGTGCAGCCCTTTAGTATTTACACATAAAAAAAATCATATAAAATGAGATTGATATCAATCAATTTGTATGTATGTATGTATCAGCCAATTTAATTTTTTCCCCAACACAAATGCATAATTTAACCTGGAATGATTGATAGTATAGCACCCACTTTAAACATCAAAGCAAAAACAATTTTACGTTTCTCTTATTCTTATTTCTCTTTATTTATTAGAAAATTAAGCTATTCTCGTTTGTTTGTTGTCCATATGTAGCTGCCAGAAAAAAAAATTTCATCAAAAACTCGCCAAGATACTACTAAAATCGTCAAAATGACGTTAAACCGTCAAATATGGCAACTATAATTCTTTTCTCCAGTCTTATTGGAGTTTTGCTTTAAATTAGTTGTTTAATTCGTACGCGTCGATATTTCTCTTTATTAAAAAAAACAAAAGAATTCAAATTGTTTGATGAAAAAGTGCATTCATTGTAGCTAATTGGTATTAAGTTATTAAGTATGTTAGAAATTGTTTAGCAGTGCATGATTATGCAGTAGCATCATAGTCTCATATGCTTGCTTGTCGGATCGTGCCCACTTGTTTTTATTTTTACAGTATGTATTTGCAAAAGCAAATAAAACAGAATACAGTGTGTGAAAGTGTGTTATTTTGTAAGTGTTGAAAAATGTATAAAAATAAAATAAAAGAAAATGCTCTATGTGCAAAAAGAAAAAGTAAATATCGTTTAAGATTTATTAAATTTGAAAAAAAAAATTTATTTAATTAATTCAAAAGAAATTAGTAATAAAAAATATAAATTAAATTAAAATAAAAATGTTATTAAAATAACTTAAATTAAAGAAGCCGACTACGGATCTGGTCATTTTTTTGTGTTATTGAGTGATATAGTAATACATACATAATACAACTGATTGAACGACATATCAGCGAAAAATATATAAATTTTCTTAAGCAACTTTGATGGGATAAGTATACCTACATCTTTCACAAGTAAATGCAAGCCTATTTAGTCAATGATAATCATGAATCCTTATTTTTATTTATATCATTTCCAATGAATTATAAGTATACATACTAGACATCTGCACGAAGTAACTTTTTTGTATTTGTCAACACATTTGCCAAATTAAATACTTGCTCACAGAGCTCAAATAGTGAAAAGTACGCCACAAGCCTAAAACCAACAGTTCACAGTTCACAGGCTTGTGGCTTTCATGTCTGACCTAGTACCTATGAACGATTCAGCAAATCGAACTATTCGGACGCTTAATTTTTTTTAAATTATATCGATCATCGTTCACTGACTTTTACTGGTTAGGATTAAAATATCTAAAATTTGATTTAGGTAAAATGTAGCAAAATTTTATTGCAAGCTAGAACATAAAAAATTGCTATTTAATTTCAAATCACATTTGCTTAAATTCAATAATCAGTTGTAATTACATATTATTATAAAGGTAGTACGGTGTATAATAAATACAATGAAAGGTATTATGAACGATGAACGAAAACCAAGTCATCGCACAGTGTACGAAATGAACTATGAACGAGTAAAATGACCTAGGTCATTTAATGATTTGAAAAATGTGAACGATTCAGTGAGATGAACGATTGTGCCCAAGTCTAGTTGCTTTTCAAGTTCGTATCCGTAAACATTTGCAAAAACCTTATTCCGAAAATATAAACAAGAAAAGGCAAATAACTCAGACATGAAAGTACTACAAAAATGAGTACTGCATGCAATAAAAAAATGTTTTTGACAACACGAAAAGAAGAGCTATTTCTTTTCTACTCAAGTAACTGCGTCTTGTAATAAAATCGCCTTGGTATGACAGTATGAAAACTATATATCAAAAAATCCTAATAGAAATTTGACAGTCGTATGACTTTTATCGTATTTAGAAAGTTTTCTAAACGTTTATAATTTTCATTGCAACAGGGCAGAATTAAAATTAGAACAAAGAAATCAATAATTCAATGCAAATCTTAGCACTTATTATTATTTATTATTTGATATTAGAAATTAATTCTAAGATTAAATTTTTTAACGAGCAGGGTCTAGGAAGGAATCGAATTTGTGATAGGTTAGAGCGCTACCCACCAATCTACAGGGCATCCAGTCGTATCAAATATAACTTGATTTTGCTCTACCGAAATCTCATAGCAATCTTAACACTTATATTATAAATAGTGTAAAACCATCGTAATTAGGTTTTATTGGTATACTATACACATCCAAAATTAACTTACCTATAAACATCAATGGCAATCAATGATGTCAAATATAAACTTTTTGAAGCTGCTTCCAAATAATCCGATTCTTTAAAATCTAACATGGTGCCATGTAAATAAAATGTTATTATAAAAATAGAATAAAATTGAAATTTTTCACATTGTTGAGATTTATAAAATATGAGATTTTCTGATGAATAAAATAAAGAATAGCGTCCTTGATTCTTTAAAATTTGCGGCAAAATTACTAGCTCATTGTAGAAATACAGGAACAAAGTACAAGCCGTATAAAAGGCAATATTCCAAATGGAACGTGCAAATTGACTGTGTTTATAGTATTTAATATTTGAAGTTTTAAGAAAAATCTGTAAAGTGAACAATAAATAGGAATTAATATTATAAATAATATGATGTCCTTGTACATCCTTGTTATTTTGGAAAGTGATATAAGCCAACTAAAAAACGAGTGAATATTAATTTTAGTAGCATGGTGTCTATATGTTACATTTGTTTTTAAAAATTGACTTATACCACTTTCAAAAGTAACAACTCATTTGCTTACTAAATATATCTATTGTGAATATACATAATATCTATTATTGTGAATGTTTCATTTAATGGTGCTGCCATGTGCAACAAAAAAATGCCGCCGCAACATTTTTGGGTTTTTTTATTTGCTTTTTGTTACCCACTTTTTGTGCACTTAAAACGGGCATAAGCACCCCTATCATGAATAAAAGCGAAATATTAATCTAATATTTCGCTTTTATTTATGATAGACCTGTGCCAAATCGTTTATTTTAGAGACCGTTCTTTTTCGTTCAATTTCTGAAACTGAACCGGTGGGTCATTTTCATTCAAAGATAGAAAAGACCAAACGACAAAGAATAATATAAAAGTAATATAAACAAAGATTGTGATCCGCTTCAAAAAAAAATTTAATTATTTATTAAAACATAAATGAATAAAATAAGACATATAAATAACATTGCAACAAACCTTTTTTTAAAGCATAAGAACAAACGAACGACAAACCGAAAGACCGACAAAGATTTAAAAAAGGAGCGGACCATTCCGTTCAATTGAGTGATTCGGTCGGTCGTGACCGAAACAGGTTTAATATTAGTTCCCTTGCTTTGTATCACAAAATGTGAACCCTATAAACACGTGTTTAAAACAAATTATTTTCGGTAACAGAGAAAAACCTAGTGCGACAATATATTTTCTTTAAAAAAATTGCAATTTCAATTTTGCAAGTGTCTTGCCCTTGTAGCAACTGAACAACATACATACAAGCTTGAGGCCACAGGCTACGCTGTGCTTGAGTCAATTCATTCGAATAATATACGTATGTACAGCGCATTCTTAAATAAATATACCATACATGCATATAGTTGTATGCTTAATATAATATGTATGTATGTAACCACATATATGTATGCATAATACTACATGCAGACAGACATACAATTATATACTGGTGATAAAAATTTGTGCATAATATACATTTGTATGTACAATCTAAAAGCAGTAATTTTCTTATTTGCATGTAATTATTTATATAAGCTATTGTTGCATTTACCCTGAATCTATTTCTGTCACACCCAGTGCCTGTGCAAGTAATAAGTATTTTTGAGACTACATTTACATATAGATATTTGTTTACCTGAAATAATTTCTGGAATCCTGCAAAGCCGAAACTGAAGATAATAAATATCCAAAACATTGCGTTTACCAGGTAATTGAAATTAATATTCTCCACCAAAGCGTCAAAGCTTTCGCTGGTTATAATATACTTTAGTGGCAAAAATAAATTGCTTAACTCCTCCCAAACAGTGGGTTTAGTAGTTCTCATATCCAATATGGAACTCATTTTGTTATTGTTTTTTTACACTTTTGTTCACCGAAAGTGCTTTGTCTAACAAATTTTGCTCATTTTCGAATCTAAATTAGAGAAAATTTCAACTAAATTAAGAATAATTTTATGCTGCACTTGTTTATCCTTGTTGCAGCTAAATAGGTTTTTGCTTTGATCTATTTTATTTTGTTTTCTTGCATTTGTTTTAATGTTTATTTCGTTACTATAATGTGACATATGTTATACAGCACTGCCAGTTGTAAAATACTAAATCAGGCTGCCACTGCTGCTGTTTTGTTATTAGTGGGGAAAAATTTCAAAGAAAAGCGAAGAAGAAATATGAGCTATATAAAAAAGGTTTGTAAAAATATTTTTCATTTTTAATTGCAAGCACTCAGAACATAAAAATAATTTAATTATAATTATTGCAAAGCAGCAATCATGTCTTTTAACAAAAATTTCCATAAAGGCCGCTAATCCAGTGCAAATGTTTCAAAAAATAATGCAAAAAATGGAAGAACCCACACCTTTGATCATGAATTTGGCCACGGTCGATAAGTAAGTGATAAATATTTTGTAATGTGTAAGTGAATACATCCTTAAAATATAAACTATCCTCACGTACAATTCAAATGGAATTCAAGTGGTATCCATTGACTGACTTATTTCGGCTTAAATTAACTAAGGCACGCACGCCAATTAAAAAAAAATTATGACAGGTGCTGGAAAATTGAGCTCCAAGAAGAAAATATGAAGCACATGTTCTTGGGGAAATTCGTATTTTCCAAATTATAACCCTCCAAAATTTTCGTAGTTCCAATACAGAATTTGAGATACTTTCAAATTTGTCGTGCTATATAGGCTAAAGCAAATTTGTTTGCCTATATCTTAATGTATTCGTATAAAAATAATTTTATTGAATTTTCTTTCCAACATAAAAAATTGTTATACATATATAGAACATTTTGTTAATTTTCTTTTTGGATCAGAGAAAGCTCTTCCTTTCTTGGTTACATAAGGATATATTCACAGTTATACAGTTTTTATATGTTATTTATATTAATGACATTTTAGAGAATTTGGTGTGCTCAATCGTTCTGTAGTATATCGTGGCTTAAGCGAAGAGAGTTCACCTAATGTATGTTTTGTTACTGAGAGAAATTCTCGTAAGTATCAAAACCTCAAAGAAAATCCTAAATTGTCAGTAACTATGCTGTGTAACACATCAGAAGAGCTCTGGCAAATACGTCTATTTAATGCTGAAGCATATGAATTAAATGAAGACATAATAAAGACATTTTGGCAAAAGGAACTTTTATTTTCGAAAATCAGAAGTCATATTGGTGCTTGTGGGAAGCCCAATGTAGGCGATGAACTTGAAAGGAAATGTCAAGAAATGATTGAAAAGTATGAAAGAGAAAATAAAGAACCAGAACAAACGGAGTCATAGTAAGTGTCATTGTTTAATTTTAAAGAACATAAAAGGATCAGAAATCTAGTGTTGAGTAATTTGGCTAGAAGAAATACTTGAGCTTTTATATTTAAAAAATGAGTCAGCATTAATGCTAGTTACTAGGTTGCCTTACCTTACTAAAATTACCGCTAACTTATTACTTTTTTAAGCAGAATTATACCTCTTACAAACATAACAGTTCAAATAATTAATTTTCCATTACATTAATGACAAATTTTAAAATATATAAATAAAATTCCCGCAGTGTATATTCAAATATAACAGTTCATTTATAACTGTATATTTCTGTACAAGCAAACGATATCAAATTTTCGTAAGAGACTATCGAAATGAACTAAATTTTAAATTCGATTTCGATTCCTTTTTGTTCTTAGCTTATGCATAACCATCATTAAAACATTTTAATCTAATGTAGCACTGCTTTTAAAATCGTGCCTAAACTTTGGGATTTTTATATGAGCGAACCGCAAAAAATTGCTGATCGTGTACAATTTAAACTAATTGATGGTGAAAAAGATTTATGGGAAATTTATCATGTTAACGCCTAACTAAGCACAGCAATAACTTGTAAACAAACTTTTTAACAACAAAACATAATATATTTTATTTTCTTTATTAAATACTATTAACCAATATTAAAAAAAAATAAACATTACAAACAATTAATATAGAATTATTTTGTTAGCTTTAAATATATATATTTTTTAATAATTTAATAAATACAATAAACACATTCACACTTTCAAAATTATACAAACAATAAAAAAAAAACGTTTGTTTTAAATTATATGCAGCTTTTTCATTCCCTTATTATAACATACATACATACATACGGCATACATAGATGTGTGTAAGGGGATATTTTCACGTCAACTTTAAAATTTTATATAGTTTGATTAAATGAACTGTTATTTGTGAAAGTGATATATAAATCTTTAAAAAAAACCATGAGTGAACCGTAATTTTAGCTAGATGGTCTCTATATCTTACTTAAATTACCGCTAACATAATTTATAGGTACCTACTTTCAAAAATAACAGTTGACAGAAATGATGTCACTTAACAGAAGTTGAATTTTCTATGAATTTGGCCATACACTTTTACGTTGTTAGTTTATGATTAATTTAAATTAATATAAAAAATGTTTTTTTTTATTTTTAATTAAATAAAACATCAAAAATTTAATTTATAATTTATACTGCCTGTTTGTTCCAGTTCACACGAACGATAGCTTTTTTCATTTTTTTTTTATGTAAAAATAAACATTTAAAAATTAGTTTTTGTTTTTACTATAAATGTACGAAATAAAACTATCGTTCTTATGAACTCAAACAGGCGAATAGTTTCGTTAAGCAATTACTTTTTTTATTTATTTCAATAGATAACGACGTCGTTTATTGTCGACAGCTTTTAATTAGTATTCCAGTTGTCTTAATCGTTATTTGCCGATAAGTGTTTGCTTATAATTGGTATTCTATAAGAAAATGCGACTGCGATATTGTATTCAAACGACTATAATTTTGTCGACTAAAAGTTGTTATTAAAAAAATTAAGAAAAATTAAAAAAAAAATTAAAGAGACAAATTAGACCAATCTGAAAATAAATAATATTATATCTGGTCAATAAAATATTATTTTTTCATCACTAGAATCTAAATTTAAATTACGAGCAAAAAAAAATGTCACAAAAATCCAAAACAAAATAAACCAGTTTATAGAAATATTAGACCAGGACCACACACAGCAAGTTTTCTTGGGCAATTCTTTCTCAATTATCTTTTAAAATTGCCGTTTTGTCCACACACAAATTTTTTGTTTCGGCAATTTTAGCATTCTTATTCAGTCATTCATTCAGACTTCAAGCTACCTGTCTTCTTTTCTTACATCTTTATAAGAGATACAAAGAGAGAACAAAAAGGAATTGCCGAGTACTAGCAAGTGTGTACCCCTTTCTATTCCTCTTTCTTCTCTCTGCTACAAAATCAAGAATTGCGCAACTAAAATTGCTTTGTGTGGTCCTGGTCTTAGAGATGTGTTTTTGTTTTATTAAAAAAAACGATAAACTGTCGTCCTGGTATGGAACTGTTATGGAACGATGACGATGAAAAGCAAAGTTGAAATAAAAACGAAGACAAAACTTAAGGCGACAACTGGAATAGGGGAGATTGATTTCTCAATTTCTACAAGTTTTTGAAAGTGAGTGTAAAAAGTTATATTTTTTTTTTTTTTTTTCACTAAAAAATTCTATTACAACACTCGTACAACAGTGAATTGTTTGAAATTAAAAAAAAAAGAAATCCTTTTTGCAGTATCGTACTAGTACCCATAACTTTTTAACTCTCAAAATGCGGAAACACCATTTCCTTTGTTTTTTAAATCTAATTTATCTTAAACTTAATAATAATTATTATTATTAGAGCATTAATTTATATACAAATATTTAGTATGTGCCTAAAAGTATACATATAAATATTATTTAGTGTGTGTATATTACATTCAATGTCACTTTATGCAAAGATTCTATGATGCATTAACAGTCTCCCGTATCCAAGCCGCATTTGAAGATATTTTATCATACATTCTTGGCCTTTCAACGCCGGACTGTGCACAAGCTATTCGCCAGGAGGATACACCAACGAGTGCCCATTGATTAGTACCAGGTATTAGACATTGCACAGGAGCTCCAGCGTATTCTTCTTGCTATAAAGATATGAAGATGCATGTGTGTATATTTGAGTAACTTTTTCATTAATATGATTATTTTTTAGGTGCTTCCAATGAAGTTCTCTTATAAAAATGTATTGCCTTTGAAAAAACAAAGAGATTTTTAAAACACTTATTCAAACACCTTAATAAATCATCAAGATAAAATTTATTTAACAAAAATAAAAAGCCGTTAAAGGCGCTTACTGCAATAATTGATTTGAGGGTTGCAATATTTTACTTGCATGTATTTAATTGTCTATAACATGGTTTCCTTTTTTGTATTAGCAAAGATGTTAGCACGTTCTTTTTTTGATTCCATTCATGTAAGACAAAAAAGAGGAAACACAGGATCAGTTGACACAAAATTTAAGTTGAGGGTAATAGTCTGTTATAACGAATGTCAAATGCCCTTCCATCCATATAGGGAGTAATAAAATAAATAAATTCATCAATTATATTGCAGTTTTTTCAACCATTGTTGAGCACTAGATCTTTTACCCGGTCGCGTCCGGCCCTTGTATGGATGTACCTATGTTTGTTACTCTTTCAAGTAAAAACTAGGATTTCAATTATTAACAGTCCGAAAAATGGACGTAAAAAAGGGCGTGGTCGGTCGAAAAATAGCCAATGTGTTATTCTGATGTATAAGCTATATTCACTAAAATTCATTCAGTAATTTAGTAAGGATTTTAAATGCCAAATCAAACGTTTAGAAGTGCTCTGCATTATGATTATAAAATATTTATTTTCATTTTAAAATAAAAAACAACACTTTGCCATACTCATAGTCACACTAAAGTCGGTATCTTTTTAAAAGCGACTTTAAGTTCATATAATTCTTATGAACAAAAGTCAGCTCTTAATAAAAGCCTACTTTTTTGTGACTATGATTATGGGCCATTCATTTTACTCGCTGGTTCTGCCGGTTTTTTTTTTTTTTTTTTTTTTTTAATTTACAAAGCCAACATTAAACTGACTATTAATTCACAATGTACTTTATCCTTAACAAATTGACAAGTAATACTTGGCGCTTAGTACGAGCCAGCGGGTTCAGTTGTTAAATACGTTTAACACAACAAACAGTAGGATGTCTGGTTTAGAATTTCAATTCATTTGCATTTTATTAGAAGTCTGACACGTGTACGCAAATAAGCTTAAGGCCAAGAATAATAGAAAACAAGATAACGGTTGCCTTCAGCAAGTTCTTTCTCTGTTTATAAAATGCTGTTGTCCAGCTTTTTCTATTGTTCTTGGTGTAAGAGAGAAACAACTTACTGACGGCAGCCGTAAATTTCTTTTCTAGGTATCTTGGCGTAAAGCTGAATTCGCTCAGCCGTTCTGAACAAAATTTTTGTCCGAACAATATTTTTTTATGCATAATTTAAGCTTCAAATTCGACAAAATATTTTATTTGTACTTAATAGCTTGAATCAATTATTTTTGTAATTAACAAAGAAGACTAAATTTAGTCACTTGTTACGCAGAAAATATTTATTTTGTTCGAACAATATGTTATCACACTTCAAAGTATAGGGGAATAACAATATTGTTCTAAGTCAATCTTGTAAAACTAAAATTAATGATGCTTGTTCTGTAGATTTCTAAGTAGTGTACTAACATCTATCAATCTAGAGGGCACAAATTCGATTTCTGGCTAGACCCTGGGAGCCAATGGTCAAAGTCACCAGTGCTCGTTAAAAAATGTAATCTTAGAATTAATTTCTAATATTAAATAAGCAAATTAATCGAGTAAATGTGTAAATAAAATTAAGAATGAATACATACAAAAATTAGTCATAAAAATGAAATTTCATGCACTTGCCATTTCTTAGCCTCTTGGTAGCGCATGTTATGACATGTCATCATATTTGTAATTGTTTGTTAAAGTTAAATTGAAAAAAAAACACATGACGTCAGTGAAATAAAAAAAAAAAAGAAAGAAAAGCATGCACCTCTTTGAACATAACGGCTAAAAAATTTCGTACGAGCTAAACAAAAGCCGATAAGCAAAAACATGTTTCTGCATGACTTTTTGTTTGTTTAGATTATATTCACGTTTACAATCAGCGTGCTCACCAAAGAGGGAATTATTGCAACCGTAAACAACAATGTTAAACTCCAAAAATTATAAAGAGAAAAAAAATCAATTATAATAAAATTCTCACTTATCAATAGAGTTGCCAGAAATGTTTTCCCTGTACACATTTCAGTTACTATAATTCTGATATCGAGCAACTCGAATCGAAATTTTAAAATTATTTCATAAAAAAAAAATAAATTTTCCTTCACTTTTATTCGATATCAAAAGCTACGACTTGTACCGTTTTTGTTTTAGATGAAAATAAATCGAAATTAAAGTAACAAAAATTATTCTATTTTTATAATTGATTTTATGCTGATGCTTTGAAAGATTGCATATTTATATGCAAATTATGAAGGAAATTGTAATGCTTGCGCTGAAAGCCTTTGCAACTATGGCTATCTTTTTATAAATTATCTTATAATTTCAATTATAGTCAATTTTACTAATAAATAAATAAATTCTAAGTTGGTTCAAAGAAAATTCAATTCTAAATTGATCGATATTTTATTTTAAAGTTGTGGCAAAGAAAACAACATGTACTAATACTGTGCTTTCTTGTTGTTTGCTACAGGAATTAAAAAAAAAATTCATATATAAAATTAATTTAATTTTAATTCATTAAATAATTTTTTATATGCTTCGACTTTCAATACTCTCATACAGAATACCCAACACTCACAGTTCCAAAATGCTTTACCATAAGTTTCTCATATTCTATACAAGGAAGCATTCATTGTTGTGAAAAACTAAAACGGATAGAGAAGGTCCCAGATAGATCTATTGTCTTCTAACAGTCATACCTAAATTGGCTCAGCAAGCGTTTTTTATCTGTCAAAAATTATCATGCCCAAACAAAATTTATTTAACATACCAAAATAGCTCGGCGGCAACGCTGAGCAATTGAAAAATTCAATATTGACCTGACTGCAAAACAATTGTTTTTTAATTTTTGTTTTGTTATTTTTTTACCAGTAATACCATTTGAGCCAGTTTCTTTTTTGAAAATAGCGTTTTTAGCTCTATTTTTGTTTGTTTTTAGAGGGTTTTATAAAAGGTACACAGCACGCGTTCACGCGCAACGCGTTTCATACTTCTTTTTCATACAAATTTGTCATAATATCGATTTCAAGTCTACTTTAATTTTCTTTGAATACAAGCAGACGCTTTTAATACTTTTTTTTTTGTAATCAGCTGCTGAACGAAATTATATTTTTATTTGGTAGAGTGACACGACAAAATGGATAACAAAATAATTTTACTTCAAGATTTTTTTGATTTCATACAAATAGTTATATGTTCTGCTCATGTTTATTTACGAAGAACGCGTAAAAGAAGATTTTGGGTACGGGAAATATATTTTTATAATCAACGTATCCCTTGGCATACAATACTTTATGCTTTTTTACCTCTTCCATTAATTTTTCAATTTAAGTTTTGATTTTTACAACAACAAATATCACTTGTCAACTATCAACGGCCTACAACGCGTGAAAAGTTAAAAGTTGCTTAACTTTTTGCGTCACACGCATTAAACCCGTCATTATGTAGCCTGCTTCATATAAATACATTGTTTTAACTTTTTTTGACAGAAGCGTAAAACGCGTGCTGTGTAACTTCAGCTTAAAACCCCCATTAATAGCTCTTACACAAATTATAAAATTATTTTTCTGGCAACGCTGCTAATAGATCAATTTACTCAGAGTGAACAATGTAAACTCAAAGAAAATATAATAGGGCTAGAAATGAGTTGAGTTTAATTAAGTGGGGTGTCTATTATATTTTATATACAAAAGATTATGAGATGATGATGTATCTGTGTATGAATGTTTTGAAATAAAACCAGCTGTTTTTGGCCTGCTGCAGCAAATAAAGCTAACAAGGGTTGATTTGTTATCAAAATAAAGAGAATATTGCGAGAGAGAGCTAAAGTAGTTTTAAACTGCTGTCAGGATTTGCTTTGTTATTTATGTAAAGAGATGCATCTATTACCTGCATTTATCAATGTATGAGATAAAAGTATCTCTTATGTGATGTTTGTTTTTCTACAGCTACAATTAATACTTAAGGCACATTCACAATTCAGTTGTGAGCCACAGATGCAAAGTAAAAGTGCTACAAACTAAAGTGAAGTAATTTTAAATTGAATTAAATTAGCAGCAAAATTAAAAAAAAAAAAATTTAGGGCACAGCAGCAATGTCTTTAACACATTGTATTAAAATGTCTTACAAAGGCCTTACGCGCTGCATACATTATAATAGTATAAAATTTGAATTTGAAGATTTAATAAAAACTGTTATGGATGAATTTAATATTGAAGATAACTATAAGTCGGCCATTGAGTTGTATGATGAAAAAAGTTACAAATACAATAAGCATACGTTTGAATATTTGCTGATGCTGTTTCCAAGTCCTCAAAAACTTTTCTTTATACGTTTGGATACTTCCAAAATTGAGGAAAACTTAGAGAGCAGCCCTTCCACTTCTTTATTAGCCGATAGCCAGACAACTCGAAATGAACCAGACGAAGAAGCGTATGGGGAAGCGGTACCGGTCACAAGACAAAACTGCTTTATAGGTGAACTTCCTGCTACAATAACAACAAGAACGACAACAAATCAACAGTATGTCTTTGAAAATGAAGAAAACTTACCATATTCGGTGGAAATTATTAAATTAATGAAAAAATTAAGGAACAATTCACCAAAGAAAAAGAAACGTTTAAACAAGAAAATGATATTAAAACGTTCAATAAGAATTTAATTAGCTTAAGCATTGAGATTTTAACGTTTTTTTTTTTATATACTATCAAGTCCACAATTTTCATATATTTTTATTTACAAAAAAGTTTATAAATCACAGAAAATTTATTTACAAAAAAAAAAAAAAAATTATGAATCTAATCCTGCAAGCGATACCTGCTAGTTTGTAAGTGCTTTTTAAGTCGATCAATATAATCATAATTAATACTGATTCCTTATTTCATGCATATTGCTAACTTAACTGGAGATGTCAAACGGGACTGAATCCTGAAATCCTGAGTGGGATTTTCGGATTTTCAAATAAAAATAAAAACAGAGAAAATGACTTCAAACTGAACTGAATTCCCGGAAAACCGGGAATTTAAAAAGTAAAAAATTCCGAATATCGGGATTTTGCTTTTCTCGAAAATACCGGGATTTTCGAGTATGGGATTTCCCGTTTGGCATCTTTAGTCCTAACTCAAGGAGTACAATTTTGTAGCCAGTAAAGCTTAGCATGTTTGATATTGTGTAAAATTGTTAAAAAAACATTTTTTATTTGTTTTTTCGGTTATGTCACTATTGAATATTTTTTATTTTTGTTAAATATGGGCTATTCCACAGAAACGTTGGCTTTTGCTACGTTACTCTGTTTCTATTATTAGTCGTTGTAGTTTGATTCTATAACAGCAACTATTTACGTTTTACAAAAAAATATATAAATCGAACTGCCTAGATCTATATTTAATATTAAAATTTAAACAAATAAAAATAATGGCGTCCCTTAACGAAATTAAACATTTTTCATGGAATCGCTCTTACCATTCATCCATGATACCATATCATGTTGTATTTTTTGTTGCTTAACGTTAGATATCGTAAGCCAGGCTGTTACTTAAGCTGCAGTGTTGGTGCTATTCTTGAATTTATGAATAAAGTTTCTTATTACAACTTGTTTTCAATAAAATTTTTTATTTAAGACTGCTTGGCCCGTCGTACGTTCATAGGGTCAGACTGCAGCTGGTTGCTGGATCGAATTACATTTCTTAAAACATGGGGAATCGTTGACATGATTATCGCTATATACATCTCAGAAGGTACTGTAACTCATCAATTGTGATGCCAGACTCTTAAAGGGGGCATTGTAATCTTAGATACCACCAGTGTAGATAAGATGAGGAATATTAGCACCACCTTTTACAGATTTTGTGGTTTAGTTTAGTAAAAAGCAGTGCATGTACTTTGTCTATGTGGGGCCTTATTTTCTAGTAGTTAAAAAACTTTTGTGAAACTTTTTGTTGACTTCTAGAGCTCTACAGCTAAAACAGTGAACGCATGGTCTATACAAAAGATCCTTTTGGGTGGCGGTACATATGGCCTAGTAATAAAATGTTTGCTTACAACCAAGCATCTTTTCATCTCATCGAGAGATCATTTCGTGTAGCGCACTTGCTTTGATTACTCTATAATATTAAGCACATCTTAGGTAATTGGACAGAGAGGGAAGAAACAACAGTTCTTCTTAACAAAAACTTTTAACATTTCCATAAAAAGGCTATAGAAAATTTAGACAAAGAGCGTCATGAAACTTCACAAGAGGCCTTTAGCTATATTCAGCCATTTACTCCGAACAACATTTTTTGAGCTGGCTCCTTGTAAATGCTTTCAAGCTCCATAGGTATTTATAAAAATAATTTTGTTTAAAAAAAATTGTCCATACAAAACTTTTTTTAAAGTAGTTTGAAATCTCTCTTAATTAGAGTGACTTCAAACTCCATTAAAAAAAATTTGTGCAGAAAAAAATTTTTTCCGAACAAAATTTTTGTCCGCACAAATTTTTTTTAAGAAGTTTGAGCTACACATAAAAAAATTGTGCAGAAAAAAATTTGTGAATTTAGCCCAAGTTACATTTAAACGACTTAAAATCTCTCTAAATAAAAATTTTTTTCCGGCTTAAGCTTCAATTTAAGAACGTTATTTTTAATTTTATTTTTGCAGCAATACACACATCAAAATTCATCAAAAATCTTTACTTTTAATTAAAAAAAGCCCATATAAAAAAACTTTAGATAGAATTTTTAAGAAAAATTCTGGAAATCGTTAAAAAAAATAGGCTCCAAATTGCAAATATCAAGCCAAAATTGTTTTCTATTTCATTAGAATCTTAACTTTATTTAAAATTATTGTCCAAACACATTATTGTCAAGCAACATTTTGTTTTCGAAAAAAAAGGCTAAAAAAGAAAGAAGTTTTATTCGAAAAAATTTCAATAATAATTGGCTTGATTATCTTTTTTGTCCCTCACGGTTAATCTGTTTTTCCAAGTATCTGAATAATAGAATAGAAAATTTGTTCTTCAACAGTCTAAACCTCAAAATCATGCACATACAAGCTGAAGGCAAATAAATGTTCATACAAAGAGATTTTTGTATCTACCTGATCGAACTTCTTTTAATTTCTTGGAAATAGTCTTTGATTTTTGTTTTTCTTCCGAAAATTCTTTGTATGTAGTACAAAAAAACCATAAAATGTATGAAAGGCAAAAATTTTTCAAATGTAATTTTTGTTTTGTTCACGTAAAGTGTCTGCTGGAAGTGATGTGACATTTTTATTGTTTTCACTTACCGTACAGTCATGTTTCTGATATGTTGCCTCTGTACACATGCTGTTAACTGTGGCTATAGAAATATTTTCACATGCCGCCATATCACCAATTTTTAATTGAACTCGCTGCAGATGATCACGTTGCCGTGACCAACCCAGCGTATTACAATTTGTCCATACTTGTTCACGTTGTGCCGTAGTAAGCGGCGCTATTGTTGTTCTACTTGTTGTACGATTTGCAGTTACTCCATTAATGCCATAATAATTCATTTGCGGTGCACTCTCTGGTAAAGGATATGAATCTAGATTATATTCATGTAATTCACCAACTAAAGCTTCTGCTTGAGGTAATTTATAAGCGTCTGCATGATATTCCGATGCATAAGAATTGCTTACATCTTCGGTTGTTTGATAGAAATTGGGAGATTCAAAATATTGTTGGGTTTCGTGTTGTAAACGTTTGACAGGTTCGCGTCCTTCAAGTCGTTCAGCCTTGGGATTATAAGAACGTCTTTGTATTTGCTGATCTTGTTTTCTTTGTGACTCATCGGGCAAACAGATTGGACGTACATGATCCGAGTACACAACAGGTGTCTCAAGACGTATCAGAGCTGCTGTTGAACCCTCAACAGGACTTTTTATCATGCCTATTATGCGTCTACGCTGAGTCCAGGGGGCTTTTGATGTTAAACGCACCGAACCAAAGACAGCCATCCAGGTAGCTCGAGGTTGCCCTTGAAAACATGATTCAGTGGTTAGTACCCAATCTTGGGAAATCTTAATTGAAAAGCAGAGAGCAGAACAGAAAAGACAAACAAAATTTAATTAGTAAAGTGAGTACTGCGAGTAAACTGAACGTATTAGATAGTCAATACTCACTAGAGTGCCATCACAAACGTGTACATCTTCTCTGTACAAGGCAGCCAGCCATGGCCAATCCCCTGACGCAGACATTTTTGGCAACGACAAGTGTTGTTTCCCTGTAAGCACTGACTGAATACCACATTGAAGCTCGGCACAACCTACATAGAGCACTTCCCGCCGTGGGCAATGAGTACGCACAAATGATATTTCTGGGGCATGAGGATCCAAAACGCGCACATAATCATCCACATTTTCGTTATCAGTGAGCACATCGAAAATCTCTACAGATCTGTTTAACGAAAAGCGAAAATAAATTTATCTTAATTGTGGGCACATTTTATGTTGACATTCAACTTACTCATAGCCTAAAGACTTGCATAATGATTCTGCCACTGTTTGTCTTACAATCAGCTTGCTGTCACCTTCCAAGCCTTCAGCACATAATTTACCAACGGAACCCTTTTCAGAAAATACCGCATAACCTTCTGAATGAAATCTAGGCAGATAGGGAACCAGTGGCTCTGGTTTGGTCAGGTCGGCCGCCAAAGGAGCTATAGAAACTATAGAATGACACAGCATTCCAGGCATTACTTGTAAAACTTTTGCATTTTACCAACACACAACTTACGACAATCTTTTTCATCAGAACCATCTGGACAATCGGCTTTACCATCACAACGTGCCATACGTGGCACACAAGCTCTACCTCTACCGCAGTACAGTGATTTGCTGGTGCAGAATGTGCAGGTTCTTTCATCCGAGAGATCTGGACAATCAGCAAATCCATCACATAAACGTGGACTGTGAGCATTATTCTGCAAATCATTGGCACAACGTGGTTTTTGGCGACACGTCTGCACTCCCATCACCTCCGGAAATCTTTCACAATCAAAATATTTTTGAAATCTAACCGGCAAACGATTGCCACAACCCTTCATAAATTGCTCACAATATTCACGACACATTTGCCCTGCTGTAGGCTCCAAATTGGCATGTGTTTCACAAGGCGGCTGCATTAGGCGACACACAAAATCAAATGCTTCGTGAAAGCATTCACCATCAACCAGCTCTCGAAAAGAAATAACATCAGCCTGCACCTCCTCAAAAGAGTTATGGCCCAATAAATTTGGATACGTGGTAATATTGTAGCCAATAGTGCGACAATAATTTAATTTTAAGGGTTCACAGTGCCGTGGCTGTCTAGGAGTCGTGGTTATATACTCTGTAGTCTCTTCATCACCGCCCAAAGGTGAAGATGACATAATAGGTTCCTCTATAAGGCCAGTTACCTCTTTAATGCTCAAACTGTTGGGATCTACCGTGATATTACCAAAATATCTGGGTTGAGCCCGACTAAACTCTTCACCAAACAAAGCCAAAAGGTCTGCTGTAGAAATTAAGCCCGCATAAGGATCAAAAATCATATTAAAATGCACCAATATGTCACTGGTGTCTTCAAATCTATATAAAATAAAAGTTGTTATACTCCTACATAATTAAATAAAATAATTAACTGGATTATACCCATCTAATGCCAAAATTTCACTGCCATCATAAGCTTCCTTAAGATCTGAACGTCTAACCAACAGATTAATGCGTTCACGATAATCTCGAGATTTTTGTTGAAATTTTACAGAATTCTGATTTGCCAAATCCATAGACCATTTATCGTTTAACACTTGAAATTTACCACGAAATACACGATCCGATAAGGGCTCTGGCTTGAAGTAAGTGTCTGAAAATGACAACAAAAAGGACAATTTTATTATACACGACTGGAAGAGTGTCACAAAGTGTACTTACAACCCACATACACAAAAACTCCAGCCACTAAAAGGGCAACTAAAAAGCCAGCGATAACGGCACAGCCACACTTTTGACTATCGCCCAATTTTCGTCGTGTAAATCGTATATCCGAGTCTGTTGATAAAACTGATTCGGTTTTTTTCCTATGACCCGCACTGGGCAAATGATGGATGTGACTGTGATTGTGATTGTGCCCTCCATTTAAATGAGGGCTGGTGATATCACTTGCGAGTACGCCATTACCATTGCTGGTGCGATTGGGTGAATGACTGTGAACTTTGTGATGTCGGGTACAGCGTGTGTTGTGAAAAACTTTTGGTACTGTTGCTGTGCTTTGTGTTGAATTGCCATTTAAGCTGGATTCGCGGGGAGAACTTGAATTACTGGATGCACTCTAAAAGTAAAAAAAAGCTAATTAATTGTAATTTTTGAAATGTGTGTAAAGATAATGCGCTGAATTTAATGGGACCTAATAGCAAACAACCACAGCAGATGGGGCTATCATGCTGTGAGAGCCGCTTCTGCCAATTGTTTTGTGAAATTTTTTATTAAACGTTGAAAGTTTTACTTGGTACAAAAATACCTTATTGTGGTCTCTAAGTAATGAAGGTTACTGTGGCCAACCCCTTTTATTTTATTTATCAATCAATTAATCAAAAAAGAAAACCACAAAAAATATGTGTATTTCTGAACGTTTGAAGAAAAGAAAGAAAATTCTCTCAAAATTTATTTTGGAAAGATGAATTCAACTGTTTGGATTTCAAAGCCAATTAGTCGAACCATTTGGACTTAAATTACACAAGTTGATAAATGCAGTTCAACTTTTTGTACCAGATCTATTGAAAACTGTTTCAAAAATATTTTGAAACTCTGTATTTCTTTTTTTTTTTCAAATTAGCCAGGATTTTTTCGTTTTGCACCATACAAGAAAAACTACATACTTTTCCGAAAGTATTAAAACACTTTCTTAGAACCTGCAGATTAAATCCCTTTTTGGTTTTGGTAATTTTCATGTAAAAATCCCTCAGAACAAGAGTACTGAATAAAAGGGAATTTTTAAAATAATCCGAAATAATTTCTCAGTACTTGGGCTGTAGATTACAAATCTAAACCAACTCCCCTTTAAAATGATCTCCTACGGTTCATCCGGAAATTTTAAAAATGTCATCATTTTAAAAATATTTAATGACGTAAGAGGTATTTGACAAATATGCCATAATTACTGAAAAGATATTTATCAATATTGAACAAACGTAACGGGTTACGTTAAAACATATTTAACTCGGCATATTTATCTTCAATCACTTGCGTTTGTTGCTGTTTTTTTAATGTGTTTAAAAGGTTGTGCATCGATTATAATAAAATATAACTAATTTTGTTTAAAACTCATGAAGCTACGAGGGCGGATTGATATTGAAGCTACCTAAGTAGGAAAAAAATATTATTTTTTTTCAAAAACCATTTGTTTCTCAACATAGTCTCCTTTTATCTCAATACACTTAATAAGATGATATTCCAACTTTTTTATACCATCTGAATAATACGATTTTGGGAACCCCTCAAAATACGCGTTAGTTTCGGTAATCACTTCTTCGTTTGAGGTGAATCTTTTTTCTGCGAGCTATTTTTTCAAGTTTGGAAACAGGAAAAGTTACTAGGAGCTAAATCTGGAGTATAAGGTGGATGATCAACCAATTCGAAGTGTATTTCACGTAATTTTAGGATCACATCTAATGCTGTGTGAACCGGTGCGTTGTCTTGAAGAAAGTGCAAAATGTTGAACACACGTTCATATATGTTTACAATTTCATCAATCTCACGTAACTTGGCTCGGCGATCATTCATAACGATATCGAGGATTTTCTTGATATTTTCTTCAGTAACCACCTCTTTTGGCCTTCCAGTTGATAGTATTGTTGCAGTGCTTGTTCGGCCATCCAATATTTTACCATGTAATCTGACGGAGCAGACTCACCGTAATGTTTATCGAGCTTTTCTTTTGTCTCTTTCGCCGTTTTCCCTTTCAAATAATAGTGTTTAATCACTCCACGAAATTCACTTTTTTCCATTTTTCAAGAAACACAAAAGTTGCTTACTTCAAACGAGTACAACATTGAATTTGGGTGAAATTTTAACAGCTGGCGTTTGACAGATCACAATTTCTAAAAAAAAAAGTTTTTGTGTTTGTGCTGCCACCTAGCGCTAGGTAGCTTCAATATCAATCAGCCCTCGTATGTTTTAATTTGCTTTGTTTTAAATAGTTTTTTAAAAATTCCAAATTGAAAAAAATTTTGCATAAAAAGCTTATTTTACAATTTAGAAACCAAGTAGGTGCGACTTGAAATAAATTTTTTTTTACAATTTTGTATTTTTTTTTTTTATAATCAAATATAAGAAATCAGTTTCACATACTTCATGTCACCTCTTGAATTTACGAAATAACGGTAAAGCACAGATATTAGAGCCATTTAAAAAAATATAAGTGCAGATTTGAAATCAGAGCTTAAAAATACTTTGGAAACGGTTTTTAGTTGCTCTGATCCAAAACCCTGTAATTCGAATTGAGGCAAATAAATTAAATCCCATTTGGCTTCACACACACACACAAAATCAGTTAAGTGGGTTTCACATTATAATACTGAGTATTAACATTTTCATTAGATCGAATGAGACCGAAATCTGTCAAAAAATCTAAAGAAAAATATTTTCTGTTTTCATACCATCACACTTCAAATAAAATACAAAACGAAAGTCAACAGCTGATCGAGGAATTATTATTTTCGTCTTCAAACATCATTTTTTTCCTATACGCATGAAACTTTTTAAGTTTTATTTTTATTTAGTTTACAGCGGCAAATAATTTCACAGCTGATTTCTACTTTTTTTTTGTTGCTTGTACGAAAGCAACCCTGATAAAATGAGCTTAGAAAAAATTCTAAAAATGACAAAAACCATAATACTGCCAAAAATACTTAAGTATTTCACCACACTTGCTTAACATTTTGTTTTCACACTATTGGAGTTTTACTTATACACGAATTTTTGACATGTATTACTACTAAATACAATAGTCTGAAGTTATAATAAATAATTATAAAACTTATAAAAATAAACTATTAAAACAAAACAAAACGAAATATATTTTACTATTTCCCTTAAAAAAAATTCATAAAATTTTAGAAAAAATTTACATCATAACCGTCAAGTTCGGAAAACAAAAAAGAAAATAATAAAAGTTGATTAAACGGTAGATAGATGGATGGATGGTTGGATGATGAGTTGCGTTGCTGTGATGCCATGCAAATACTTAAAATGCATTTAAAAGCTATTTTGTTTACAATTTTTTAACACCACAACCATCCAACCACCACAGACACCCTTCACTTACTCACAATTTATCTTTCTTCTATCTCTCTGTAATCATTTGTAGCTGTAGCTCGAAACAAATGGTTTCAATTTTTAGTATAAATCAAAACAAAAGTCTTTTCTTAAGATTGATGGCATGAAGACATGAAATAATTTTTATGAAAAAATTTTTTTTTCAAGCACTAAATATTTTTTTTGGTTTTTTGTCTTCAACAAAACTTAAGTGCGCACACCTGAAATGCAATTTCAAGTCGTTTTTATATTTTGGAAAAGCAAAATTCCAAAACATTATAATGAAACAAATTTTTTTTAGTGCCAAATAAACTTAAATGAACTCGTATCTATTAATATAATGGAGTGACGAAAATGTTTGTTTGTTGTTGTTGTTGCTCAGGATGGTACGAGTTTTAATTTTACAGGCATTTCTTTTTTTTTTTTTTAAGTTAAAAAAAAAGTTGTTCAACTTTTATTTCAAGCTTAAACTTTTATAAATTAAAAATTTTGTTATTAAGGATTTTATCAGCCTCTACAACTAAAATTTACAAAAGGAGTTAGTTAATCTGAAAGGGTTAAGGAGCCCATACAGGACAACTGCATTCATGCGCAAACAAGTGATTGAGCTAATAGGGCTCACATTACAAAACATACCAGCAAAGTGATGGAAAATTCATTTCCTTAAAAAAAATTTTACTAGAAGGGTCGTTGTGATTAGCGTCAAATTTTTTTCTATGAATTGTAAAAGTGTTTAAAATATTTGAAAATAATTAAATAAAATAATGAAAAAAAAAATAAAAATAAAACTGAGAAATTAAATTATATTTTTAATAAGTAATATCGCAATGCTTACTCTTTAACAATTTTCCCCAACTGGTCTAATATCGTCACACACAATACCAGGAAACTTGCACCAACAGCAAATTTATCAAAATATGTTTGATTACACAAACTGTCCCCTTGATTGGGCATGCATGCTTTATACAAGCTGGCCTCTTTTATGAACTCTCTTATCAGTTGTTTTATTCCAAATTATAAAAATTTATTTAAATTTACAAGTTAATTCGGAAAAATTAGCCTATTTTTAAAAATTAACAAATTCTGCATCAATAAAAAAATTCTAAAAATTTCTTGCACCAAAAATTTAAAACAAAAAGAAAGTTTGGCGAAATTCGCTAATATGGTTAACTTATATAAAGGGTGGTTAAATTTTAAGGGCCGGTGTTGAAAGTGAACCTAAACGTCAAGTTTTTTCTGCATTTCATTTGACATTTCTCAATTTCAGACTAACTCAATTTGAATCGAGCAACGCGTTAAAGTTACTCAGGCTTATTATAAAAATGAAAATCAATTTTCGAAAAAAATCATTTTCACCTCAGTGGATTCGTCAATAAGTAGAGTTGCCGCATTTGGGCGAATGATAATCCAAGAGTGATTGTCGAAAAGCGAATGCACCCACAAAGAGTGACTGTTTGATGCGGTTTATGGGCTGGCGGCATCATCGGACCGTATTTTTCCCAAAATGAGGCCAATCAGACAGTTACTGTGAATGGTGTTCGCTATCGTGAGATGATAACGAGTTTTTTATGGCCCGAATTGGAAGATATGGATGTGGATGAGATGTGGTTTCAACAGGACGGTGCCACTTGCCACACAGCTAACGAAACAATGGCTCTTTTGCGCGACAAATTCAATGGCCGTGTTATCTCACGTGGTGGCGCTGTCAATTGTCCGCCAAGATCATGTGATTTAACACCGTTGGACTTCTTTCTTTGGGGTTATTTGAAAGAAAAGGTGTACGTCGATAAGCCAGCAACAATTCAAGAGCTAAAGGATGATATAATTCGGCACATTAACGTCATAGAACCTCAATTATGCCTCAGCGAAAATTTCGATCATCGGCTGGAGGTATGCCGCCGATATTTTGTTCCATTCATAATTGAACCATACCATATTATCATAATAAGAAGAAATGACAATAATTTAATGAATAATTTGTGTTTTATTCAAAATCAACATCGGCCCTTAAACTTAACCACCCTTTAGATTCGCCTTGGTACTACATTTGCAACTATTCAAATTCGCTTTGAATTTACTCTTTTAGTCTTTCGCCTCAATGAACGCTTGTTATTCATTTATTTTTTTTTATTTGATTTCATATAAAAAAAACTTATAATTTGAAACCAAGACTTAAAACAAAATAGAAAATTTAGCGAGTGGTCAAAAACTTTCCTTAAATCCCTAAAAAAAAATGTTTTTTTATTCGAATATTACAAACAAACAAAAATCAATTTAAATGGATAATTAAAATTTAAGTTTGCTGGGTATGAGCAAAAGCATAGTTTGTGAACTTGCTTAGCACAGACACAATATTAACATTTTGTATATTGTTTTGCCATTATTTTCTTCCATTCGCTCCCTGGTTCATTTTGTTTTTTGTGACTGCCACAGTTGCTTGTTCTTAGCTGATGTTCTATGCGTGCGTGTGTGTTTGTAGGAAATTATTTATATAAAATTTTTTTAACTAAATCAGTGTATACTTTTTGATTTGTTCCAACTTAAGTGTAATATTTGGCAACCCCCCACCGTAGGCTCCAGTGGCGCAATTGGTTAGCGCACGGTACTTATAATCAGTAACTTGTGAGCAATGCCGGGGTTGTGAGTTCGAGCCTCACCTGGAGCAACACTTTTTTTTTCATTTGAATTAAATTATTATTTTATTATTTTTAAAAAAAATTCTAAAATGATAATTTTTTAAATAATTTATTGAAGAGCTTCACCACAACACACATGTATGATGGCCAGCAAAAACTTTACTTAAGCAAAAGTGATTGGGTAAATTGTTGTCAGTTGAACTGAATTAATTTTTAATTTGTATTTGGAAACAAAGACTTAAAAATTTTAATATCTAATTATTAAATGAAGTACTTAATAGCAAGCACGGCATTAAAGGACTGTGCAAAATATACGGAAAGTCCCACATCACTACATGAACTTGTATTCATTTGGAATACAAATTAATTGCCCTACAAGCTATTTATGCAATTATTCATGAACAACATACAAAAAAAGCTCGCCTCTCAAGAAATTGTTAAATTCGTATCATTAAAACCTGAATACTAAAAAAAAAATGTGATTGGGGTTGAATTAGCAACCTTCTGTTTGCTAAAGCTGCTTTTACACTGTAATACTGAGTAAAATGATTTGTTAAAATTTTAAATCAAATGAAAAAGTATAATAATGTGAAAACATTTTTAGAAAATTTTCTACACGCGTATACTCTTCATTGTATGAGGACTGCATTTTTGCATATGAACTAAGAGATAACAAAAACAGCTGACAAAATCCAATGAAAATCTTAACACTTGTATTTTAGTGTAAGCCCCCCATATGATTTTTCGACAGTCGTATCAAATACCATTCCATTTTGCTTTTAGTTTAGTTACTTAACTACTTTCACCATAGAGCAAATAATGAGGAAGAAACCTCTAAAAAAAACTTTGTCAGCGAAGTACCATACTGTCGCTATTATAATTTATTATTTCGTTGTAAACAATTTAATCTCAGTTCTAGGTTTTTTAATACAAATAAAATCAAAAGATATCATTATAGTATATAAAAAAAGTACCATTTTGTCAGTTAATTGATTTTTCTATTTTTTCTCTTAATTATTTTTCATCTTGTCCTGAACCGTTTAAGCTCAGTCTAATAGTTTTAGGTTCGTTAATATTCAAAAATCAAAAAGTACCATTCAAGTCAATAAAAAGTACTGTTAATGATTTTTTACTTTGCTCAAGAGCAAAGCATGAAATACTCAAAAAATAACCGAAAAAAATTACCATTTTTTTCCTATTTATGATTTTCCACCTTGTTTCAGATCATTTGAGCCAAATCCCGTACTTTTGCATTTAATACCAAAAAAAAAAAAAAATAAAAAATAATAAAAAGTACCATTTGTCCTCTTAATGATTTTTCACTTTGCTTGGTACCATTTGAGCTCAATATCATACTGCCAAGTTCTTTTACATTAAAAAATCAAAAAGTACCATTAAAATGTATAAAAGGTATAAGTTTATCCCTTAATAATTTTTCATTTTGACCTGAACCGTTTCAGCAAAGTTTTGTATTCTAGGGCAATCAAAGAGTACCATTTTGTCCACTTAATGATTTCTTATTTTGTTAAGGGGCACATATTTGACACTGTATTTACTCAAATTTTTAAAAAAAAGTGCCAATATATATTGCATATCTTTTTAAGAAGATAAGAATACAATTTAGTTTTTGTTGCTGTGATTGTTAGTTTGAAAGATAAATGGGGTTTAAAAACGTACTAACATAAATTTTTACCCTAATATAGAAATATCGAAAAAATACCAAATGCTTATCCGCTTATTTTTTAGTAGAATATTTTGTAGTTCGAGCTTTGGCTCAATCTGTTGCAGTTACGGAGAAATAATAAGTTCGATTTTACCCTTTTTTACCCTCCTAATATTAAAATTTCCAAAAATTCCAGGACAGGAACCTGCTCACCGAATTTCAAGCCCGTAGCTTTAGCCTTTAGGGCTGGGCGATGATGATAAGTCAGTCAGTCAGTTAGTCAGCAGTCAGTCAGTCAGTAACGTTACTCTTTTATATGTATAGATGAGTTAAGTTTTTTACAAATAAATAGAAAAAATTTAAAAAATTTGTTATAAAAACATTTTCATAAAATTAAAATATTTTCGCTATAATCCCAAAAAAAAAATGGACGTAGACTTTAAAGTAAAATTTATTAAAAAATTGAAATGAAATGTTTCGATAACGTTGACTTTTTCTTTTTCGGAAAAGGGGTTTTTATTTAAGATTTAATGTAACGAAAGTACAAAAAATTAGTAAAAACTATTTTAATTATTTTTTCGTAACTAAAAAAATTGTGTCTTCATTCAATTTCTCAGTTTAACTCAAAATTTATTTTTGTAAACACACATTTAAACTTTTTTTTTATAAAATACGAATCGTATTTGGCCTGCTGGGGGGCTTTAATTCTAAGCATTTTTTCCGTCCGATGAGATTTACAGAACAGAGTCGAATATTTCTCAAAAAGTATTATTATGCTCCAGGTGAGGCTCGAACTCACAACCCCGGCATTGCTCACAAGTTACTGACTATAAGTACCGTGCGCTAACCAATTGCGCCACTGGAGCGTTTGGCTCGGCTTATGCTAAGGCTAATCAATAAGCAACAGTGCAAAGAAAAATATGTTAATTGGAAAAAGTTTAAATGTTGGTTTCACTATGGCGAACTGTTAACAATTCCCAAATGGTAGAAATAATCATTTCCATTCCACAAAAAAGCCAAAGTATATAATATTTTATTTCTTTCATTTGATTTCATTGATGGAATATTATTTATATTCAAATATTATAAAAACAAACTCCAAAGAAGGTCTTGTAATCAAAATAAAATTTTATTTTGATTACAATTTTATTAATTCTGTTGTAATTTGTAGTTTTACTCTTTGGTTGATGCATTTCTTGGAAGTAGTTAAATAAGTACACTTCCTACCAGCAATGTGTGATAGCAACTAACACCTACTCATGTTATCATTAATTTGATCCATGAGAGAGATACAAAATCATACGTACAAAAAGTTTCACTTTTTTCACAATGCCCTTAAAAACTTCTACGGTGTGAAAGATATTTCTATCACACTGCCAGTCAAATAACATATCAATTGAGTGTCGTCAGTGTTCTTTTAGGGCTTGAATTTCTACTTCATACACAGACCTCGGCCTTAAATTCCAACCAAAATAGAAGGTTAGGTAAGGTTAGGTTACACAGGGCGCCCAAATAGGAAAAACAGAAGCTGGGCTTACTTGGGTCCTCTGACGTGGTCCCTTTGTGATTCCTGTATAGAAGGAAAGATAGTAATAGAAGAGTGAAAGGAAAGGAAAGGAGATAGAGAAGATAGATAGAAAAAGAAAGTAAGTCCGTCACCCAAACCAACCGCTGCTTCTAACGCACCCATATAGCATGTCGACCCTTACACTCGAGGGTTGAACACCGGCAGAGAAGTTGTTCCACAGTCTCCTCCTCTTCCTCGTCCTGACAACTTCTACAGTAGTCGTTATATCGCAAACCCATAGAAAATAGAAAATTTTATTCAAATATTATATGTTTGGGCAGGAATTTAACAAGACTTGGGAGTAATCTACTGAAGATTCAGAGTAGTCTGATGAAACAGTATAATTAGTAATTAGTATAATACTTATTGGGCTAAGTAAACAATTTGCTGAAATTTTCCATGAGAATATCAGGGACACCATAATTTCAAATTAAGCACGAATATTAAATTTTATTAAAAAATTTTTTTTTTTATTTAATTTTTAATTGCAAGCGCTTACTTTTTATTGAGATTTATTGCACGTAAAAATTTAATATTTATGCAAACTGAATTTTACTTATTAATTAATGAAAAATATTCAATAAAAAATAATATAAAGCAAATTTATCAAATTTGAGCTGTTATTTTTGAAAGTGGTATAAGTCCACTTTAATAAAAAAAATGTGTTCACGGTACTTTTCGTAAAAAATAAGCACCAGCTTACTAAAATTACCGTCGACAAAATTTTTTTTAAAGAAGACTTGTACCACTTTTTAAAATAACAGCTCATTTTATAAGCCACTAATGCTTTCTCCCATTAATAAATTATAAAATAGTTAGACTTGAATTTTTAAATTAAAATTGGTTGTGACCTTTTTTAAGTTTTGAATCTGAAATAAATTTTTTTTTTTATTGAATTTAGTTTTCGTTTTCTGTAATACAAACATTGGAAATCATCCAATTTATCTACAAATGGGGAATAGTTTCACAAAGTAATTACAAAGCGTAGCTACTTGCCTGCCTGTCTATTAATAGAATTAATTAATTCACTTTTTAATGTATCTAAGTGAGGTGGTTTCTATTCAAGCACACTTGAAATGGCTTACAATTTCTTTTTATTATAAAATATTACACATGTTTGTAGTGACGTGTGGCTTTCAAGTATTTAGTTTCTATATGACGAAGTACGCACACCCTCACTCGATTTGTTGACATGCGGAGGTGAACAGTTAGCATTACAGTTTTTTTTGCGGTTATGGGCTTGGCGGTTATTGGTTTCGTATGTGTGTTTGTGTTTTTTTTTTTTTTTGTTTTTAGGAAAGAGTGATCTTTCACAAAATGTTTTTCTATTATTTTTCAACGCAAAAAACTTTTACATTTGCTGCTCCAGGTGAGGCTCGAACTCACAACCCCGGCATTGCTCACAAGTTACTGATTATAAGTACCGTGCGCTAACCAATTGCGCCACTGGAGCGCTTGACCGAATTTTGTTAAAAGTGTTTTTTCAACACTTTCATATTTTTTCTATTAAATGAATCATAATTTTATTAATTAAATAATTTTTATTTATTGTAAGCAAAAAAAGAATTTCTGTTGATTAACTAAAAAAAAAAAACACACACACACACACATGTACGTAATTAATATTTTATAACTTTTTTTTGGAAAAAGATAAGATAAATTCAATGAAGGACAGAATTCACACAAGATATTTTATTGCTGCTGATTAAATGAATGATATGATGGTCGTATAAAATGTTGGGGTTGTTGTTGCTGCCTTTGTTGATACTTTGATGGAATGGATTCTTGTGTTGAGGGTTCCTGTTATCTACACGATTCATGTTACCAATACCATAGTGTAGATTTTTGTGATTGTTGTCATGTTTTGTAGTTTGTGCGGTTGCATAAGCTTGTTCTAGATCCAATAAAGTGTTGATCGAATAAAGCAATTAAATATTCCATTTTTAAATGTTCGCACCGCATCTTCAATTGCATGTGATGTCATACATTTAAGTAACTCTAGTGGGTCTCCGGACATTGCTATTTTTGATGTCACCAGGGATAATTTACCCGTAGACTAACCTATTTAATATCGCTTCAAAGTTAAATATCGTGTTATGGGTTTGCTGCTGGCCCAGTTGTTTTAGATTTAAAAATTGTTAAGGCTTCCACAATGTTGGCTGATCCTGTTCATTAGCCGTGTTGCGTCGTCTGGCCAAAGCCGATAATCATTTTTTTATTCCTTCAAAAGTTGTTAGTGCTTTAAATATCTCCAAGTTTATCTCATTAGGGTTATTTTACATGGCTACCCTTGGTTCCAATGATTCCTCTGAGTGAATCACCGAAGAATTTGTTGGAATCTGGTCCAAATTATTCCTTAAAGATGCATTTATCTGCTGCAGATTTTATAGTGCTAGCTGAAAACTAGCCATTTGTTCCATGGTTACTTGTGTTTTTAAATTCCTGTTCTTAGTTTTTTATTCAGTGTCTTCCTTTAAAAATTTTTTTTTGGGTTATTGTGGATTATCCTCCCTATGAGGACTTCTTTTCTTGTATTCACTATGATGTTTTTAAGGTTTTTTCTTTCCATGAGGAAGGACCAACCTGAAATATATAGCGTACACCTTGTATGATACCAGTAATACAAAAGTATCATTTAAAATTCTCATTAAGTATAAAGTAAAGAATATATAAAGCATCAAGTTTGACAGCAAGTCGGGAAGCAGAGTTTTTGTTTCCACATGAATTTTTTCTAAAATTATTATCGTAGTATTATTTTATACTGTAGTTAGTTAGATGAGGCTGAAGAATTTAACTCGACGAAGTATATTATTCGTATAAGTTCATAAAAGAGCCGAGGAAGTCCTACAAGACTGTGGTAAATACAAAGGAAGCCAACCTTTGTCAACCCTGGACAGACTGAGCGTACCTCAGCTGGAAAATAAACTGCTGTACAAATGGCTTATCTTATAGAGGCTCTAACTTCTTCCAATGTAGGCGTGAGTGGTTGATTACAAGCTTTGCTAATAAATATTTTGTGCATTAATCCAATGAAATTATTCATTATACTTCAACCAAATGAAATATTTCATTAATTCAATAAAATTTTATTAATTTAATGAAATAAGTTCAATAATTCAATGAAATATTCGTTCATTTAATGAAATATTTTATTAAATTTATGTAATGTTGTCATTAGTTGCATGAAACGTTATCATTGAATTATTTTTTCAGTCTAACGACCTGTAGGCTTACACTAAATGAATTTTATTCATATATTGTGTGAATTTTGTCACTAAACGAATAAAAAATTCATTTTTTTTTTCAATAATGATTCGTTTCATTAGAATAATGAAATAATTTCATTAATTCAATGAATGCATTTCATTAATTCATATAATTTATGAAATATTTCATTAAATCAATGAAATATTTACAATGAATTTATGTCATATTTTTCTCTCAGTGTAGCAACTTTTTAATATTTCATATTAAACTGAATAATTTTCATAAGGCAGTTATGCCCATCATTTTTCCAAGGTATCTGCAATTTCTCAAACTAGATCAAAACTCTTGATAATCAGCAAAATTTTTAACAACAAAAATATTTAAAAAAAAAAAAAACTTAATTTTAAATTGAAACCACAAACACTAGTTGTCACACTCTAATAAAAAGGCATTGGGCCATAATCATAGACACACTAAAGTCGGTATCTTTTTAAAAATGACTTTGAATTCATATAATTCTTATGAACAAAAGTCAGTTACTTTTTTTGTGACTATGATTATGGGCCATTGTGTTTAACTGGCAAAATTCTAGGTCACTTAAATTTATTTATTATGAAATAGAAAAAAGGAATGATTAAAAGACCGTACGATAATAAACCCATTTAAATATTTATTACAACCGATAACAAGATAATTTGGCGTGTGTGGTTAAGCCATAGAGATTCTATAAAAAGAAGAATGTGAAATGAATGTAAATGTACACACGCATGGTTTGCTTAGCAGTTTGTGAAGTAATCATGCCTAGATTGCATAAAAATTAGGTATTAAAATACAACTTTTACAAGTACCCGCACTTGGCTCAAACACACAAGCGAACGCTTTAAACAGCCGGAGTAGTCATAAGCCTCCACTTTATACACAGAAGCTGTTTTTTTTTTATTTTTTTTAGTTTGATCTCTCTCGTTTTCTTTGACTTTAACTCGTCTTGTGTTCTAAATGTTTTTGCAATAAAAATATCTTTTTATTCATTTTAATTTTAAATCTTAAGCATTTGCGTAATATAATTAACAGCAACTGCAACAACAACAATACTAACAACAATAATATAAATCTAGTTTTAAATACAACAACTGGTTCACAATGCTCGATCATGCAACCAGCAAACAAATCACAAACAAACATACTCATACCAATCGGCGTACAAACGTGTACCAAAACAGATAATTTAAAATAGATTTTGTACTTTCAAGTACATATTTGTGTACTCGTGTTTATTTTGTAACCCAGTTAATTTTATAACAGATGAAAAGGTGTGACCTGCAACAAGGGAAAAGAGCTTTTAGGCTAGACATAGTTTTTAAGCTTTTACCGATTCCATCTCATCTGAAGATCATATGAACTGGCTACAGAGCTGGTGAGACTTGTTCTTGAGGATATTTTCTTTGGATACAAGATTAGTTTGATTAACTCACACAATACAGCGGCTTTGAAAGTCAATTCAGTGGTAATCTGTTCATTTTAGATTTCTAAAACTTTAAAAGCCTTCAGCATTTTTCTTCTAAAATTATTTCGATTGCATTTAGCAAATATACCTGAACCACAATTATAAAGTTATTAAGTCAATTTTCACTTGAGTTCTTCTCAAGTAATTTTTTCTCATTAGCACAGAATTATTATTGTTATTGTTACTGTCAATTAGGCTACCTGTACCGAGGATCTTTTATACAATCTATAAGTTCACTGGGCCAATTTCTTTTCTATTTTCCATGAGTGAATAAAAAGTCTTGCAGAAGGTTTTCTCGGCCAGACAGCCCAAGCACAAAGCACATGCTTAAAGATTTCGTCGTAAAAACCTCAAAACCTTGGTTGGTTTACGTGGCGGCTTAATGGTCGCAATCGCAAGATTGCTTTTTGAACCACCTACTCACCAAGACCATGTAACAGTAAAGTGACCTAGATCCACCCTGTGACATTAAGATATCTGAGAAGGTCTCCTAACCTTGCACCCGTTATCTGTGTCTAGAAGCCATAAGAGCCGGGCACTTATAGAGAATGGGAAAGACTGTCTCCTTACTCTCGGGTGACTGGCAGCTTCGGCAGTTTTCGTTGAAGGGCAGTCCCAGCCTGTTGGCCTAAGCTAAGAGAATTTTTTCATTAATCCAATGAAAAAATGTATTATGTTTAAATTAATAATTTCATTTATTTAATGAAATATTCATTCATTTAATGAAATATTCATTCATTTAATAAAATAATTTAGTTAATGTAATGAAAAATTTTTTTTATTAATATAACGAAAAAAATTCATTATTTTTCAAAGGCTACGACAGTTTCATTAGGTTAATGCAATATTTCATTAATTAACTAACATGACTTCATTAATTCTTATAATTTATGAAATATATCCGGGAATTATTTAATGAAATCATTTCATTGTATTTATGATACATTTTTGTGGCAGTGCAGTAATGAAAAATGTTAAATTTCCAAGACAAAGTTGTGGTAGGCCATACGTAGTGCCATACACTGAGAAAATAACTTCAAATCCAATCAAAAATTCAGTTATGACTATCGAATTTTTTTATTTGAGACAATATAAATCGGTCTTACAGCTCAAAATGTTTTTAGGAGAACTAAATTAAAATAAAATTGTTCAAAAAAATATAGAAGTTTTTAACAAGAAATATACTAAATTTTGGTCTATATTATGGAATTTTGGTTACCACAACTAAAAAAATTGATTATCACAACTGAATTTTTGATTAGAAACAAATTTAGTTCTGACCACCGAAGTTATTTTCTGTGTGCAGAGACGTTTTTAAAATTTAATAAAAATTTTTTTTTTGAAAATAAGACGGGCTTAATGATTTATTTTGTTTCATTTCTTAAATTCTTATTTAATTTTTTTGTAAAATATATTTAACTGTGCCCGAATCATCGCATTCGATTTCGAATGAAATTGATTGAAAATTTATTTTTCATGTATGAACAAATTTGGAAATTTCGATTGACTTTTGCTTTTAATAATAAATCTGATTATTTCTGTTTGGTAATAGATAAAATAATTTAATAGGATGCTGTATAACTTAATTAATAACATATTAAATCACACACTTCTCTCTCTCTCTCTCTCTCTTTTTCCCTCTCTTTTACTCTTTATCAGGTTCGTTAACCTTTTGAAGCAATTATAAAGTTATAAAGGAAACTACTTCAATGCAAAGCATTTGCATACCGCGGCAGAAATCATGCATTTTATTTAGCTGAAAATTGCGTCAAATTTATTTGAATAATTTTTCTTTCCTTCTTCATATTTTCTGACACGTTTTTTGAAATGGGGAAATTGTTACGCACAAGTTTTATTTTTTTTTTTTTTTTTCTTACACAAAATATAATTAAAAAATTGGGGTTTTGCACAATTTCTGCAGATAGATGAAAGAAAGAAAGAAAAAAAAAAAAAGAAAACACAAAACTCTGATGTTAAAAATGTTAATATTTTGTTGAAGCATCAATACACTGAAAAGAAATGCGTATTGAAATGAAATTGAAAAAAATGATTTTAAGTGTAAAATTTATGGAACTCGCCCTGGACTAGAAAAGTTTTCCATACAAATGTTTTAGACGAAGCTTTTTCTCTCAGTGCTTAAGAAATAAATGTTACATTTTTTTTAATTTCTTTTCTTTTTGGTACCAATACCGGTGTCAAATGTTACTGGAACAGAAAAAAATTTATTTAATTAAAAAAATAAAAATGAAAATTGATTTTTTTTTAGTAAAAGCTTAAAACAATTTTTTTTTGTGTTTATATTTACAACCACAAGTTGTGTTTGGCGTAATCATCATTTAATATACCATTCAAGTGTTACAACAGACCAAATTGACCAAATAAGTGTCTGCAACACTGTGTAACTAAATTTAATAATTTTTTTTAATTTTCTTTTTCTTTTCTTAAAAGAAATATTTAAAACTAAATAGTTGTTAAAGTTCATTGAACTTTTAAGTCATTTGTAAGAGTGTTTTTTTGACAAACTTTATTGCAAATACTTTTGGGTTTTTTTTTTAAGATTTGTAGACTTACTAGTGTAACTATTTACTGTTTTAAAGCAAATTAAACTTAAGCTACGTTTGGTAAATAGCTTTTTTATTATTATTATTTATTTTTTTCTTTCTAATTAACTGCCAGCCTCGAGAAAGCGAAAAAAATCGGTATAACTTTTTCAGCATAAATCGATAATCATATCGAGCCTCTACACGAAAACGCTGCTCAAGCATACTTGAAATGGCTTACAATTACGTTTTATTATAAAATATTACACATGTTTGTGGTGATGTATGGCTGTTAAGCATGACTGGGCATAAAGTCGCCATTAAGCGACTTCTCAAGTTGTTGATAATTTAAACTTCTGTTTAAAACAGCTAAAGTGCTTCTTGAAAAAGCTAAGCTATCTGCTTACATATTCAGAAATGGCCAACAACTTGACAAGTCGCCTCTTGCCGACCTTTATCGTTTAATTTTTTAATTGTACATGTAAGCTGTTTCTGTGTATTTTCTTTTAATTATTTTTATAAAACAACGACATCCTGCAAACAAGTAACTGATGTTGACATTTCTATTTGTACAAACAGAAAAAAAAATATTTCACAATGAAGTCTAATTTTGTACTGAAATTCGTACGTTATCGTTGCTTTTTCTTTTTATTATAATTTTCGTATAAAAGATTTCGTTATCAGCTGATCGTATTTTTGTTTTTTATACGAAAAGCAATGAAAGTACGAGTACTTATCGAAATCAAATGTCACATTGACGGCACGGCAAGACTTGTATAAAATAGAATATTACAACGTTTTTATGGATTCCGGACGAACCAAAGAAGATTACGGGATAGGTCATATATTATTATTAAGGAAAGGCTACCTAGATTTATAATCTATCACCCATATTTCTATATACCCCAGTGCTGCTGCTTTGAGGGATTTATACTATTCCTCACTTTGCAGAGGTACCATTCTCGATTTTGCCCAATTACCTAAATCAAAAAGGAATTTAATCTGTAGACTCTAAACTTTCTGAAAGTGTTTTAACAATTCCTGAAAACTTCGAATTTTTTATTTTATGATGCAAAACGGAAACTGTCAATGGAAATTAAAAAAAAAATTTTTTTAAATAGTCTACAGCAACTTCTGAGTATTTGGGTGGTAGATTACAAATCTAGACGACCTTTCCTTTAGAATAATATGTGTCCCATCCCGTAATCTTTATGAGAAGTCAACGTACCCCTGCACTTATATTTCTCCTAAACATATTTATAAATGTGTCATAAATACTAAAAACATATTTAGAAATATTTAATGACGTAAGATGTATTTGATAAATTTGCCATAAATACTAAAACGATATTTACGTAACGGGTTACGTTAAAACGCCCCTTAACTCGGCATATTTATCTTTACTTACTTTTTCAAATGTTCTGTAACTACACAAATGTTTTAGAGTTAAGGGGTGTCGCGTAAGTAACGTTTTCAACAGCTGCCTGCTATTTAAAGTAAAAGCGAACGATAATTTACTACATAGAGAACCTGGAAGCAAAATTCCAAAATGTTTTCTCAGAGGGCAAGTTAATATGACATTCTTTTTTTGTAAAGAGGAATGGAACACTTTTAAAGTTTTGTAAAATAAATTCAATTATTGTTTTACCTTCCAATTTGTTTTGCCATTCGATGAGGCATGTTTGCCACAAACATTACTGTCTCTTATATTTGTGCTGTTATTGTTATTATTACTGTTGCTGCAACTGTTATTGACCGGACTTTTAGGTGACTTATCAGAGGCAGAACTTTTCCCTTCACTGCTGCTAGATTTTTTATTCTGTAAATAAAATTTAACAACAAATTTAATTGAATTATTTTTTACATGTGTGTGAAGATAAATAAGTAAATATTTAAATATGAACTTTTAGCCAAGACAAAAACCTTGCAAATTTCCAAACTAAACTTTGCAGTTTATAGAGCGGACTTAACAGAAGGTAGCAAAATATTCAGGAGGAGACAACAAGCACCTGGATGCAAGAATTATAAAAAAAAATTTTTTTGCAATTCGATTTTGTAAAAATTGCTTCCTTGGTTTCATTATTGGACATTTTGCTCAAAAAATTGGAATACATATAATAGTCCTAGAGATCCACTACACGTTCTGTTTATTCACATTTCTGAAATAATTTTGGAATTTCAGAAACTTGACTTTGAAAAAAATAATATTTTTTGAATTTTTGAAAATTTCTCTAGAGCAGCTGTGGTAATTTTGGACAAAAATGAAATTGTTCAAGTATCAAACTATATAGGTATAGTAGTTCAAGGGACTTACTACACGTCCCGCTTAGTCATATTTCATAATGGTGGCAGTAAATATTTTCGAAAAAAAAATCAGAATTTCCTCCAGAAACTAATATTTCATTTATTATAAATTGTTTGGGAAAGACATAAAAGGAAAGGAAGAAAGTCAAAATTTTAAAATCTAATAATATTTTTTATTGAAAAGAATGATTCTTCTTGAAGTGCATCATAAAAAATTTTTTCCAGTTTAGGGCAGGTTGATTCTAAAATCGCATTCGACACTGTTGACAAAACTTCTACTTGATTTCATTCGAGCAAAATATTTCCTAAATATTCATGTGGGTTCAGGCGTTTGATTAACATCATTTTTGGACTTCAAATAGCTAAGTCACAATAGTTACACAGGCACACCTTCAAGCGAAGATTTCATACTAATGAGGTCTTCTCTTTATTACTTTTGTAGTTTCTGTTAGAAAGAACAGGACAGCTCGGAATAGGTTTTGTGCTTTTTGGCTCAGCGGTAGGGATATATAAATTAAGCTGCCTAGGCAGTGGGATACTGGCCGCAGAAGACCTACTTAAAATAAATTCTACAACAATTACGAAATTCGTGCAGAGTCCTGCATTGTTTTAGTTGGGAATTGGCCTGCATAATAAACCTTACAGGTCTCGGTGCGATTAAGGCCCCTAATAATAATAACAACTTTGCTGGAGCCTATTGAATTAATTTTCGTTTATGTGCTCCGAAAAAATGTTGAAACCACCTCTTTGCTTTAGTAAATATTGAAGTGATTGTTTGTTTGTATTTATTTTTTATTGTTTTTGCTGTAATTTTAAAAGCAGGAGTTACATTTTTGTAATGATGGAAAAAATCAAGATTTTTTGCTTTGAATTTTTATTTCCTGTTAACTGTTTGCCTATTTAGAAATGACCAACGACTTGACAAGTCGCCTAAGACCGATCATCGATTAACACTGAAAAATTAACACCGAATTGTATTTATTGAGTTGTGTTTTTGTGTTAAAAAATAAAAAGTGAAAGAAGGTATCGTACTAAATGTGTTCTTTTAATTATCGAATGCGATAAAAAAAATTTCCATACATATTCTTCACATACGTACTAAATTTAAAGGGGTTTATAGAGAGATAAGCCTGGAACCTAATGGAAAACAACCATCCAATCATCCTGGCAATACAGTTTCTCCCAAATGTATTTGTGAAATTTTGTAGAAAACATTGAATATTTCACTTAGTACAAAAATACCGTATATGTGGTCTCTGACAATGGCTTCATCTCTCAATAAACCCCCTTAAATTTAGTACATATGTGCAGAACATGTATGAAATTTTTTTATCGCATGCGATATTTAAAAAAAAAACGTATTATCTTTACACATATTCATACTAACCTTTTCTTGGCCAAACTCTGGTTTTTTTCGCGCATTTTTGGATCGAAATAGAGAGTCTCTCATCTTAACAAATTAAATCTACTTAACAGGAAAAAGTCAAGTGAAATTTTCTAATTTAAAACATTTTTTTTCACCGTCAAAAATTTTTGTATTTAAAAAATACAAAAACAAAACTAGCGAAACAACAAAAATAAATAAAAATAAACTTAAGAGTCGTGCAAAAAAAAAAAAAGATGATTTCGTTTTTCAATAAAATAAATTTTCATCAAACAACTCACATACAAAATGACAAAGAAAAAGTCACTTTCATAACAAACCAAAAAAGACTTCAAGGAGAAACAAACACAAAAATAAAGAAGGCAACAGACACTCACAAGACTTGTTATTAATGGCGGCTTGATTTAATGCTTGGGACCTTGACATTTGCAACATAATGCTGCACATGCACAGCAAATGAATTTAAGGCTTTTGCAAGCAAAAAAATGAACATTAACAAAAACGCATTTAACTTTTAAGCAACAAAAAAATTGCAAAACATGTTGCATTGAAAAAGAAAGTGTTTGTTGATAATTTTATTCATTTAAATTTTATTTGTTGTTATGGATGCAGATGTTGTGGCTAATGCTGGTTGTTTGTTGTTGGCAATCATTAAACACACACAACATGATGACGTTTTGATTTAGCAAATATTCGTATAAAGGATGAGGCTTTACAATACCAACAACAACTATTACTACATGGATGCTATTATTGTTATTAAAAGCATTTATATTCTCATGCCATATTTGTGTGCAGCACTTTCACCTCACATTACACAAAAAATATTTTTTTTTTCTTTGAAGATGTTTTGCTTTTAAACTCACTTTTTTTAAGGGAAGCTCACATTCGTCTGCAGTTGTGTGTTAAAACAGTTTCTTAACCCTCTGAAAAATAAATTTTTTTTACAAAATCCCAACTGCTGAGGATTCTGATAAGTCGTTGGCGGCTCTCAGTTTTTTTTTTTTTTTTCTTTTAACAATTTTTGTGTCTTGTCTTTTTAAAATGCAGTCACGAGCATACGAGTCTCAGTTCAAATAATGATAAGTGAAATTTAATTTCAAATTCATGGCAAACATAAAAAATAAATTTTTTTTCTTGCAATTTTTTTTAACATTGACAGCCTGTGAAATGTGCAGCAAACAGTGAATAGCAAAAGTATTAGTGATTGAAAAAATATTGAATTTTTTTTGGGTGAAATAAATAAATAAATTAAAAAAAATTATAGAAAGAGAGGGCTGTTTATAAAAGCAATTTTCTAATTAATTATTCTATGTGACCATAAATAGTCAATGAGTTCATTTTTATTGCTTAAACCACATCAGAGGATATATTTTCTTATTCGATCACCCTGTGACATATTACTGAAACTCTACACTGACAGAAAAAAAGTTTCATAAACTTAATGGAATGATTTCATTAAAATTGTTCCACTTTTGTTATAAATTATATCAAAGAATTATGTGGATTAATGAAATTGTTGCATAAAATGAATATCAATTTTATTAAATTAATTAAATTATTTAATGAAATGAATGATTATGTATTTTATTGAATTAATAAATATTTTCTTGAATTATCTAATGAAATTATTTCATTGAAGCAATGAAATATTTTCTTTGAATTAATGAAATGTTTTCATTAAATTAATGAAAATATTTAATTAAATTAATGAAATAATTTAATTAAATCAATAAATTAATTTAATTAATTCAATAAAATAACTTGTTTAATTCAATGAAATAATTTGATTAATTTAAAATGAAATAGTTTCATTGAATTAATTAAATTATTTCATTGAATTAATTAAAATATTTTATTGAATTAATTAAATTATTTCATTGAATTAATTAAATTATTGCATAAAATGATTGAATATGTATTTTATTGATTTAATTAAATTTTTTTTAATTATCTTATTAAATTATTTCATTGAATTAATGAAATGTTTTCATTAAATTAAAGAAAATATTTAATTAAATTAATTAAATAATCTAATTAATTTAAAATGAAATAGTTTCATTGAATTAATTAAATTATTTCATTGAATTAATTAAATTATTTTATTGAATTAATTTTATTGATTTAATTAAATATTTTTTAATTATCTAATTAAATTATTTCATTGAATTAATGAAATGTTTTCTTTGAATTAACGAAATATTTTTTGCTGAGATTAACAGCATATTTTTCAGAATATAAAGTACATCTTTGAAAAAAAAAAAATTATTTTTATTAAAATTTTTTTTTGAGTTATGACACTATTGACGTTAGTGAACGATATGATATATCAACTTTCCTTTAGTAAAAATTTTGAAAAAACGTAATTTAAAGAAATTTGATTTAGAGTGAGTTCTGTTTTCATTTTTTAACGATTCTGGCTCCCAACGGCTTTCAGTTAAAATCACAAGATTCCACTTTTAATTTAACTGCAATTTTCTGCTACTGTTTGGAATAAAATTTTTATAGTAAAAAAAGAAAGTATTTTGTTTCAAAATATTTTTATATAAATTTTTTATTTTTTTGTTAAACACTGCTTTAATTAAATTTAAGTGCGGCTTCAGTTTTAGTAAATTGTTTTTTTAAATCTTTATTGAAAGGGCGGTGCAATAAAAAAAAAAATTAAAAAAAAAATTAAAAACAAAAGTTTAAATCAAACGTAACCTTAAAAGAAATGATTTTTAAAGGAGAAAGTAAACAATATAAAGAGCGAGTATTAAATAAGAAAAACCAACCTTCTTCCTGAACATATTTTAAGTTGTTTTACTTTAAAAAAAAAATTGTTGACACCCCAACAAAATAATGGGATTGGTTGGCAAAAAATTATAACAAGAAAAAAGTTTATTAATTTTACTTAACTTAAAAAAAAATTATTGGCCTATAATTATAGTCACCCCAAAAACGATTAAGAAAATTTATATGAGAAAAGCGCTTAAGAAAAGTCATCTTATTCAGTAGCGAATTTGTATAACTAATCTGAAAGAAACGATTTTATTGAAATTTCATTGATTCAACGAAATATTTTGTAAATTATATGGGTTAATGAAATATTTTCATTCGATTAATGAAATTATTTCATCAAATTATTCATTAATTTGTTAACTAAGCGTATATTCCATTAAATGAATGCATAGTTCATTCCAATGATTGAATAGTTGATTCAAATAATTGAATAGTTCATTTAAATGAATGAATAGTGGATTAAAATGAATGAATAGGTAATTCGTTCAAATTAATAAATAGTTCGTTCAAATTATTGAATAGTTCATTTAAATGAAGGAATAGTTCATTAAAATTACTGAATAGTTCGTTCAAATTAATGAATAGTTCATTTGAATTAAAAATAGATCATGCATAGTTCAATAAAATTATTGAATAGTTCATTCAAATTAATGAATAGTTCATTTAAATGAATGAATAGATTAATTCAAATGAATGAATGAATAGTTTTATTCAGCTATAATAATAAAATTATTTTATTGAATGAGTTAATTTTTCATTAAATAAATGAAATTGGTTCGTTAAAAGAACAAACATTTCATTATATTAATAAATTTCGTTCATTAGTATAATAAAACGTGTCACTGTAAAATTTATTTGCATAATTGAATTGAAATGGTGTGTGTGCAAAACTATTACTTATTATCGAAGGCTGCTGTAGAATTTTAAATTTAATTAAAGATTATTAGCTGATGGCTGCTGTTATTGTTGTTATAAAATTTTGTTTTTTTAACTATTTCTTAAGCATAAAATAATAAAAAAGAAAAGTAAAAATTTCAGCTCCTCATAAAATATTGTTTATGGTATCATTATGATTGTTATGACAGAGAACGTAATCTATTATGTACAGGGTTTTCTTATGGAAGGCTTTGTTAACTTGCAAAAGCCACTGTTTTTCAGCTATTCACTGAATCACATGCCTCAACATCAACACCCTTTTAACATAAAACTGAAAGTAATAAATATAATAAAACTATAAAGCAGAGTTATGACTATAAAAATACAGTAAATTAAAAAAAAAAGAAATAAAAATAAAATAAAACTTAAACGATAAGAAATTAAAAGGCAGCAAAACTCTTTAAAGAAACCTAAAAAAATTATGAAAAAAAGCTGAACAAATAATGGAAGATTTCTTCAGCAGGGGCTGGAAAGGAAATCGCAGCAATATCGGTGGGGGACAAGAGATGTCAAAGTAGCGAAAACATTCATCATGAATGGTTTCGAAAAATTTTATATATTTTTTTTTTTTTTGTAAAAAGAAAAAAGTTGATTTTTTAATTTAGAGTTAAATTCAACGTTATAGAAATTTTTCATAAATTTTGTTTTAAAGTCTACGTAAATTTATTTTTTATTTTTGGATAATAGCATTTATAAATAAATAATGTATTTTTTAAATAATTCACAATAACATGCAATTGCTTTAAAAGTTAGTTACATATGGAATCACGCATATACAGAATCTAAATGCTTCAAACACTTTGACTTAACACTTTGACAGCTACAACATTTATTGCTCCTTTCTTTTTAAGAGCAACAACAACTACCACATTAAATGTCACTCTATAATTGCATGAGTAGAAACAACAATCACAAAGTTTGTCATTTATTTATTTATTTTTTTATTTCAACATGAAGATCATGAAGTTGCGCTGCTGCAGCTACTACAAGTGCTGCTGCTACCGCTACTGCTTTTGTTGTAGGTTTAAATTATAGAAAAGATGGTTAAAGGTTTTAGCCTAGATTCTTCTTCTTTATTTATTTATTTTTTTCTGCTTTATTTTGTATTTTGCTGCTTTTACAAAAGCTTTTAATCATGTTTCTGCTTGTACGCTATTTAATTTTGTTTTTATTATTATTCCACTGACACTTTTTGTAATTAATTAAAATTAAAAAGTAAAAAAAAAAAAACTGGTAAAAACATGTCTAGTTGGAATCAAGAATTTTGCTTACGACATGATACAGTAAAAGCGGTTACTTATTTATTTATGCTTGAGTTTTAAGTAAAAAAAAAAAACTAGAACTTATGAAAAAAATCTAGATCTAGCAAGAAAATTTTTATATTTATCACTTTTTGAATTTTATTTTGCTTCACTCTAGCAGAGATTAATGTGCTGTTGCTGTAACACAAGCAATCAACTCATCTAGGAATTGAATCTATATGCTATATGATTTGACGGCTTGTGTTACAGAATCAAAAAAAAAAAATAAATAAAAATTAATTAAATAGCCCAAGGAAACCTTCAATAATCTCAAAAAAAAAAAAAAAAAAAAAATAATAATAACTGCATGTGTTTGGTTGTTCTCACTTGGTCATACGTTGTCATTCTGCTCAATTTTAAATTTAAATAAAGTCAAACTTTTACACAGCAAAAGCAAGTGTTGCTACACGCGTTTGCTTGTATGTACTCATGTGGTAATTTTTGTCATTAAAAAGTAGCCTCATTTAATTGTAAATAAAATAAAAAATTTTACCATTGATTTTATTAAAATATATAGTTCGTTTTATTTGGAACTCATAAGAAATAATGACCGATTTTCATGTTGTTCTATTTAAAAAATTTTTAATTTTGCATAAAGAATTTTTTTTGTGTCTCAAATGTTACGATATTTTTGAAACTACTGAGCCACTTTAATAGCAATGTGAAAACGAATTTTTTTTTTCAAATTAAATTTTTTTTTTCAAATTAAAAGAAGTTGTCGTGACGAAGATAGTAATATGTGGCAACGCTGGCCGTATGATTTCAGTTAATTTGTCGTAAATTCGACTACGACAAGGATACTCGTAATAAGAATATCACCTACCCTATTTTTTTTTGTAAACAACACAAATCCGCAGAGATTCTTGGCTTGTCTGCAGAAATCACCCAAGGTCTCTAGACAGGAAGCGAGCCTGCAATCTACAGAGTTGTAGGTTAGTACGTTACCTACTAATCTATGGGGAAAATAACAATATATTTTAGAAATGAGATGTAATCGATGTTTTTATAACTTTTTTTTACAGTCTCTGAAGGATTTTAACGATTTACAGACGAATCATAAGAGGTTACGCAATGGGACATATATCATTTTAAAGGAGACTAGACTCGTAATATATTGCCCTAATATTCAAAAGTTACTTTGAATTATTTTTAAAAAAATTTTTGAAATTCTTTTATAACTCAGTACTCTTGCTCTGAGAGATTTTTACCATTCCCTATTTTGCTAAGATGACATTCCCGATTTTGTGCATAAAAATTGCCAAAACCAAAAAAGAATTTAATTTGTAGGCTCTAAGCTTTCTGGAAGTGTTTTAACATTACCTGAAAAATTTGTAGTTTTTATTTTTTGATGCAAAACGGAAATTGCCAAAATCCCCTTAAAACAAAAGTAAATATTAGTGAATGAGAAAATTTCCAAAAATTTTTTAAAAATACTTCAAAGTAATTGCTGAGTATTTGAGCAGTAAATTATAAATTTAGATAGCCTCCCCTTTAAAATGATATGTGATCCATTCTGTAATCTTAAATGGTTCGTCCGAAAGATGCTAAAATCACTCAGAGCAACAGCACCCTATGGTATATGGAAATTTCCAAAAATTTGTTTAAATAATCCAAAATAATTTCTGAGTAGATTACAAATCTAGTGCCCCATTAGGTCCCATTCTTTGAGATATAAGTGTTTGGCCACAGTAGCCTCCATGCCAATTGAAATTTTCAATGTTTTCTAAAAAATTTCACAAATACAATTGTAAGAAACTGTATTCCCAGGATGATACCCCTTGAGATAGAAGATTTTGCCCAGAATGGCTTCATCTCTCAATAAGCCCCTTTGAATTCAGTACATATGTGAAGCATATGTATAAAATTTTTTTAATTTTCTGTTTTGCACTAACGAATATGTGATTCAGTAATTTTTGTTTAATTTTAATAGTTAAGAATTCACCACTAATATGAAAACCGTGTACAACAACCAAAAAGGCTACAAATTACCACGTGCAACAAACAAAAATGGTTTATTAATTATATATATTTTTTTTATTTAAGAGTTATTCACTTTTATTTTGCTGCTAAGTAAGCACCACAGAAAATTCTGGCTTTTATTTAACGCTTAATAATTTTACTAAATCACAAGTTCTTTAATTTTAAGGTTAACTATTTTTAACTAAACAGTTTTCTTTATAATTGAATAAAGAAACGCACTACCGGGCTGTTAATTAAAGGTATATTTTTTCCAATAATAAAACATTATTTTCTGTAAAATTTCCGTATCTGCAAGAATTATGTTTTGGCACAAGTAATAAAATGTATGCATTAAAATTTTTCATGAATACATATATCACATATATCACAAATTATGGGAATTAATGAAATATTTTCATTAAATTAATGAAATTCATTCATTAAATTAATGAAATATTTTCATTAAATTAATGAAATTAATTCATTAAATGAATGAATATTTCATGAATTATAAGAATTATTGAAATATTTTCAAAAAATTAATGAAATTCTTTCATTAAATGAATGAGTATTTCATTGAATTGATGAAATAAGTTCACTAAATCTAAGAATATTTTATTTTATTAATGAAATTAGTTCATAAATCTGACAAAATAATGAATTTTTCATTGGAATAATAAAAAAATTCAATCAGTGTATGATAGTTTTTAGACAAGTGCCATCTCATTTCATATTATATGTACATGGAAGCCGATTTTTATATAATACAACTAAATAAATAGTCCTTCGAGCTATCAAGTTTTTTGTGCGTTCAAGCAAAGATTAAAACATGATTTTCAACACCTCCACTTTGTCTCAAAATGTTGCATTTGTTATATATTTTTCTTTCTTGCTGTTAGAAAATGTTGGTAATTGCATGTGTATGGTTGCTTGTAGTATTTTAATAAATATCGTTTATTGTAACACATTTTTTGAAAAAAGTGTTTGTGTGTGTGATTTAAAGTTCTTCTTGTGTTACAATTTTGAAGTAAAAAAAAGTGTTTTTCTTTTTATCTTAAAGAGAAAGCCAAACATCTGTTTGTTTTTCAGTTAAATTACTTAAGCAATAATTTTGTTTTTAAGTTTAACATCAACGCTGTTTTAAAATATTATTTGAGCTGTTTCTTTTAAGAGTGGGCTCAAGGTAAATTAAATTAGGAAACCGGCAGCCTTTTTTTATTTTAGCTATACAAATAAGGTTAACAATTAATTATAAATAGAAAAAAATAGAGAAAATATCTAAAAAATTGCTTTTATGCTGTTTTATTAAAAATTTTGCATAACGAAATACAAACGAGACATTTTGTGGGCTCAAACACTTTTTAAATCTGTTTAACTCAAAATAAGTTTCCAAAAAATATTTAAATAGAATTTAAATGTTTTTTTTTTTTTTAATTTTAATCCAACTTATTTTTAAATAACTAAGAAAAAAAAGAGGAATACTGATAAACTAAATTAAAATTATGTCTTCAAAAGGTCATGCTTTATAAGCACACTGTTTAATTTCTGAGAATTAAATAAATTAAAAAAAAAAAAAACTTAATTTCATTAAGATGAATAAATGAAAGTATGAAAAAATACTTTTGTTTATTGTCGTTTTTAATTAAAGAAAAAAATCTGCTGCTTTTGTATGTATTTACTTACTTTAATGTGGGTTAAATAAATTTACCTACAAAACACGCACACAAAAAAAAAAGAATCACAAACATGATTATGAATAAGTGTTGAGTGAAAAAGGGTGTATCTGGCAGAAGCTTGTTGCTTAAACACAAACTTAAGCAAATGCTTGATTTATTTTAAAATGTTATGCATGATTTTACCTAAAAGTTTACCTAAAACTCATGCCTTAAATGTATTTAAAAAAAGAGAAAGTCAAATCATTGAAAAAAAAACAAAGAAAACAACAAAATTAAAAATAAGACTTCTTAAAGAAAGCTTTAAGCTTAAAATTCTCACAAATTAATAAACATGATTAGCATTTTAAATCAAAAAATAATTTTAAACAAACAAAAATTCAGGTAAATTTTTTTTAAAATAATTTCCTATAAAATTTCTACATGCCCCCAGAAAGAAGTAAAAAATTTAAATTATAATTTTTAAAATTAACAACTCGCCTACCTGCAGTTGTTTTAGTTTGAAAAATCTGTGTGTGGCAAGAAACCTTGATTTTTAAATAAAAAAAAAATATTGTATGTATTTTGTGTCATCATATTTTTATTTACATAAATATTATCTTCTGTTAGTTTTAGTAATTTTTTTGTTTATCTTACCTCAGCAATTAGTCATTGAAATACAACAAAGAAAAGTAAATGCACTCATTGATAAACACTAAATGTGCATAGTTGCTTCATTTTCTTCATAACTAACCTACTTTCTTATTAAAGCAACTCTTTACTTCTCTCTCAAAAAAAAAAAATTTAATAAAATAAAAAAACATTTTCATTTAATAAAAATATTTAGAAGAAAGTACATAATGAAACATCTTTAAAAAAAGAGAAAAAAACAAAAAAAAAACAAAAATTAAAATCTTAATTATCAAACGTTTGCTAATTAAATTAACTTTATTAAAAAAAAGTGCAAATAAATGAAAAATAAGAATTTTATAGAAAAAAATCAAAAGATTCAAGACACATACCTGATTTTGTATTTGCTTAAAGTTTTTGATCTCTCATGCTTATGAGTGAGAGACAAAACCAAAACAAAAAATCCGTTATTTTTCAGTAATAAAACAAAAACAAAACAAATTAAAATGTGTAACATTTGACTAATTTGTGTTTAATTTCAAAGCGTCTAACGATTCAATAAAAAAAGGCGTAATACAAAAATAAATATTTAGGAGTAAAATCATTTTTTATTTATTTTAATTTAAAAAAATATGTTTTTGGAATTCCGTATTTAATTGCTGCATACGTTTTTTTAAGAAGTTTAGATGATACCGTGTTATGTATTAAAAAATATATTTTCACAACCAAAAATAAAAATTGAAAAAAAAATTGTTTTTTCGACAAAAAAAAAGAATGAATAAAAATAGAAATAAAATATTTAGTGCTGTTCTGTATTCCGAATCCGAATATTTTATTCGGAATTCAAAAATTCAGCACCTCATAACTACTCGGTGGTCTATTTTAAGATTTTTAAAATTTTGTTTTTGATTTATTTTGGTTACGAAATTATTGGTAGAATGAAAAAACATAAAAGTTTTCATTTAACAAGAAGAGAAAAATGTAATTCCACATTTTTTTCAAATCCATGTGGAAGACAGAATATTTATGATTATTAAAACTTTTTATTACAAAGTTATTTTCCCTGAATAGTACAGTAAACGCTCGTAAATTGGAACCACTTATTCCTTCCGAAAAGTTGTAATTTCCAACAAAAACAATTTAAAAAAAAAATTTTTTTCCAATATCTTTACCTTGTATGCTAATGACACAGTATTCTTTTTGTGCTTATTTGGCATTTTATAAAAAAGAACAAGACTTTATATACACAAATTTCAAACTTCAGCCGTAGATGAGTATGGGGGTCGTAGGTTTGATTCCTGCCTAGACCCTGGGTATTTTCTGCAGACATACCAAGAAGCTTGGCAGATTTGTGTTGTTAAAAAATTCACTTTTTAAAATTCATTTTTCTTATCGTTATAGATTTGTACAGACGCCCGATAGAAATGACTTCTTTTAAGAAATTTTTCATTTCATTTTAATTCTGATAAATTGTAAAAGAAACACATGTGACCCTGGCTATGAAAAGGTGGCTTATGATTCAAAAAAAACTTTTCCACTTTTTTTTTTGGTTTCGATAGTTTTTGAGAGGCTCTTGCTTAGAAGTGTACTAAAAATGTAGAGAATGTAGAGAAGAGCACAAATGAAAGAAAAACAGAATTTTATTGAAAATCCAGAATCAAGATAATAAATGGAATTGAAAAATTTAAAAACAGGATCGCTCTTTATATACACACACGAACTTATCTCATTTATGCTCTTTTGCCTCTTTTGGTTGCCTTTTGGGCATGACTGTTCATAATGCAATTGAAAAACTACTAAGAAACTGACGAAATGCATTGTTTATCTTTAACAGCTGTTTCTCGCACTTTCTTTTTTGAGTCATAAGCCACCTTTTCGTAGCCAGGGTCACATATATTAAAGTGCTTGAAAACATCTAGCAAAAACATACTAAACAATTTTAAGATAAGTATTATTTAAATAAGTCTTTTTTTTTAATATAAATAACATTCAAATGATTATCACAACACTCTTAATTATGTTAATAGCCAACCATGAGAGTTGAAAACGTATTTAAAAGCACTTAAATTTCAAACTCTAGACAGCAAACATTAAAATACATGACATTTTCATAAGCCCCTAAAATTAATTTTAGCAAAAAAAAAATTATTTTTATGTTTCAAAATATTTTACAATGCTTGTTTGTTTGCTTTTTCTGAAAACTTTATGCAACAATAGTTTTGCTAAACAACAGGATTCCAGACAAATTATAAACACTATTTTTTTTGTTTATAAAAATATTCCCAATATTGTTTAAGGCGTAGTAAAAACTGAAACAAAAGTTTCAAGTTGCTGTTTTTATTATTATTTTTTTTATTTTAATTTCCTTGATTCTTGCACAATATTTGTTTTTTAACCACCAAAAAAAAAATATATATATTTAAGTTGGTTTTAGCGTAACCTGTCTGTGTGAATGTTTATGTAAAATTAAAAAAAAAACTAACTAACTAACTAACCTGTTCTTTTAAGTTGGCATTAAGCCCAAACAATGTGTTTTTACAAGAAATATTTACACACACACAAACAAATACATTTTTAGAAATACCATTATGAAAAAGTCAATTGTCTTTATTTCGTTTTTGCATATTTTTCAAATGCTTCTTTGCAGCATTTTAAGATAAACTTGGAAATAATAAGGTGTAGTACCACGTTTATTTTATTGACAGTGTTGCTTTGATTACCCAACAAACATTTCATAAATTGCTTATAGTAACTAATGGGTATTTCATTAAATTTAATTAATAAAATAAAACATAAAAGCTGAGTAAGATATCTAGGGTTGACTTTAAAGAATTTTTTCAAATGTCTTATGAATTTTGTCATTAATTTAATGCAAAAATTCCTTACTTTTTTATAAAATATTTTATAAATTCAATGAAAATATTTCATAAATTCAATAAAAAAATTTCATTAATTCAATGAACTAAATTTCATTAATTCAATAAAAATTATTTCATAAATTCAATTAAAATATTTCATAAATTCAATAAAAACATATCATTAATTTAATAAATTAAGTTTCATTAATTCAATGAATTAAGTTTCATTAATTAAATGAATTAAGTTTCATTAATTCAATGAATTAAAATTCATTAATTCAATAAATTCAATCTCATTAATTCTATCAATTCAATTTCATTAATTTCATGAATTAAATTTCATTAATTCCATTAATTAAATTTCGTTAATTCAATAAAAATATTTCATTAATTCAATAAAAATATTTCATTAATTCAATAAATTCAATCTCATCAATTTCATGAATTAAATTTCATTAATTCCATGAATTAAATTTCATTAATTCAATGAATACAATTCCATTAATTCAGTTTCATTAAATCGATGAATTCAACAAATTTAAATTCATTAATTCAATGAATTCAATATCATTAATTCACGCAATTTAATGAAATCATTTCATTGAATTTATGTCACATTTTTCTTCACTACCCTGAAAACATAATTAATTATTTGTCAGCGAAATGACAAATTTTCATTAGACGAATGAAGAAATTTCATTGATTCAATGAAATATTTCATTAGTCTGAAGAAACATTGTCGTTTGATTGAATTAATGAACAAAATTCGTTCAGTGTATTAAATTTTTTTAATTTGAAAGAAAAATTAAAAAAAAATTTTTTTTGTTGTTTTTTTTTTTTTTTAACATGTTACAACTCACATGACAATACTGCAAGTGCCACAACATGCCTGATAACTTGATAATTTTCAGCAAATTGTGATCAATTGGGTAGTGTGTTTTTTTCCACTTTTTTCTTCTGCTTATTTTTTATTCTAAAGTGCACGCACAAGCTGAACAGTTACATTTCAAATTTAAATTATGTATGCGTGGAGTGATTTTGGCATTAAATTTAATGAAATTTTTTATCAAACAATCGTTAAAATGTATTTATATGCAAAACGTTGCTTTGGAATTTAAATAGTAAATCAGTTTGTTTTCAAAAATATTGAACTAATTCCTGAAAACAGTTAAGTGAGAATTGAAATGAGAAAATTTCTTTTGCAGTTTTCAATTTATGAAAAAAAAACAGTTGATTGTTAAGCACCTAGTGCTTATGGCTTTGAAATTAATTGAAAAACATTTTGATGAAGTGCAAAAAAATCTTTTTTTAAACAACCTCTGCTCTTGCTGCTCATAGGCTGAGAATAATATTTTTTTTGGGTCCTGTAAGGATTATATAGGGCCATTACCAAGCATTCCATGTGCTGAGTTGAATGACTGCAGCTACTGAATAGCGAACGAAATTGTTTGAATTTTTCAATTAAATTCTAGTGAAATAGTTTTGGCACAAGTTAGTTGCTCAGTTTTCTTTATTTTTTTATGATGTTTTCTTGTTATAAATTCAAAACTGCTTTCGTTTTTATTTAAATATTTAATTGTATCTTTACAAAATAAGCCACTTTTCTTATTTAAATATAAAATAAAAATAAAAATCTTAATTAGCATAATTATTATTGTTATTATTGCTATTATTGATGTTGCTGTTTTGTATTTAAAAACCTACAAATTTAGTAATAGTTAAAAATGAAACAAATAAATATTGATTCGTTGAACATTTCAAACACAATTTGTCTTTTGTAAGCTGGAGGCACTATCATCATCATCACTATTTTAATCATTGTGATTATCATGTATCATTAACCAGCAACGTCAAGATGTTTTGTTTTTTTTTTTTATAAGAAAAGTCAAGTCAACAGCAAAGACATCAACAATCCAACAGCCACCAGTTTTAAACCTAAAAAAACGCGTGCCCGTGCACCTCCACAAGAGTGAAAGTGAATCTGTTATTTTTTTGTTTTTAATTTAACCGCTTTTTTTAAGTTGAAATTGTAACTTTTCTTGTTTTGGTGTAGATGTTGATGAGGATGTTGTTGTTGTAAGTGTTAGCAAAAAATGACAACAACAACAACAATAATAATATTAAAAAAAAACATTAGAAAGCAATGAATGATTGTTGTTTTTTATTTTTCATATTTTCATGCAAATATGGCCGTAATACGTAAGCAGGCTAAAATGTCACTTAAAAAATTAAAAAAAAAATAAACTGAACGAAATGTGTTTCATAAATCCAGTGCATTGGTTTCATTAGATTTCAATGATTTAATTTAATTATATATTTCATTAATTGTGTGAAGTAATGAAACTCAATTTATTGAATTAATAAAATTATTTAATTAAATGAATAAACATTTCAATAAGTTAATGAAATATTTTCATTGAGTTAATGAAATATTTTCATTGAGTTAATGAAATATTTTCATTGAGCTAATGAAATATTTTCATTGAAATAATAAAATATTTTCATTGAGCTAATGAAATATTTTCATTGAGTTAATAAAATATTTTCATTGAGTTAATGAAAAATTTTCATTGAATTAATGCAATATTTTCATTGAGCTACAATTTTTTACATTATTAAAAAAAGTAGCCACTATGCTGATGTCAAATAGTATAAAAAATGCACCTCGAATGTCGCTATTACGTTTCACAACTTTTACAAAAGTTTGGTCGTATTTACCTAAATTAAATTAATTTTTCTGTTCATTTCATTTAAACCAGTGAATGCAGCTTTAAGATCGATGATATTAATCTCGATTTTAGATTTTTTATCCTCAATATTTACGATTTATAAAAGACTTTTTAGTTTACCTGCAACATATTCAAAAGTAAATGAAAAGACACTTAGTGGCTGAAAGTAACAATTTACAAAATAAAAGAAAACAAAAACAAATAAACGTGTTCAGAAATATTCATGTTTCTGTTACATGTGTGTACATTAACCCTATGTATCTCAACTGAAAACCAATTTACCACCGCCATTAGGAAATCCAGTCGGTGTATCCGTCATTATAGCTGCAAGAAAATTGGCATTAAAATAAAATTTAAAATTTTTTGCCAACAAAATTTAGCAGCTTTTCACGCCATATGGTGGTTGTTTACTATTACTTTTTTTTTTTTATTAATTCTTTAATTAATGCACTTTTCTCAGGAGAACTAATTTATGTATAAAGAAATAATAAAACGAAATAATTTACTAAAGGACAGCTGTGCTGTTTCCTTGCTTTTAGCTTTAATTTTTCACTTTTATTACAAATTGCCTCAAAAAAATTTTTTTAAGTGGACTTACACCACTTTCAAAAATAACAGCTCATATAGAGATAATTATCGATGCAAATTGTTAAATAATCTGTAAAAAAAATATAAGCAAAAACAAGCAAGCACCTGTTTGCTTGTGCAAAAGCAACAAAGAACGCGGAAAACTCTTTTTGTGTTCTTTGTAAAACCAGAACACCCCAACAACATAGTATAACCCAATAATGCTAGAAATACAAGATTACGCCATCCCACACTTAAATTTTAAATTTTCTGCTTATGTAGCACAAATGACGTCACGCGATGTGTTCTTATTTACAGCTAAATAAGACAGGGAAATGTATTATTTATTTGCTCTTCAAACAGTGGACAATCTACATCATCAAACGGATGCTTTTATCTTGTATTTCTATCATTGTTGGTATAGCTTGCCTGCCTGCTTGGTTTCTTTTTCAAATTTCTTACTATAATTTTTTTATCTGTTTTTTTTTTTTTGTAAATTTTACTTTTTGCTTTTTAAATCGTGTGCTCTCTTTACTAACAAACCAACACTCTCTTGGAATTGTAAATGCAATAATTAAAACTGTTACAGTTATTTTTATATTCTGCTCGTATTTTTTTTTTATTTGTTTTTTTGCAAAAACAAAAAGCACCCAATTTTCTCTCACTACATAGAAATGTGTGTTTGTGTTACACAAACCTAAGCTGAATATTATTGTTGAGTGACCATTTAGACAACTTTTTCAAAAGAGCTGCTATTTTTTTGTGTGTTTGTTTTTTATAAAACCCCTTAAATAGCAACAAGGCTAACTGGCCTATAATAATTCTTATCTAGTTGAAAACGACTAGTAAGTAAAATATGCGCTGTCTGCATTAAGTTTGTGAGCGAATTTTATATAAAATGGAATGAAATGAAATGAAAAAATAAAAAAAATAAGAAGAATTAATTTAACTTACCTTGCTGCAATAGTAAATATCCGACATGTTTGGATTTTATTTATAAATATTTATGATTTTATGTTTTTGTTATTTTTTTTTTGTTTCTTGTGTTTCATTTATTTTGTTTTTAGTTAAGACTTTAATAAAAACGTAAATCATGTATGTACGTCTGAATTTTAACGGTTCGGCTTTAAGTTTTATATAATATTTAATAATAAAAAGAAATAATTTTTTCGTTTTGTTGTTGCATTGGACTAGTTCATAAATTGTTGTTGTTTTTATTATGTGCATCAGCAGCTACACAAGTCTGTTATTGTTCTCTTATTCTTATTAAATGGAAACAACATCAAGAACTGGTAGATTTAAAAACTGGATTTAATTTTTTTTTCTGTGTTTTGCTAGTAAAAAAAATGGGAGACAAGATTTTAAAGCAGAAAAAAAATCACATTTCAATACTATAATTATTAAAATTGCAGTTTGTTGTTTTTATAAAAAATAAAAGTGTTTACGAGTTGTTTTCATGTTTTGGTTAATAAAAAAAAAATGTTTTTTGGTAAAAGTTTTATTTAAACCATTTTTTTTATTAAAAATAAAAACACAAAAACATTTTGTCAAATTGTTAAACTATGAGCATGTAAAATTTCCGCCTTGAATTTTTTTTTATAATTTTTACTTCTCACTAAATTGCATACGTTGGATAGTTTGCGTTTATGTGCTGCTGATGTATGGTGTGCGTTGTATTTGCAAGACTTTCTACTTCACTGAAGCCACAACAACAACTGGCTAAAAGCAAAAGAAAAAGAAAACTTCAAAATATTTTTATTTATTTGTTGTTGTATTTTGTAGGTTGAATTTTTTGTTGTTGTCCTCACTCATGCACATGCCTTTTTTAGTTTTGACTGAATGCCAGCCAGCTTGCTAAAAGTGTTTATTCATAAATTATTTTTGCTGCAGCTTAAGCAACTCATCAGCAACTTTATTAAATTTTTTTTAAGTGGTAGCAAGACTTGCAAGACTTTCTACTTCACAACACACAACACAACAACAACTGGTTAAAAGCAAAAGTTAAAAAAAAAAACATGAAAAATTATTTTTTCTTTTTTTTTAATTTTGTGTGTGATTTATTCAACGCACAAAAAATCTTATACAAAGTTTGATTAAAAGACATTCGAGCCCAAATTAAAAACTAATTTTTTGTTATACTCTTCCACACGATTGAATTTAAAAAGCAAATTGTAATCATTCAAAAACTCAAATATGCAAAAAAGGCATGAAATCAGGCATCACATTTGTTTGAGTAAACTACTGCGCAGTAAATTAAGGATGGTTTTTTATTTATTTTTGTGTATTTGTATTGAAATACAAGCCCGCAGCTTTGTATCGTTTAATGTTTTAATCAAGGCATATGCATGCTAACGTCTGTGCTTCAATTCAATCATGTCGAACAGCACAAAAAGAAAACAATCAGTTTTTAATCGTGCCTGTAACATACGCAATCAAATATTGTGCACTATTTTTACTCAAATTGTTCGACATAAAAATTTTTAATCATGGGAATTCAACTAAAAATGAGATTTTTGCAGTTCTCTGGTTTTGATTGAATGTAAGCCAGCTTGCTAAAAGTGTTCAATCATAAACTCCTTTTACTGCAGCTTTATTAAACTATATGAATTTTAAAAGCTTTTTAATGTCGGCAGAAATAACACCCAGGGTAAGAGTAAATATCAAACCTGTAATTTTATCCAGAGATGTAAAATGTAAGTAAGTAAAAGTACAACTAAAGAAAATCATATGCTAAAACAACAAATAAATAAAAATATTTTGAAGTTTTTGGAAAAAACTTAATTTCGATTGATTGAAAAAGTAACTTGTGATTTTTTCCAAATTTTTTTATGCAAAAGTTAATTGTGATAAAAAAAACTAAAAGATATAACAAGTCATAGATGTAGGTATGTAATAGAGCCCTGTAAAAGCATAGCCTGTCTGACTTACAGGCAATTTTTTATTATAAAAATTTACTTGCAGTGATGTTTGCCTTTAAAAATACTGTGGGCAGCTCTTTAGCATGTAAATCTATTACAATTATTGTTTCTTCAGATTTTTCTCTATAATTGATGGTTGGAATTTTTATCTATGCAAGCCACTGTATAACTTATTGTACTCAACTAAATGGAATTTATAATTTAGTTAAAATGAACAAAAAGAAAACACACATGCCAAGAAAAAATACTAGAAAAGAAGATTACGCCCTCAGCAAATTATTTCTCTGTTCACAAAATTCAGATAAACATCACATCTAGACCAAAAAAAGAAAAGAATTTTTTTCTCAATTTAATCTACGCTAATACATACATAAATGTATATATGAGGTATATCTAGACAGCTGAGTTTTGTGAATAGAAGAATTACTTGGTGAAGGCGTAATCTTCTTTTCTACAATGGGGGGTTATTATATATTACGATTCGAATCGTAAAGGCTTTCGAAGAAAATTCACTCCAAAAAATTAACATTTTTAAAATTACCTTCAAAATTGTTAATACAACTTTGAGGGATTTTCGAAAGTTCTACATATTAGAATTTTCTTTCGAATTGAAAATTCTTTTCGAAAGCCATTTCAATTCAAATCGGCATACATATTAACATTCCTGTACGGAAAACTAACACTTAAACAAAACGCATAACTTTTTTCTATAAAAATTAAATTAAATTGTTTAAAAACAAAAAAAAAAAGAAGAAAACACTCAATCACCACAACTTTTTTTAAATTATTTTATGAATTTTCTTTAAATTTTTAAAAAATTTTTTGATTCCGTATGTCTATTGTTGCTGTTTAATTTTTTTTTTTTTAGCATTAGAGAAAGAGATGTACAAATTTTTTTTGTTTTTAATAAATTTTAAATTTGTTTTATTTATTTTAATAAAAATAGATTTTTTTTCTAAAAATTATAAGCTTCAAATGGCTATTTTGCGCCAGTGACGCCAAATGTTATTTTGATTTTTAAAATTCTATTTAAGTTTTCTTATTTTTCTAGTTTTTTTTTTTTTTTTAATAGAAAAAAAAAATAAGATTGTATTGCTTGTGGCCACCACAATTCAAGTCTCACATTACACTTTGCTTTTCTTTTCTTTATTTTTTTTTTACACTTTTATTTCTGGCTATAAGCAAAAGCTTAACTTGAACAAATAGTTTTAACGTGCAGATTATTTACGTAGTTTGACAACAACAATGAGCCCAAGAAAATGTCATCAGCATTTCATTCACTGAAACCTTTATTCAATCAAAAAAAAAAAAAAAAAACAATTTATTACATTTCTTTTTTGTTGTACAACTAACGTCACTGCAGCATTAAAATATAAAATTAAAAAATAAAATAAAATAAAAATTCTCAGCTTGACTCTTTATTTAACCCAAACACAGCTCTTTCTTAAAGTCAGCTGCTGCTTGCTGGCTCTCTCTCTCTCTCTTTCTCTCTTTAGAAAGGCCAAGCTTATACAAACAACTTTTAGCATTATTTTACCACTTTTATGGTGATTTTCTTTAAATGCGGTTTAACACATTTTTTTTTAGTTACGTTGATGTGCCGTTTTCATTTTATAACTTTAAAAGAAGGAAACGAAATATTATTTCAAGCGCTAACAACGTTCGTCTTTTAGCCAAGTCCGCAATGAACTGACTAGTAATGATTTGTTAAAAGTGTAAAGAAGTTGTTGATTGTTACCACAAAATGTTGAATTTTCTCTTCTTCAGCAATAATAGGGTTCTCAGAAAATATTAAGGCATTTGAAAATAAATGAAAATTGATGAATAAAAATATTTAAAACAGGGATAGAAAATTATAATTTTAAATTAAATTAAAATTACAGTCATACTCGTACAAGAAAAACATGTCAGTTTCAAATTTCTAATCTTTTTTTTTTTTTAGGGTCGGCACAGCAATCAAACCTTCGACGGCCGGATTGAAAGGTTAGTACACTACCCACACATCATTTATCAATATGTTTATGCCTATTAAATATTAAACTTAGACTAGTTAGTTAGAGCATCACAGAGCATAGTACCTCGGCGAAATCGCTATTAGTAAAAATCACAGTACAGAATTTTAAAATTTTTTTAAAAATAATCCAAAGTAATTTCAAAGTAGTTAGGCGGTACATTACAAATTTACTCGACCTCCTCTTTAAAATGCTATATGTACCATCCCCTAATCTTTTATGGTTCATCCGGAAATTGTGAAAATGTCTTAGAGAACCAACAATAATTTTAGAAATATTTAATGACGCAAGACGTATTTGATAAATATGCCATAAATACTGAAAAGATATTTAAAAATAGTAAAAAACGTAAGAGGTTACGTTAAAACATATTTTACTCGGCATATTGATTTTCACTCACTTTATCTAGAAGACTTTGAGTATAAAGAAGTTTTGAATCTTAACCCATTAGAAAATATCATCGTTGTCACATCGCTTGCTGGCGCGTCTCTCAAATGTCTCATATTTATTGACTCTGCCACCTGAATTGGATTGAATTTGTAAAAATTTGCACGAAAAAATTTTTTTATTCTTTTTACGTTTTGACTTAAGTCGACTTTTCGCTATTAGCCCATTAAAAAAAAACACTTTTAAATTTGAGATGGGTTTTCAAACACGCTTTATTTATTTCATTATTATTTTATTTCTTTAATTTAAAAAAGTTTTCCATTAAACGAAAACAGCCAAAGTAAATTATTTCTATGCCACTTATAATGGAACAACCCATACAAATGCCAATTACCCCACCAATATTTGCTAGAAGTAAAAAAAGAAAAAAAATTAATTAATGAACTATTTCGATATTGATCGAAATTTCCATTTGAAACAAACAGTCAGTCCAACTAAATTGGAGCGGCAAGCGGAGCGTTTTTTCACGCCCTGTATTTATATTAAAGCGTTACTAAAGAAAAACCAAATTGGATTTTCCAATTTCGATATGATCCATACATTTTGTATGGGCATGAGAATTTTTGACAGATAAAAAACGCTTGCCGGGCCAATTTAGTTATGACTGTAAATTGTATTGACATTTCGATCGTTCTCGAGTGCCGTAATTTGCCCGGCAGATTTATATTTTTAGAAATTTTCTGATTTAATTTACTAAATCTCTGGAAATTATAGCAAAATTTTACTTTTTTGATACAAAAATCTTACAGAAAATATCTAAAATATTTATTTGACCTTCAAGCTTAAGGGGCTTATTCTTATTTTCCACGAAATCCTTGAAACATTGAAAAACAATAATAAAACAGTTTTTTATTAAGGACCTTAGGCTTGAAAAAATGAGTATTTAGGATTCTAAATATAAATTTTAACTTACACAAAATGTGATACCATTTGAATAAAACATTTTTATAATATCTAGTGCCACTCTCGGTGTTATAAAATATTTTAACTAAACTTAGCTCAGGGGAAATATCATCCATTTTGCCTCTAAAAAATTAATAAATTTATTATTATTATAGGAAACACGTTTGTTCATGTAAATACCAACAAGAGCTTCTCTCTTGCATTTTTTGTTTTCAATAGAAATACACGCAAGAAGCTATCGTTTGCATTTAGCTTAATTTAGTCCTTTAAAAGGGCATTTCATTTTGTTGCTTTGTTGAAAAAATATATATTTCATGTTGTTTGCACTTAAAGACTGCTAAGCAGACTTGCAAAATCAATAAAAAAGTTAACTTTTTTTAATAAATTAAAAAGTGCGACACCCTTTCGGTACTTTGATACACTTACAAAAATTGTTTGTTTCTATGATTTCTAAATGAATATCTCAATTGGTTTGCAGTTTTGTGGTATTTATAGCGAACATAAGAGCAGGCTGGTAAGCACTTACACTGCAATAAATCCAATAAATCATCTTTTGAATTAAAGAAAATAAATTAAAATATAAAAATTAAATTTACTTAAATCTGTTTCCCACCTTTAAAATATGCCAAACAAGCCAAATTAAGCAAAGAACACTGTTTTTTCTTAGCCTCAGGACCCTTTAACTCTAGATCAGCACCATAAAACGGTGTACATTCACATTTTGATTCAATGAGTTTTAGTTTACAGATTAATAAGCATTCCGCCTTCTCAAGTGCTGGTGTTTTATGATCATAATGAAAATAACAGCCCAATTTTTCACCATCATAAATACTAATATCTGGCATAGCCACTTGGGAAAGTAAATACAATTTAACATAAACATCTTCACCTGGATCCACATGAAACTCTTCTATGCCACCCATATTAATATCAGGCATACGTTGTGTGGAAAACAATTTAATATTAAAGCCAACATTATTGTCTTCGGCATAAAAATAATCATTCGTTGTAGAATTTAATAAAATTATTAAACCCGTATCCTCTCCCGTAGAATTGGGATAAAATAATGTGTCCACATTTCTATAAAAATATTACAAAAAACAAGTTAACTTTGGTGGCTGATAAATAAATTTGTTGCTAAACAAAAGTTTAGTTAAGATCAGTAAATCTTGGTGATTAACCCAATGAAAAATTAAAAAATTTTTTAGCCAATGATACGTTTCATTAAACTAATGAAATAATTTCATTAATTTTTAAATTAATTTAAAGAAAATTATTCACTAATTTAATGAAATAATTTTATATATTTTAAAAAAATATTTTATTAATTCAATGAAAATCTTTCATTAATTGAATGAAATAATTTCATTAATTCAATGAAAATATTTCATTAATTCAATGAAAAAAATTTCTCTAATTGAAAGAAATATTGTTATTAATTCAATGAAAAAAATTTCTTCAATTGAAAGAAAATATTTCATTAATTCAATGAAAAAAATTTCTTTAATTTAAAGAAATATTGTAATTAATTCAATGAAAATATTTCATTAAGTCAATGAAACTATTTAATTTATTTGAAGAAAATATCTTACTAATTTGATGAAAATATTTCACTAATTTAAAGAAATTAATTCAAGAAAACTATTTCATTAATTAAAAAAAAAATATCAATAATTTAATGAAATAATTTTTTTAATTTCGTAAAAATCTTTCATTAATCAATAAAAATATTTCATTAATTTGAAGAAAATATTTCACTAATTTAAAGAATTAATTTTAATAATTCCATAAATTGATTTCATTAATTTAATGAAAATATTTCATTAACTTGATGAAAATATTTCACTAATTTAAAGAAAAAATTTTATTAATTCACTAAAAATATTTCATTAATTCATATAATTAATGAAATATAATTTCATTGGACTTATGTTATATTATTCTTTGAGTGTAATTAAACATTTTTAGCAGTGACAGCGGCAATTCTGTCAAGAAGAGTGATTATATGAAATTTGTGGTATTTGATTTTAAAAAAAAGTAACAAAATTATTTGTTACAACTAAACTTTGTTTTGTGTAGTTAAAGGTCGGCTAACTTTAAGCTTTTTTGTTAAGTTTGCTAGTACTTACTTCATGTATTGATAATTAAACACACAACAGGGACCATCTTTAAACATTTTAAATACAAAAGAGTCCTTGCAATTGAGGACTTGTTCAGCCCAATAACATTTCACAATTAAATCTTCACATTTTGGTGCCAACATTTCAAGTAGTTTGGCCGTTTTAAACGTTTCACCTAGTATAACTTCCAAATCATTATGCAGCCTTATAGCCTGTTCAAAATCAATAGAATCGTAATTGTACAAGCCCGACAATATTTCAAGTTTATGGTGCCAATTTTCCAAAGATTCATTATTAGAACTGCGCAGGGAACTATAAGGTTATAGTTAGAGTTAACAACTTGAAAGTTTCTTTAAACTCAGTTTACACTAAACAATTTTTACAGCTGAAATTCTTAGTTTATATGAAAGAGAGGGAAGAAAAGATTACAAAGTTGTACCCAAGACTAATAGAAATATGATTACGTCTTCGCCAAGTTATAAAAGTCAACTGTCTAGATACATGTAGCATCTAGACTTAAATATAAGCGTTTGTTTGTAAATACATAAATATATGCGATTAAATTGAGAGCAAATATTCTTTTTATTGTTCTTGGTCTAAATGTGACGCGTATTTAGACAGCTGAATTTTTTAAACAAAAAAATATCTAAATTGTCGAGTCAAACGTTTCAATTGCATAATCCAATTTTAACAGCCCCTTTTATAGTAAAATTCGCTGCAAAGCAATTTCATTTTTATTTTTGTTTTGCTAGTTTTGATCAGTAATGAAATTTTTTTTTTAATTTAGCGTTTTTAACTCTATTTTAGGTTGCCTAGTGGGTCTTATTCAACAAGATTAATATAAATAAAGCGCTGAAAAGTTCTCCGCTTGCCGCTCCAATTTAGGCTGGTCTGTTAATCTAGTTTCGACTTCTTTATACCCTTTAATTCGCTTTTGTTTTTCGTTTTAAGATAAAAGAAAAAGATGTGGGCAACTCTTTTTATTGCTGCCCACATCATTACATATTTTATAATTTAGGCTATGCTTGTGCAGCGCTTTAGTGACAGAATTGCTTAATGTAAACTGGGATTTAATTTAAAAATTAACAGTCATTTACATAGCCCAGGAGTATCTACTTATAGCTTGATCACTGAACTTGTTATTGCTGCACACAGCTACTGAGGGAAATGGCACCTCATACACGGAATGTAATTGAGTATCGAAAGTGGTAACTGTAGGATCTTTAAGAAATGCCATTAAGGTAGTCTTGCAAACATAAATGGCAAAGGTGACAGCCATTGCAATGAACATGAACCAAAATAACCTGTAGCAAAAAGAAAAAAAAAAGTTATAAAACTAATTGCCAGAAGAAAAATTATTTCAGATCTTTGGAATTAAGAAAAGCAGAAAGAAATTATAAGCCAATTAAAAATGTTAATTAACAAAACTTTTAAATTAATTAAATTGTTATTTTTTAAAGGGGTAAAAGTCCATTTAAAAAAAATTTTAGCGGTCTCTATTATCTAACCAACTTTCAACAACAACTGCTCCAAAAAAATATGAAATTGAATCAATTGAATACTTAGGCCCTTCATTACAACTTTCGATAGTTAAAGTTAGAATTTTGTGGGGCCAATAACCGATTTTTGGCTAAAGCTAAATTAGTTAGGGACACACTCTTCAATATTTCACTAATGTCCAACCAAAAGCTTAATACTTGACTAACAAAATCTTACCTTTAACTATTAGTAACTTGCAAAATTGGCCCTTAATGTCATATTGATTTTAATTCAACTAAAGAAATATAATACTTTTGCTTAAGTATTTAATTAATTTAAAAAAAATATATATAAAAAATGTTTATTAACTTATAATTTTTTTTCTGAATGGCTACTTACCTTTGGTATTTGCGTCTTCTTATGTAGTAAAGTAAATAACAACCATTTAGGCTGGTTTTATTTAGATATTCCACTAAAGTGTCCTTGGCCGCTGAATATAAAAGCTTTGAAGACATTTCTTCTCTTAAGCAGCACCCAACACAATGTGATTTTGAAAGCCATTAAACGATTTTTATTTTCCTTAACTTGTATTTGTTCAACTGTATCAAGTTAGATATTAATTCTAGATAAAAAAAAAATAAGCAACAACAACAAATAATTGGAGTACTAAACCACTACTAAAACTCTGCTCTATTAATAAAGGGGAGTGATCAAAATGCATGTACTTGGGAGTTAATTAATAACAATAAAATAGTTTACAACAATTACGAGTACCAGATTTGTGAGTAGTCTGGAAATGTTTTAGTTGGGACTGGGCCCATAGGGATTATCACAACAAAACAAAACAAAAGTAGTTCATATTCAGTTAGGGGATAAAAAATAAAAATGAATCCTTATCCCAGTAATCGTGATACCATGACATTTGTTTTCTTTAGTATCTGTCAAAATTTGTTTACATTCTCTGCACACCTAAATGCATACAAAGTGTAAGTTTATGAGTGCAAATACATTAATTGCACTGTTAAATATGAAAGTGGTATAAGTCCATTTAATAAAATAATAAGTTAGAGGCAATTTTAGTAAGATATAGATACCATCTAATTAGAATTACCGCTGACTCATTGCTTTTTTATACAAATATAACCGCTCAATAATTTTCTCTTTTTGTAGCAGATGTATTTGACACATATCGAACGGAAATGCCTGTTGTTATTGTATTTTAATAATTATTGTAGATTTGTCATTATCTTGTATAATTCTGCCATGCATAAAACTATGCCCAAGGCTGTAGATAGTCCTACAGCTGGATCTATTTTTCTTTTTTGTTTGTTGTACTTGAAACTTTTCAAATTTATGTCTTTTTGTTTTGGTGTGCTGCGGGTTATCTGCTAATGCTCTAGGTGACCCTTCACATCTCGGTGCAAAAATGCACTACAGCTACCAGGCATTTCTGAACTGAGGAGGCCTGGGAATCTTTACCGCTTTATGACCGCTTTATGAACAATCTAATTATAAGAAACCTACTCTGGGGATAAAAAGTCGCTTTGCATTTCTAATTATTGAGAACGGCACGCAGAGGCCGGCGAGGCTTAGTTCACTCATAGTTGCAAACGACAAAATGGCTACAGAACCTTTCGTTAATTAATTTCCAATAAAGAATTACAAATTATTGGCAAAAAACAAAAAATTCTCTTTCACTAAGATTTATGATTTCGTAATGCTAAATATTACAAAGTACAGATGTTTGGAGTGAGTATCTTCTGGTCAAATTTAGTCAGCAATAGCAGCTTATTCACACAGAAAACAGCTTCGGTTGTGAGAATTAAATTTGTTTCCCATCAAAAATTCATTTGCGAAAATCGATTTTTTTAATTGTAACAATTAAAAATCGGCTTAACAGCTCAAAACATTCTTAGGAGAACTAAATTTTCGTCTATACTATGGAGTTCTGGCTACTACAACAAAAAAAATTGATTATCACACAACCGAAGTTGTTTTCTGTGTGTTGATAGAAACAAAACAAATACCACACTGAAAAAACAACTTCGGTTGTGATAACTAAATTTGTTTCCAATCAAAAATTCAGTTGTGACTATAGAATTTTTTATTTGAGACAATATAAAATCGGTCTTACAGCTCAAAATACTTTTACTAGAACTAATTTTTGGTCTATATTATTGAATTTTGGTTACCACAACTAAAAAAAATTGATTATCACAACTCAATTTTTGATTGGAAACAAATTTAGTTCTCACAACCGAAGTTGTATTCTATGTGTTGATAGCAACAAAACAAAAACCAGTTCCTGTTGAAATAAAAAGACGGTCATACGACATCACCAAAAATATCATCAACTGGAATTCACAAGTCAACCGTGCGCATACATGTAGGCGCCAAATCGATATTGAAATTGCTGCCATGAAAAAAATTATGGGGGGAAATAAAACTGCTTGCCCCAGATAAATTATGTGGTCCTTAAATTTAAAAGACACACATACATAGATACGTTTTTATAAAACGGATTGCCTGGTTTCATGTTTGTGCCCACGTACTCGTAAAGCTTAAAATTTTCCATAAAAAAAAAACAAACCAGAAATTAATGAACAACTAAAATTTCGCTTGTATTTTTGAGTTTTCTCGTCAATTTGTGGACCAATTGCTCTGATATTTTGCACAGGCATTTCTGACTTCTGACAAAACTTTGTTTGTTCGTTTGGTATTTTAGACAAAATACGGTAGTGGCAGTTTTTGACTTCTGAATCTGCCATTTATAAACCGACAGCAACAACTGCTAGATTGGTTTGCTGAACGTTTCTGTGCGTTAACCAGGGAAAGTTGATTTCAACGACTACACAGGCATCGCTAAATCGACTCCATTACTTATAAGGATACAGTATATATATATATATATATATATATATATATATATATATATATATATATATATATATATATATATATATATAGTTTATAGAATGGCTCAAGTACGGTGTATAAATTAAAAACGGAGTGACAAACTTATTAACTACAGGGTATAACAATAATTATGTAATAATTTGTCATAATTTCCATTTAAAGTCTTAAAAATTAATTTTTCTTGATGTCATTTCCCAAAATTGTTCACTCTAAAGTTCAGTATTACAAATTGGAATTTTGTAGCCCACATTTCTATCTTCTGACTAGACAAAAAAAACCGATAAGTTACTCGTATATATCGGATGATGTAACTTTAATTTAATACAGAATTCTAAAAACCTTCACCATAACTATAGGTAAATTGTAATAATGGCCCTAACGACTCCAACTGATACAGTAAAGCAACAACGGGTTAGAGCAGCTAAATAGAAAATTAAGTATAAATTTTGATACTTTTTTTTTGTAACTTTCATTTTAACAGCAAAATTTAATCATTTGCAAACAACTAAACTTTATTTTTAGTTTTTTTTTTATTGTAAAATAGATTACGTTAAGATATCAGGGTCTTAAAGCACATAATAAGCATGTATACAACACATGAAAACACAGAATAATATCTTCTTTACACTGAGAGAATTTTGTTCATACATCATGGAAATTTTGTTAGTAGTCCAATGAAAAATTAAATAATTTTGAAGTAATTACATGTTTCATTATATTAATGAAATAATTTCATTAATGAAATACAAATTCGTGAAACTATTTCATTAATGTTATGAAATATTCATTCAGTTAATGAAATTATTTCATTAATTTTATAAAATATTCATTCATTGAATGAAATAATTTCATTAATTCCATGAAATATTCATTCAGTTAATGAAATTATTTCATTAATTTTATGAAATACTCATTCATTGAATGAAATAATTTCATTGAATTTGAATTATTAATAAATTGTCACAACTCTAATGTCCTTCAACGACAACTGCTACAGCTGCCGGGCCCTTATGGCTTCGAGACATACATTTTTCGGTGCACATCTAACAGACGGACTACCTGAGATATCGGGAGTAGGTTTTTATTGAGGTCTTCTCAGATATTTCATTCAAAACGAAATCTTACTATTGTAATTGAAAGCCGTCAGGCCGCCACATAAAACAACCATTTTAATGAAACCTTGTCATTGATTGAAAAATAATGAATTATACTTTCAGTGTTGTCTATTCTATTGCAAAATATTTCAAATTCGTTACTAACAGAATTTAAATTTTTTATTTTTGTAACCATATTCAAAGTAAAATTTCCATATCTTATCTTAGACGCCACTGTAAATAAGCCTCCACTATAAAAGGCATTTGTTACAGTCAGCTTTCTAAATTTTGAATAGAGAGTGAATGAGTAACTACTAACGGAAAAAGATAAATTTTTTTTTTTTATAATGAAAACATACGTTCTTGTTTTGTGCTTAATTAGTTTGATTAGCAGCGCCTTGGCCTCTGAACAGCAACAAGCACAACCCTCATTAAACGAAGGCGAACTCTTTCTGAAAGAGCTTTTATTGTTATCCGCTAGTACAGGACATCCTTTATACTCGTAAGTTTTTATACTAAAAAAATATCTTTCCTTTCATTAATTTTTTGTGTGTTTTATAGAATTAATAAAACCAATTTTGTACAAATAGATGTTGCCCGTACAAAAATCCTTATAAATGCTGATCTTATAGATCAAAAAGGAAATAAAAAAACTTGCAATAGCACAGTTGCCATTGATGAGCTTGACTTAAATAATGTTAAATTAACATTTGATTGTATTGGTGAGCAGCCACATACTGAGACTTATGATGGCTTTATTGATTTCGATGTGGTTATTAACAGCATGGCGGGGAAAGAGAAGAATTTCAGTGTAGCCAATCAAGTTGGAAAATTCTTCATAGGCATTTTCAATTTCTTGTTCACCAAGATATGCATGCTGCTTAAGTCTATAACACGAAATCCTAACCTTTGTACTTAATTTGGAATATTTCATATGAAAATCCTGTAAAACACTGATATTTTCTAAGCATTTACAAAAATAAAATAAAGCTGCGGCAATAAGTTAATTAAAGTACCACAACTCTCAAAGCTTAAAAGTTCTTTATTCGGTGAGTGGAAGTGAAAATTCTTAGATTGAGGGGAGTAATAGCATACATATAAAAAATTCAGAGCAATCTGTTAAAAATCTAGTTTTTAATTAGTAAAACACGCCAACATGGCTGCATTTCCTGCTAATTTTAGAGTATGATGTTTAAAATTTATAATTTTTTATAGAAATCCGTTAAAAAATTTAATTTTATTTATTAAAAGATCTATCTGAATTATTCTATTAAAATAGTGGGTGGTCGGTACAAAATTTTAAAATAAATTTTATTTCTTTTTTTGGTGGCTGCATACTTTTAAACAAATAAAAAACTTACCGACGCAAATGTCTTTTTTTTTCAATCGTTTTGTTTAGTTTCCTACTCTGTAAATTTTATCCCAACCATAAACCTAGAAATATGCTTCTTACCTGAATTAAAAAAAACAATTTTTTTGTAAAAGTTTGAATTAAAGTTTTTTTAATTAGTTTTATTTTGCTTCTTTTTTTTTGTTTTCTTCTGCTTATAGAACTATAAGACACATGCTCTTTTTTTCTATCTTTCTTATTTTGTATGAAATATTTCAATGCAAAAATTTAATTTTTTTTTTTTAATTCAACTGAAATACGAGTATGGTGTGTTAAGTTAAAGTTAATAAATTTATGATTATAAATATTTATTTTTATAGCGATATTTCGCTGTAGCTTTTACAGAATATAATTTTTAATTTATATCCTGAAAATGCTACACAAAATTGGATCAAAATATCAATATAAAAAAAATATTTATAATATCCAATCTCAAGCTTAATAAACTAACCGTTAATAGATTTAATTTCATTGCTTTCTAGGAGATGTAGTAGTTTTGTTTTGTAGGAGTATAAACATGTGCTTGCATGTATAATAAATTAATATAATAAAGGAATGCATTCATGTGAGAGCAAAAAAAAAAATTACATATAAAACAGTTAATATATTTATTAAATGGACATAGTACATGTGTATATAAAAGTAAACAAGAATAATAAAAAGATTATCAAATGATTTTTATTTTCATTTTATTTGTTTTAGGAATGTGTGTTATTTGCTTGCATTAAGTAATAAAAAAAATTACTAAAATTATTAATTGGTTGCACAACGTTTAAGTGTGTTTGTGTGTGTTTAGTTTTATTTAATAACAAATATTATTAAATCATTATAATTTTATATAAATAATCATCATACACTAAGAGAACTTTGCTCGAAATTTTGTTATTAATTCAATTAAAATTACTAATTAAATTAATTATGTATTTTCAACACTCGTTGCATTAAACTAAGGAACTACTTTCATTAATTCAATGAAAATATTTCATGAATTCAATGAAACATTCATTCATTTACTGAAAAAAAATTAATTAATTCAATGAAATTATATCATTAAATGAATGAAATAATTTTATAATTTAATGAAATAATTTCATTCATTTAATGAAATAATTTTATAATTTAATGAAATAACTTCAATTCATTTAATGAAATAACTTCAATTCATTTAATGAAATAATTTCATTCATTTAATGAAATAATTTCAATTCATTTAATGAAATAATTTCATTCATTTAATGAAATAACTTTATAATTTAATGAAATAACTTCTATTCATTTAATGAAATAACTTCAATTCATTTAATGAAATAATTTCATTCATTTAATGAAATAATTTCATTCATTTAATGAAATAATTTCAATTCATTTAATGAAATAATTTCATTCATTTAATGAAATAATTTCATTCATTTAATGATATAATTTCATTCATATAATGAAATAATTTCATTTCATTTAATGAAATAATTTCATTCATTTAATGAAATAATTTCATTCATTTAATGATATAACTTCAATTCATTTAATGAAATAATTTCATTCATTTAATGAAATAATTTCATTCATTTAATGAAATAATTTCATTCATTTAATGAAATAATTTCATTCATTTAATGAAATAATTTCATTCATTTAATGAAATAATTTCAATTCATTTAATGAAATAATTTCATTCATTTAATGAAATAATTTCATTCATTTAATGAAATAATTTCATTTCATTTAATGAAATAATTTCATTCATTTAATGAAATAACTTCAATTCATTTAATGAAATAATTTCATTCATTTAATGAAATAACTTCAATTCATTTAATGATATAATTTCATTCATTTAATGAAATAATTTCATTTCATTTAATGAAATAATTTCACTTCAATTAATGAAATAATTTCATTTCATTTAATGAAATAATTTCATTTCATTTAATCAAATAATTTCATTCATTAAGTAATTGCATTCATTTAATCAAATAATTTTATTAATTCAATAAAAATATTCTTTCATTTAATGAAACAATGTCATTAATTGAGTGAAATGAAATCACTCGTCATGAAATCATTTTCATATATTTAACTGAAAAATTTTCTTAATTATTTAATGAAATAATTTCATTAATTTAAAGAAAAAATTTCATTATTTCAATAAAATTATTCATTAATTTAAAGAAAAATTTCATTAATTCATTGAAAATATTCATTCATTAAAAAAAAATAGGTAGGCCTGTTCTGAAAATAATGTGGTTTTGAAATCACACGTATGATTTTGCGCTGTTCTGTAAATCACACAGCTTTTGTATTTTCCAGTACGATTTTATCTTTTCAAAAGCACAAACACACACAGGAGCAAATAAAAATTTTACAGTAAAAAAACCGTTTCTATTTCTCCCAATTTTTAAGAGTTTTTCTTTAATAACACAACTAAATGTTTAACAAAATTGAATAATGTATTTAAGTAATTTATTTTAATGTTTGTTCTATATAATACGAGTAGTCGCTTCCAAATCACATTGAGAAAATGTGATTTTCAGAACTTGCCTGTAAATTAATGATTCATTTATTCAATGAATTCAATTTCATTAGTTCACACAATTTAGGGAAATTTCATTGAATCAATGAAACAATTTTAATGAAGTCGATATCATTGGATGTGTGGCACATTTCTCTTTCAGTGTACCATCATATGAGCTATTATTTTTAAAAGTGTTATAAGTTCACCTTTTTAAAAAAATTATTTAGCGGTCAATTTTGTTAAAATGTAGACAGCCGTTTTGCTAAAATTACAGCCAACTCATTGTTTTTTTAAGTAAACTTATACCATATAATTAACTATAATTGATTTTGATTTATTTTCTTCTTTTAAATTTATTTAAAAATTAGGAAAATTTTCGTTTCTGCATTGGAGTTCTTATCCTGTTCTAGAATTTATTTTCTAAAGGCTAAAAGCCTAAAAAATTTATTAATAAAAAACATTTTCTTGAAAAGGATAGATAAAACAGTCTTTTAGAGAATTAAACACATTACAATGTTAAACCTCTAAGGACGATAGGAACACATATGAACCATGATTTTTCTACTAAAAGGATTTACAATATTTTTTAGTTTACAAATTTCTAAGTAATAATTTTATAAAAAAAAATTTAATTGCCAATAGAAAATTGTTCGTAGTTAAAGGGTTAATTCTAAACCTGTTTTTTGAAGAAATTTAGGGCCCAAATTGTCCCATTCTATAATAACTTAAAATCATAGAAATCAGAACATTTTGCTTTTGGCGAAAAGTTTCTCAAATCAGAAAATTTTCTATGACAGAAAAAGTTAAAAATTTATTCATAATGAGAGAAAAGGGAAAAGTGTAAAAACTCCCTAGGAATTTCTATTAATAATTGGGCTGTTTATGAAACACGAACAATCGAAGATCGTCTAGAAAATTTATATGAAAAACACTTAACTTTGTATTTACGGCGGACTGTTTTCGTTACGACAACAATACTCACAATCAGGGGGGTTACTTTGTATTGCTAAATCGAATTTTTGCTTTTTGCTTTTGTCTGGTAGTACCCCGCATGTCAATATCGTTTTATACACACAATTATCTTGCGATAACCAAAGAGCAAACGCATTACATTTATGCGTGTATGCAAAGAAAATTAAAATAGACTTGAAATCGATATTGTGACAAATTTGTATGAAGAATTTGTCATAATTTCTACTTGAAGTTATTATTGGTCATTTTGAATACCAGCCTTAGCTTTCACATCGCAATACAGAGTAGCCCTGGTGCAGAATTCGGTATCGTTTCATATTTCCAATTAAATTGTATTAAAATTTCAATCGCTATCGAGTAATTTTCATACGAAATTTCTGAACCATTTACGGGCTGTTTCTGTAACAAGTTTATATGAAAAGTACTCCAAAAAAAATTGACTGGTTGTTTTACAAAAACATCACATCAAATGATGTGATGTGTTACATGAATTAATTTTTCAAATTTCACTTAAATTTGCTTGATATCGAGAGCAACGATTGAAAGAAAACAATTTTTAAAAGAAAAAATGCTAATTGCTGTGGCTTATTAAATATGAAATTTACTTTTTTCTTTGTATTAAAAATCAACTAACAACCTTAAGTGAGCGACCTCAGCATAGAGTAACATTTTTTTTTTATACGAAATAATTTGCTTTAAAATATTTATTTAAGGCAGAAAAATAACCTGCCATTCGAAAGCCTTGAAAAATCAGTAAACTGAGTTGAAGACTGGGGAATTTATTTCAAACTCTAGAAATTTTTTCTGCCAACTTTAGCTATTATTATTGTTATTTTTTATGGTAGCGAAAGCAGACTGTAATTTTTTTTTTTTTAATAAAATGAAATGTTTAGCATTATTGCAGCAACAAAATTAGCAAATGTGTAAGCTTAATCGCAGTTAATTGTTTTTTAAATGTGAATCCTTTTTCATTTTAATATGAAATTGGGTAATTCTAGAGGTAGATTTTAAAACCAGTCAGTCTAAGCAGTTTAATTAGTTTAGTTGTATGTAAAGGTTGCATTTAAAATGTATTTGAATCCCTTTTTTAATTTTAAAATAAAAAAAAAAACTTTCCTACATAAAACTGATTTGTTTTTATTGTAATAAAAAGTGTTTTTGTTTTGTGTTCAATAATTAAATATTTTTTAAGGCTTTTGCTAGGGGTGTCTTTTGTGTATTTTTTATCTATCAAATCTCTAGGCGATTTTTTTTTGTCGTAACAATTACGTAATACATATTAGGATAGAGTTTATAAAAAGGCTTTCTTTTAAATTAGTCGTTTTTTAATAGATTTTATAAAAATGTAGTTGATTTTTATATAGAATTTGTTTTTACAATAATTTTTTTTTTATTTACTTTTTTTTTCTTAGAAAATGTTTACGTCTTAAAATTACTTTAAGTGTCTTTCGTTATTGTGTTTGTTCTGTTTTATGAATACATAAAATTATTTAATGTTTAATAAAATAAAATAAAATGGAATGCTAAATAAAGTAATATGATTTAACAGAGTACGCTAATAATAAAACATTAAAATAGAGTATAGGATGTTGTTGTTGAGGTTATGTTTGCAAATTTTACGTTACCGTTTTGTTGGAGGGAATTAGTTTTCCTGGCTTAGTTTAACTAGGATTTCTCAAAATCAAGCAGATATTTTAGCAAACAGCAAAAAAAAAAATATTAAGTAACCAACATTTTTAACATTATAAAACTACTAATAAAATAGAATAATTATAATGTGTTTTCTTAAAAAAAAATAATAATAATTAAAATAAAATACTTGTAAATTAAATAATACAACAAATACCGATTAAGTGTTAAATTTGTTTGGGAAAAACACAAATACAAGAGGAAAAGCTTGTTGCGCACTATAGCAGTGAAGTTTCTGAATGCAGCAATACGATTCTAAAGTAACTTGCAAGGAAATTTTATGAAAAAAACATTTTTGAGTTTTGATTTTTATGGGTGTTAATTTTCTCTACCTCTTGCTCTCCCCTGAAAATCAGGGCTGAAGCCCTTGCATTTAAATAAAACGGAATGCTACTAATACTAGTTGTTGTATAATAAATTGTTAAAACAAGCTGTTCTATAATTCAACTATTGAATTACTGCAGCAAATGCTTAATAAATACATAAAGTTGAAAATCTAAAAAAGAAAATTTATTAAAAATTATTGTTTTTTACAATTCTACGAAAAAAAATTTAAGTACATAATTGAGAAAAACACTACAATTCAGAAACTTCTCTACTTTTCTTTCACCATTTCAACAGAAGAAGTTTCTTCAAGCAGGCAAATCTTTAAACGAAAGCCAAAAGAAAACGAGAAAATACTGTTGCTACACATAAAACGATATTTTTTTTTTAATTTATTAATAAGTCTAGAGATTGTCAACAAAACTTTTAGCGAAATTGAAACGCTTCTTCCCTTAGGTCTTTTATAAAAATAATAAATTATTTAAGCTTTTTTGCTAAAAGAAAAAAAAGGACCACATAATTTAAACAAACGAAATCGGAAAAGTAAAATAATAATATTAAAGAACGAAAAAAAATGATAAAACTTTACAGTTATTGTGATTCAAAGATGTAAAACACCATCACCGTTAGCACTGCCACCGCCACCATTTCCAGTATTGTCGTCTAATGTTACGCCGGTTAAGTCTACAATCTCATCTTGATCATCTTGTTCTATTTCATCAGATGTATTGGTGTGATTAGTATGATGGGAGCCACTAGACAATTGACTAGTACGTGAAAAGGAACCACGACGCGGAGACGTTAAGGTACGTTGATTGGCCGGTTTGAAGGTAATTATAAGATTTGAGCTATTAGCCACCATCATGTCGGTTACCTGCAATTTAATAATTTAATAAAATTAGCACTTCAACTCTAAATTATAATTTACCTGATCTAATGTTTTTCCTGCTACCTCAATACCGTTTACTTCAATAACTTCATCGTTGACGGCCAAAAGACCGGTACTCTCCGCCAAGCCACCCGGCACTAGTCGAGATATAAATATCCCCGGCTGCTTTTCTAGACCATTAGGTGTTACACGCACTGAGGTACCATCTCTAATGTAGAAACCCAATGGCTTGTCGCTGCCATGTTTTAGCAAACGTACACGTCTATGTGTTTCCGGTACAATGTCTACATCAATTATGGCCGACACTTGACGGAAATCATGTGGCATTGAAATAGGCGGGGCTCTCGGTTTACCTGGTGTCTGTCCTAACATACTGATTATATTGAAATTACTACGCTGTGGCTTTGATAGACCATATTCCATGTCCTCTTCACGCTGCACAATAATGCGCAATATGGGCTGGGCTGTTTTAAGGGCTCGCCCAAAGTTATCATCGTTATTAATGGGCAGTAGCTCATGATCGCGTGGATCGATATAACGTATCAAAAATTGTATATTGGCCAAGCCGTGCAACTGTCTTACAAGAGCATTAAAATTTTCAAAACTTGATGGCTCTTCCGTACGTTTCAGACTAAATCGGCGAAATTCAGCATCAAACTAAATTGAAATATTTTAACAATAAAATTAACTTGTGAATTAAAATGGAATCAAGTAAAGTAATTTAAAACAAAATAAAATTAGTGTTTAAAAATTTAATTAAAAGTTGCATTTCAATACTTTTGCATTAAAATTTAGTAAATTGAAGTTATTTTTTATATCTTAAATTCACCCCACTATACAAATAAAAAAGAAAAAGCCGGCCACCCCGTTCCAGTACTTGTCAATGAATCAACAGGTAACCAGTGAATTATGAAATCTTATATGGGCCCCAAGAAATTAAATTATAAATTCAAACGACATTGCCGTACAATAACAACAAAAGCAAATTGTACATTGTTTATAGCCCAATTGATAGAAAGAAAAATACAGTAATAAAATATATGTATGTATCTGGGGGTACTCTCACTCGGAAATGATCCACCCAATTAATTGTTGTTGTTTTAAGCACATAAAAGGCTTGACAGTACACAAAACAAGTAACTTACATATTATACGTAGATATAGCAGTAACAATTGATTGATTTGCATTCTTTCCATAATAGATAATTATAATGTAATGCATCGTGGTTACATTTCGCATTTAATTCAAGCGAACTTGAAATGTAATGACTTGGCGGCTGACTGTGCCTATAAATGCATTTGTGGATGAAGGGTAGGGCAAGAAACAGTAAAAATACCATGAATCATATACTATACGTACAACAAACTCTACTTTTCGATGTGTTTTAACAAAAAGCCGTCAAATTTTCAACATTTTCTTATGAAACCTATTAAAGGGAGTTGCTTAGTAGTAGGCTTTTTTTTTTTGGTTTTATTGCTTTAATAGTAAATTTTTTCTTACAAAGCTTTTCTTTCAATAATTTAATAGCCACTTGATTGTCGTGTAGATTTACCTTTGATTTCACTTCAATTATATTTGTAACTGCTGCATTTGGTAATGTATGAAATTTATTTTTCGACATTTTTTAAAGGAATTTTTCACTCTTTACTTTCTTTGTTTTTCTTTTTGATGTTTTAAAATCATTAACAAAATTTGTTACAATTTCTTGTTCACTTTGTTATATTGAGGCACTATGTGGTAATTCTATTTATATAGCTTTTATTTTACAAAAAGTTGTATATTTTTGTGTAAATTAAATAAAAAAAATTTAAAAAGAAAAACTTGTATAAAAAATAATTTACAAAAATGTAGAAAATATGAACACACACACACATACACAACTTTACAAAACGTCTTTTCAATTTTTCGACATTTCTCTTTCATTGTTATTTACACTAAGATGCCAGATTGACACTATTATCGTAGAAATTAACTACAATGAATATACATATATATATATAGATATATATAAATTAAAAGAGCATGAAAAATTATTCGATTCAAACTATTTTTTTATTTATATATTTATTACTTAAAAACCGATTACATTAAAGACTCATAATTAAAAAAAAAAACAAGTTCATACCTAGTCTATTTTTATTTCAGTGTAGTAATTTTCACAAAGTGTGTAATGTTTCATTCCGTTTTGTTTCTTTATTATTTTAACAAATTTTACTTACACACAAACTAAATAGATTTGGTAAACGTTTTTGCGGTTTTTATTTTTTTATTTATCGCGTTTTAATAAGAAATTATTAAATTAAACTTAAAAAAAAATACAAGCAATATGGATGTACGACCAAATCAAACCATATACATTAACAATCTCAATGAGAAAATCAAAAAAGAGGAATTGAAGAAATCACTATACGCCATATTTTCACAATTTGGCCAAATCTTAGATATAGTGGCTTTGAAGACATTGAAAATGCGTGGTCAGGCATTTGTGATATTCAAAGAAATAGCCAGTGCCTCAAATGCTTTAAGAACCATGCAGGGATTTCCATTTTATGATAAACCGATGCGTATAGCATACTCTAAAACAGATTCCGATGTGGTAGCCAAAATTAAGGGTACCTTCAAGGAAAGACCCAAGAAATTGAAACCACCAAAGCCGGTAATGCCAGTAGAAGAGAAAAAGTAAGTTGCTATTGTTGATAAATCTAAGAATTTATGTATATTAAATCACTATATTTTACAGAGATAAAAAGAAGAAAGCCAGCAATGCTGAAAACTCAAATCCAAATACACAAACAGAACAACCACCCAATCAAATTCTTTTCCTTACCAATTTACCAGAAGAAACAAATGAAATGATGTTGTCTATGCTGTTTAATCAATTTCCAGGTTTTAAAGAAGTACGTTTGGTGCCCAATCGTCATGACATTGCGTTTGTGGAATTTGCAACGGAATTGCAGAGTAATGCCGCCAAGGAAGCCTTACAAGGCTTCAAGATTACACCTTCACATGCTATGAAAATAACATTTGCCAAAAAGTAGATTTGTGTAATACAAAAAAGTCGTTTTGTGTATAAACGTGCATTTTGTTTTCGCATTTGCAAAATAAATTTAAACAAATTAGGACTAATGATTACTTTGAGATGATTTAAAAACAAATTTTTTATAAATTTTTTATTTATAGTTTACTACTACAAAATATCAGTTTAATTTGCAGCTAAAAATATTTATTTCTAAAAAAGTACCAGCAGACTGCAACATAACTTTCTGTGGAGCGAAAAAAATTCTCCAGTTAGGAGTTAACTGATTAAGAAGATTCGCTGAAAAATTTTATTCAAGATTAAATGAAAATTTATTTCATCAAATGGAATAGGTATATTTGAAAAAAAATTCTTAAATATGGTCATCTACTATAACTTCTAAAACAGCTGTGGGATCTTGTAAATCATCCATTTCTGTATTCAAATCTTTAGCTACCGTGTATTCCTCCTGAAAATTAGCTTCTTCTTCTTGCACAGTCTCTGGTTTTGTAGCCTGTCCATGTTCAAAATATTTTTCAATATTCTTGGTTAATTTTTCCACATTTCCACCTACTAAAACATCTAGAATTTTGTTATCTTTTATGAACAAAAATGTTGGCATGCTGGTTACGTTGTACATCATGGCAATATCCTCACAATCATCGATATTAATTTTCAAAAATTTTACACCGTCCGCATATTGTACACTTAAATCCTCCAAATATGGTTCGATAATTTTGCAAGGACCACACCAGTTGGCATAGAAATCAATGACTACCAATTGATCACCAGCATCTTGCAGCTCTACATCAAGATCTTGTTTATTTAAAACGCTATAGGCCATGTTAAATAAATTTTTTTATGAAACGAATTATTTGAAATAAATCTTGAAATTAAAATTTTTGAAATGATTAAAGTGACATTTATTTGAGTTTCATGTTAGTTCTCTTTAGAAAAGAAATTTATTGCATGCTATTAAAAAAAAAGAGAATTTTTCCTTTAGACCTTTTTTTTACTATCAATTTTTATTGGCTTAATTATTTGAGGTTTTCCAGCATGCTTTTCTAAGTGCTGCTCCAAAATATGGGCATTGCTGCTAGAAAACTGTTCAAGTTTTTTATGGTTCTTCATGAGCATAAATGTTGGGATGGCTGCTACATTGTATTCCAAACTCAGGTCCTCAAATAAATCAACATCAATTTGAACTATTAATATTTTGCCATTATAATTTTGTGCCAATTCTTCCAATTTTGCAGTCAAACTCCGACAAGGTCCACACCATTGGGCAAAGAATTCCACCACTAATAAGCGATTGCCAATTCCTTTGATTATATGAGAAAACTCATTTTGATTGGTCATGATTAGTAAGTTTGTGTTCAAGTTTAGGTTGACAATTGTTGGAGTTGGAGCAGCAGTTGATTCTTCTAGTTTTCTGGAATCCCTAAAACTTGCTAGTTTGGTTTCAGTTTGGGAGGAGGATGCCATTTTATACAAACAATGAGAATATAAGAGCGGAAGTGTTGCACACGAAATTTTTAAAATCAAAGAAATTAATTGTTTTATTTTAATTGAAAAGATTTAATTATTTTTTGACAAAGTTGGTATTGTTGTTGTTGTACTGGGTTCATCTAAAGCTAGACGTTTTAAATGGTTTCATGTTTGTGTTATTCTATTTAAAAAAAACGTATTTGCATTACGTTTACAGCTAAAACTTATTTTTTCAGAAAAAATCATTTAAATTCACTGAAATAAAAATCTTGGAAATTTAATCAAATTGCATTTTAATTTTTCATTAAAAAATCTCATACAAAATATGTACAAAGCTTTAAGTTTGATTTTTCTCCAAGTATTTCTGCACCATACCATCCAATTGTTCCAGTTTACTGCCAAAGTATTGTTCCAATTTTTCACCATTCTTCATAATCATATAAGAAGGCATTGCTACCATCTCATATTCAAAGGCCAATTCTTCCAAATTATCAATATCGATTTTGAAAATCTCAAGTTTGTTTTGATATTTTTGGGCAATTTCTTGAAATTTCATATTTAAAAGTAGGCAAGGTCTACACCAAGCAGCATAAAACTCCACTATAATATATTTGTCTTTAATGGATTTTAGGAGTTCATTGAACTCTTCTCGACTATTGATTGTTTTTATTAAAGATTCCCTGCCATCTTTAGGGTCTGCTATGTCAGAAGAGAAATAAGTACGAGTACCAGCAGTACTAGTAGTAGTAAGTGTTGTTTCAGCAGTAGAATTTTCAGATGCTGGTTCTGGATTTGCGGCTGGTATAGACATTTTTTTTCTATCGTTTTTTATTTTTACAATTTAATTTTGTTTTTATTTGTTTTCACAAAATAGTTTCTTTTTTTTTTATTACATTTCTTTGAATTTTCATTTTGTATATGTTTGCTTGTTTTAGAAATTTTTTTGTTAAAAATTATTTTGTCAATAGTTTACGAAAATCTTCATTGCTTTTCGGAGGACCTATCGCATTGATAGCAATTTGTGCTGTTGGCTTAGACGCCGTAACTGTTTGGCTGTTTAGATTTTTTCTTACCACATTTGGTATTAATGACATTCTGGGTTTTAATTCATTGGTTTTACGTTTGTTTGTTAATCCCAACAATTTGATAGGATTTGCTGTATTGTTAGTAGGTTTGGGAGGTGGTGCTGAAATTGCTACAGATATCTTTAAAATAACAAGAAAATAACATTAACTTTTAATTGATTAATTATTTCTATTACAAGTTCATGTTTAAACCTACATTATGACCTCTCAAATTCATATTGTCGATGCCAAGAACAGCCTTTGAAGCGCAAGATTCTTGCTCATATTCAACATAAGCAATTTGTTTAAATTTTCCGGATCTGCAATGAGACTTACCAAATTATATGGCTTCGATTTAAATAACAATTTCTCAAGTTAAACTTACTTGTGATACACCAGTCTCACATCTTTTAATTTTCCATATGCACCAAAAATTTCCTCCAACTCTGCTTGGTTACAATCCTGAGGTAGACTTTTAATAAATAATTTATGCAATTCTTTGTCTGCATTGTATTTGAATTTTTGGCGTTGTTCTTTATCACGTAAAACACTTGAAACAAACAAGGGACGTCCTTGAATACTTTTACGATCTAACGTTAGAGCTCTTTCCACATCAGCCTGCAAGCAAAACAGTTACAAAATACAAAATTTTAGCTAGAATATGAGAAAAGAAAAATTTTAAACTCACTTCCGTTGCCATTTCAGCATAACCAAAACCTCTGCTTTTACCATTTGCTGAACGTATTAATTCAAATTTTACAATGTTAATTTCAGGCAAGCTATTTATGATTTCTTGTTCAGTTAAATTGTAATCAAGATTTGATAAAAATATGCGCAAATAATCTTTGCTAAGATCAATTTCTTGATTTTCATGTTCTCTGAATGGATGGGATTCCTTGGCTGTTAAATTTTTATGCGGAATTTGTGGTTCGTGTGGTTGTAATTTTGGCTTTTTAGAGTCAGATTCATTTTCCTGGACAGGTAGTTTTCTTTTAACAGATTTCTTAGAAGAGGAAGGCTTATTATATGAATTTTCATGTTCTAGTTGTTGCTTGAAAAAGCTGCACTCTTTAACACAGTTTTTAAGAGTTTTAATAGAACCATTACATCTCTCGAATCTTTGCCAAGCCGAAGCTATAACAGCAGGATTGTCGAGGCCAGGTGCGTGTAATGCCTTATGAAAGAGTCTTGCATAAAAAGATATAAAATATAGCAAGTGCCTGTATTAGAAATAATAAAAATGTTACTTGCGTGTTGCTTCCAAGTCACGTCTCATTTCCAACAAAGCAAATTCTATCCACAAGCCAGATTTTGTTGAGTTATCAGCACTCTCTTCATAATTAAAATTTAAAATTTAAACTTGGCAAACAAATGATTTTTTTGGAATACTTACCCATGACTGTGTTCCATAATTCTCTACCTCTTTTAGGATCGTCTAAGGGACCATATTCTAAGCGACCCCAAAATTGTAAAATCTCACAATTACAATCAGCCAATACGCCCCATTGTTGGCCCAATATGGTCCAACCCAAATTGAAATTTTTTCTTAAAATCTCACAATCATCAGCATTCGTCCAATCGGTACGACGCCTCAGATATGTTAAATACTCTAGCCAAATTGATACTGTGGGTTCTGGCGTTTGGAAGCCAGCTGCCAAAGCTGATTCCAAAACTTCTTGCACCTCCGTTATGGGTTTTTCCATTGCTTCCAAAATTAGCATGCGCTTAATATACAATTCTGCTGACCAGGTGCAATTGCGCAAAGCCCGTTTACACAAATCATCCGGTGTTTGCTCAAACATAGATAGATTTTGCAAATCTTTTGGGCGACCAAAAGCATCTCTGTAGTCTATAAAATCTATATACTTAAGCCAACATTCCGCATTTAGACAGCAATCTGCCACCATACGCTCATATATTGTTTGTAGAACATTTTCATCTAGAAATTTATCTGTTTCCTTGATATATTCAAAGTACACTTCAGCTCTTTCTCGGTAAGCTTGGGTATCTAGTAGCTTTAATTTTTCTTCATATATAAGAATTTTCTTCAAATGGTCTTTTGCTTTATAATAACGCTCATCAATTTCCGACCAAGCAAGTCTATGTTCGGCTAAACTGTCCTTGTTACGTTCGCAATATACTCTAAATTCTATAAAAGATTCTTCCATATCGTTTAGAGGAAAACTCAGTTCTTGTATATAACTTCTTATGTAGTTATTTAAGTCTTCAGGGGAGGATAAATCTTTTGCAAATTGTTGACGATAAAGTTTAAAAAACTCTCTGCCTCTTAGACAATTGAGGCCATAAGTACCTAAAATATCTAGCCATATCACTTGGGGTTCTGCACAACGCTGTGCAAAATCGGCATATTTAAGAGCTAAATCACATGCTAAACGAGACATTATTTAAAGCATAACTAAAAATATATATTATAAACTTACAGTAGTAATCATGTAAAGCTTTTTGAAATAATTCTTTAACCTGCTCAATTTCCTTGGGAGATTGAGCCACTACCAGTTCCACGTCAATATATTTTTGCCAAAGTTCAGCAGTCAAAGGATAAACCAAAGAAAATCTGTTATAGGCCTTACGTATATTGTCCAAATCATCTGTGGCACTGTTGCAGAAAAATTAACATTTTTTTATTTACCGAGTTGGATGTTATTTCGCCACCTACTTACTGTGATAGTTCGCACAAACGCACGTATTTATCATACGCATATTGGTTATCTTGTAGGTCTTTTAAAATTGTTTCATACTCTTTTACAACTTTTAATTCTTCATCATCGTCTTCGTCATCAACACTATCAATACTATCTTCTTCATCCAGATCAATTACTGAGGTAAGCATCTTTCCTTCTGTCAACAAATTTGCATCTCGAAATTGATTATCTTGCTTTAAATCATTATCGTCTAACAAAGAGTTATCATCTATTGTATCAGCATTCATAGATGCTAAGGGAGGCTGTAGTATATTTAGGGGAACATTTGTTTTGCCTCCTTCACCTTCGTCATCAGACTTTAGCAGAGCCTCTTCCTAAAAACAAACAAAAACAATGAATAAACCTGCGATATACTTTCTCATAGTTTTTTGTCTTACCTCTGCCTCATCTATATCTTCATAAGAATTCTTATTGTTAGTGGACATCTTTGTAAAATGTTGCTTTTAGTATTCCTGCAATTTTTTATATATATAAAATAAATTACCGAGTGATTTATTAATAACTTCTTGCAAAACAAAATGTAAACGAAAAAATGGTACATTAAAAATGCTTTAGCACAACATGCTGCCACCTTTCTTTTCAGATAAATGTCACATTTAGAATTTCATATGGCGGTCTTAATGTAAGGTGGCAGCATGCAAATAATTCTGAAATGGCGCGTTTTTACTGTTACATTGTCATTTAATTAAAGTTTTTGCTTTTTCGTGCGTGATTTCATTAATTTTATCGAGTACTAAAGAAAAATATTTTTTTAAATATTAAAATCGTTGTATTAAATGATAAATTTATTATAAAAGCGTGGAAGAGTGTCTAGTTAACTAGTGAAGCATGAAATGTCGTACAATGCAAAACTGAAAAATGTGTATTTCATTAAATTAATTTGGCAGACTCCACTTAATGTTTCCTACATATTGCACTTGTTGTTGCTGCTTTTTGTTGGGATCATTATGTGCCATAGAAGTGTTAATGCAAAAGAGTTGTTTGTTCAAAAAATTTAAATTAAAAAAAAGAGCTTAATACCAAATCTGCTTGGAAGTGAATTACTGCCCTGCTATTTAATTCAAACATACATAAGCACACACACGCACAATTTTTGCATATAAAAATGTGAACGTTAGAAATATTGCAACAACTGGTGGTTAGTTAAAAAAATTATCGACTGCTTTGAAAACAGTTCTGTTCATAAGGTAACACTTTTGTCAGAAAATTTATTTGCACGTTTAAACGAAAGAAGGGATTTAACGAAAATACTTCGATAAATAAATTGCCAGCTGGTTTTAAAAGTAGCTACCATTTTAATACCTTAAAAGATAATACAGTTTTCTAAGGATTTTTTGTAAATTAAAATTAAATGAAAGCTTAGGCAATACAAGTACCATTTAAAAAAACACGATATCCAAAAAAATGTTGTGTTGTAGATACTAGGGGCGCTTGCAAACATTGCAAAACGATGCAAATGAGTGCAAAAATGCTTCGTTTTGCTAAACACAACAACAATTGCTTTTTACTTAATTTTCCTTCATTCCATTTTGCACTAAAAATATTTTGAGCAGAGATTGGAGTGCATATTTGCTTAACTGTAAAAAAAAATACGATAGATAAAGTTAAAGCTGCCATTTTTTTTTTGAATTTGCCATATCGTAGCATTGATTATGGGGTTTATCAAGTAAAAATTTTGTAACTTAAAAAAAAAGACACTCACGACCTAGTTCAATATGGTCAGCATGCATTCCGAAAATCATTAATGACAAAGCCGAATTTATTTTCTTTCAAACTGTTAAATTTTTTCACTTTTTAGTGCACGAAATTTTGTAAATTTGTATTTATTGCTGCAAGATTTCTGATTGTAAAAAGTTATTTTTTTTAAATGAATTAATTTTTCCGAATCATATTGTAAATTGCAATAAATTTATAATGGAAAATTTCAAATAAAACAGCTGTTGGGTGAATTGCCTTATGTGGCCACCATAATGATTATCAGTATATTTGCAAGAAGAAAATTTGCACTAATAGCATTGTGCCCCTACTATTAGTAAATTTGTTTTATTTCTTGCTTCCTTATTTGACATTTAATCATGACAGTTTCGTATTTATTAATTATTTTTTAAGTGCTTTTTCTGCAACTCAAGCCGTCATCTTGTGTAGAAAATTAGTATAGAATGTATACATTTCTTTTGGGCAGTGTTCATATAAAATCTTTAGACGAGTTAAACGCTTGTATTATAAATAGAAAGATCCGCTATCTATGGCATTTTTTGTTGTTGTTTTATTTTATATGTGTGTAAAAATATTAGTGAAAACTTGTTGTTTGAGCATGTTCATGCCTGCTCTGCTAAAGTAAACTATTACCGTAAGTGAGTGCCGAAAAATATCAACACACAATTCAACGAAGCAGATATAACATGAGGATATTTAAGTTTTAAAGAAGGTGTGTATCAGAGAACTGCAAAAATTTAATTTTTAGTTGATTGTGCATGATTGCAATTTGTTATTTATAGGTAGTCACACAAAGGAACAATTGTAGTAAAAATCGCTCACAACATTTTATTAAATCATGCTAGGGGCTAAGATTAGAAACTGACTGTTTTTTATGCTGTTCGATGCGATTAAATCTTAAAAATAAAAACCTAACAAGATTCATTAGCCTTCATATGCCTTTATGGAAAACATTCAACAATGCAAGCTGTATTTCAATACAAATACACTCAAAAAAAAAAAAATACTAACTCTAATTTACTACACAGTAGTTTACTAAAGGGCTGCACAAGCATACTTGAAATGGCTTACAAGCACTTTTTATTATAAAATATAACACATGTTTGTAGTGATGTGTGGCTTTCAAGTATGCTTGTGCAGCCCTTTATAAAGGGTGTCCCAACAAGAACGCAAGATTTAAATTTAAAATAAATGACTGATGCAGCAATTGAATTGTTTCTCTGGCTGTATGACATGTGGCGCCGTCTTGTTGAAACCACAAGCCCTCCACATTCATTTCTTCAATTATAGGCAAGAAAAAACTGGTTATCATTCCACGATACCGAATACCATTGACTGTTTGCGCTTGACCTGCCTCATTTTCATAAAAAAAAGGTCCAATGATTCCTCCAGCCCAAAAACCACACCACACAGTGACACGTTGAGGATGCATTTGCTTCTCGTGAATCACTCGAGGATTTTCCTCACCCCAAATGAGACAATTCTGCCTATTGACGAAGCCATCAAGATGGAAATGGGCCTCGTCACTGAAGATGATTTTATCGGAAAAATCAACATTTTCATGTTATCTCTCCAATACACAATCAACGAACTCCCTTCGCTGTCCATGGTCATTTTTTACTAACCTCGTACCTTCTACTAGCAAACAATAACAATTGTTCAAATGTCAAACAATGACATTTCGAATGGCACCAAATTTAAATCTTGCGTTCTTGTTGTGACACCCTTTAGTAATCGTTGATTTAATGAATTTTTGTCACTTTTGTGTTTTTGAATGTTTGCATTTTGCTTTTTAAATTCAATTGTGTTGAAGAGCATAAACACACAATCGGTTTTCAATTGTGCTTCCAATATGATTTAATCAAATATTGTGCACGGTTTTTCTGTGTGTTGAATAAATCACACACACCGGTTTCATATCTGTGGTGTAAATGTAAATGCAAAAGGCATTAACAATATTTTACATCACAATGATGGTGAAAGATTTTTAATAAACAAATTCTATTGCAAAAACACAACTCATAATATGCTTTTACTTTTATTTCAGGTATGTAACTCACCATATATCCATTTTTATCAATTGACATTTACAAGTAAGTTGAAAATTGATAATTTAGTCATAATGAATTCTTAATGAGCACCAACAACTTAAATAAATAAACATAAGTATTTTGCATTAACAACAATTTTGTTGTGTTATTTACAAATCATTAGGAATTATTTAATAATTTATTGTTAAATTTTGAATACTTAAAAAGGGTCCCTAACAGTCTGTTTCATTGGTGTTTGTGTGTGTGTGATTATTAAAAATCCCAAATTGGCAATAATTTAAAGTAAATTAAGGTTTTGAGCAAAAAATTAGCTCACACGCTCGAGCACACAACAGGCATCTTTTTAAGCCTGAGCAAGCATAAACGCCAAAAACATTATAATTCCCACAGCCGGTAACACCCACTTGTCAAACGCAGAAGTGTGACGCACGTAGAATTTTTGGTTACAATAAGAAAATTAAGAGCATTGTTGCTGCGTAGCAGCCGTATAAAAGAAAAGTGGCACTTTCATCAGTTATCGCCCATTGGCAAAATCAAGATAACAAGTGATGTTTTGTTTTCAATGTTTGAGAACTAGAACACTGCTGAATCCTGAATGGTTGAATAGATGGATGGCTAGCTGTATTATTTTACTCTCCTTTAAATGTATAAAAGGAATCTCAGTTTCGTTATTTAGATGACAGTAAAATTTTTATCTTGAACAAAACAAAAATGACACGTGCTGACACGTGACATTTGCTATAGCACGTGCTTCTTTCCATATTTGCTGTCTATATAATTTACAAATGGATGTCTGTGTGTGTGTGTGTTTGCTCTTGAGTTTGTCCCTGGCAAGATAATGTTTAAATAGTTTCTCTCTCAATCATTTTCATCATTTTTTTTTAACATTTCCTTATTACATTAAGCTAGTAACTGCAAGTTACTTACTTTTTTGTTACAGTGTGTGAATTAAATGTGTGTTTTTTTGTCCTTGCTCATGTGTTATGAATTTATATCTGGAAAATAGTAACATTTCCTTTAAAATTGTGGGCGTGTATTTCCACCCAACTCTTTTGTTCATGTATTTTGATAAGTATTGTTTTGTCTAATCATATTAGATGACTCTCTTGTTATTATGATGTCAATGTTTTATATGGCACTTGAATGAACTCGTAATATTTATGTATATACGTATTTCATTTTATATTGTATTAAGTTTATTTGCAAACAGATTAAGGAACCTTTTCTCAATACAAAAAGTATTGAATTTCAGAAACTATGTAACGTTGGTCAATGAAAAGTTTATGAGCAGATTAAAGGGTTTGTTTTTCAGGTGGGAAGTTTTACATACATTTTTGTTAAAACTATTTAAATACAGCATATAATATAACAACTAAAAAATCGCAACTAAATTTTTGGTTGGCAAAAATTGTTGATTCTGACAACCGAAGTTGTTTATTTCTTTATTTTTTAATATTATTAAGAGCCATTACAAATTAGCGATACTTAACGTTAAGATTTTATAAGCCAAAGTTTTTGGTTGCATATTAAATTAAAAAATATCGATAAGATAAGACAAAAACCGGTTATTTCTCCACAAAATCCTAACTTTAACTATAGAAAGTTTTAATAACGAACCTAAATATACTAAATGCTTTAGATACTACTAGTCGCTGTATTCCGAAACTACATTTTTTATTGGAAATTCAAAAATTCACTATAGATTTCTTATTTTTATTTCCAAACCGAATAATTTATTTTAACAAATATGTTTTATACGAAAATAAATTTATTGGAAAAAATTTTTAAATCAAGTAGTTTTTTTAACGAATATTTGTTTTATCTAAAAATAATTTTATTCCAATAAATTTTAATCGAATAATTTTTTAAATCGAGTAATTTATTTTAGCAGTTATTATTTTTATTAAAAAATAATTTTATTCGAATAAATTTTAATTGAATAATTATTTCAATCAGTAGTTTTCTTAACGATTTTTTTATTTACAAAAAAAATTTATTTGAATAAATTTTAATTGCATAATTGTTTAAATCAAGTAATTTCTTTTAACGAATCTGTAATCTACCGCCCAAATGCTCAGAAGTTACTTTGGACTATTTAAAAAAAAAAAATTTAAATTTCCATATACCCCAGTGGAAAATAGAATTTTAATTGTTAAATCATTCACCCCTATCATTAATAGCATTTCCCTCGAATTTTGTTCACTTTAACTGGGATAGCAATTGTGAATGAATTCCCTGCAAATTCCTCTTATCGCAAATAATGTTTTGTTTTCTTCCTTTTTGCTGGCGAAAACGCTTTTATCGAAATGTTGATATTTTTCCATACAAAAAGACTCCTTCGATATCAATTGTGGCGATTTGAGCCCTGATATTAATTATACTTTTTTTTATTTTAGTGTTGTTTTTACCTTAAATAATAGATATTGTTTGAATAATTTCTGTTTAAATAGGTATTTTATATTTATATTTTCAATTTAAATGTTTCTATACATTTGAAAAAAACTTTTATTGTACAATAATTAGAGAAAACAGGTGAAATGTTTTATGTTGCCTTTTCTTTAGTTTTTAATTCGGTTTAATTGTGTTTTAGGTATTCACTCCGAAACCGACAGCAGACTCTCACATTTAAATGTAAAATTGGTAACAAAATGTTGAGAATGATGATGACGATGATGATGTTGACGACGATACACACCACTCGCTCATCAGCGAATGTACGCATTTTCTTTATTACTTAAACAACATGTTTTTCTGTGTATTTCATTTTGAAATCAAATACTCGTGCTGTGGTATCATGTTACAACAACCAACAATTGTAATCGTAATATGTTTTATGTAACAATTTGCTTGCTTTTTGTATTTTTTTATTTTTGGGTGCTGTTTTGTCATTCAGGATTTGATTTGATATTTTAGGGTAAATCTTGTTAAGGCGATTCATTTAAAATTAACCGCAATTCAGACAAAAGCGATAAAAACATATGACACCATTTTTATCAAAACATTAAAAAGAAGAAAAAGGAAAATGTTTTATAAAAAAAAAGGAAGGTCACCACCGAACCCGTATTGTTTAAAATTTTTCTAGTATGCCCTAAACAATTATTTCAGTAAAGCATTCAAATTATAGACAATTGTTGTTGGCATTTGTTATCTGATAAATCAACCCTTGAAGTTGCAAATCAGTGATGATTAAACTCATCACTTTTGTGCTACAAATTTATGAAAACTAAAATGACATTTAACGCTTGTTGCGGCACTGGGTTTATTTAGTTGCTAGTACTCGTTTGGAAGATCTTTTGTTTTGCATGCGATTTTTTTTTTTAATTTTAATCTGTGAAAGTCGATTAAATAAAAACAAAAGGGAGATGGCAGGGGCTTTGTGGAATTACTACAGCTAAAACATTTAGTATTCATTCAGTGGAAATTTAGAAAATTTAAAATTTCAGTAATTTGCTAAGAGTGTACCAGAATATCTCACATGTTAGAGAAAATTGTCAAGATATTTTCATACAAGAGGTTTTGTTCTTTCATTTCTATAGATGAATAAATTCGATTTTAAAAAATTATTCAATTAAAATGTATTCGAAATAAATAGGTATAAGTGAAACAGATATTCACTAAAAGAAATTATTCGATTAAAATTTATTCGAATAACAAAATTTTTTAGATAAAACAAATTATTCGATTAAAGAAATTATTCGAGTAAAATTTATATAAAATATTTTTTTAATAAAAACAAATATTTATTCGAATGATATATTTTTCAAATGAAACAAATATTCATTTCAGCAAATTACTCGATTATGATGATTATTCGAATAAAAAAATTTTTTAAATGAAGCAAATATTCGATTAAAAACAATATTCGAGTAAAATTAATATAAAATATTTTTTTAATAGAAACAAATATTTTTCGAAGAAATTTCACGATTAAAAAAATAAATAAAATTTTATTCGAATGATATATTTTTCAAATAAAACAAATATTCAATTCAGGAAATTACTCAATTATGATTATTCGATTAAAATTTATTCGAAGAAAAAATTTTTTGAATGAAGCAAATATTCATTAATAGAAATTATTCAGTTTCTATAATTATTCAATTAAAATTAATTGGAATAAAATTATTTTTAATTAAAACACATATTCGTTAAAAGAAATTATTCGATTGAAAATAATATTAGAGTAAAATTTATATAAAATATTTTTTAATAGAAACAAATATTTATTAGAAGAAATTTCACTATTAAAAATAATAATTAATAATTTTTTAAATGAAACAAATTAGGACGATTGTTGGATTAAAATTTATTCGAATTAAATATTTTTTAAGTTAAAAAATAATTATTCAATTAAAATTTATTGGAATAAAAAAAATATTTACTCGAAGAAATTCCACGATTAAAATGAAATAAAAGAATAAAAATAAATTCATTAAATTTATTCGAATAAAATATTTTTCAAATGAAACAAATATTCATTTCATATTCGATTAAAATTTATTGGAATAAAAGTATTTTTAGTTAAAACAAATGTTCGTTAAAATTAACTATTTGAATAAAATATTTTTTTTTTTAAATGAAACATAATATTTGTTAAAAAGAAATTACTCGATCAAACAAATTATTTAATTAAAATTTATTCGAATAATAAATAAATAAGTTAAGCTTTCAGTTTGTAAAACAAACGATTTTATTATGAATGGCCTAACAAAGTAGAAAATCAATCTTGTCAATTAGTTAAAAGTTGGTTTATCCCAAAATTAGTTTATTGACAATTTTGGAACATCCTCTTTGCATAGTCTTATGAAAAATATTGAAAAAAAGGAGAAACCCTCTTTGAGAAATCATTTAATTGCCACAATTAAAAGTGAAATACAATTAATTTTTAAAGGGTCCACGTTTGTTGAATGGTAGTGGAGTGGAAATATTAAAAGTATGTGGCATAACATGCGTGACGATAGACATCAATTTTGTTATACTTTACCAACGTTTTTATATTTGCGTGTGAGTCAGTTTGATTAACTAGTCGTGTATGTTTGGTAAAATAATACTTTTGACACTATTGAACCCTTTCACATTATCAAAATGTTGTCAGTGAAATAAGAAAAGCTTGAATAAAACCCTTTTCCTGTGTCTATTCGCTTGTCATTGCGAAGTGTCATTTAACCAAGTGAATAAATAGTTTCGTGTATGGTATGCCAACAACAGAGTTTAGTTTACGGTGTGTTACAACTTGTAAAAAAGAAATCATGTTGACATCAACCCCTAAATTGGCCCTAAAAAATACGCCCAAATATGCAATTTATCATTTATGCACCCATCTTCGTCATCATCATCGTCATCAACATCGCTGTCGTTGTTGTCCTCTATGGTGCACGTTTTAAGGCAACTACGAGTACTTGTACCTTTACCCTGATTACCATTTTGACTAACGCATTTTTATTTTTATCTTCCTGTGTTGTATTTTCTCTCACCAGATTTTCTTTTTTGGCTTTCCTTTTTTAGTGTCATTTGAAATATTCCCCAAGTACTAGTTTGCCTTAAGCACTTGTATCAACCGAAAGCACGAATAGTTAGGCAGCAACCCTTGCAAGCACCAGTAAAATTTAAAAATGTTTTTTTTTTCTCTATTTCAACTTGAACTTGTTAGATATGGTTTACCATTCTACACAAAGTCATACTCTTTTTTAGGGCAGTTTTTTTTTCTTTGTTTTTTTTTTTTTAGAAAAAAATTAAATCTTTGCAACATTTATGATCTGAAATGTTGTGTCGCTGTTAAACATTTAAAAAACACAGAGTGTATGTGATTTGTGAAATAAAATTGTAAAGAAAAAAATTAAACTGAAATCGTAAATTGTTACTTGTAAACTCGTTGCCAAAAATGCAAATGCGGCTATAAAATTTAAAAAAGTCTCCTCCTTACTTCCTTTCACATTGTTTATAACAGTTGGCGTGAATAAAACACACAATTTTCATGTCAATATTTCCCACTGAAACTTAAGTTCAAGTTAACAAAGTTAAAAATTTTATTTTATACGCTAGTACTTGATTAGTCTTGTAAATCGTAAAAATTATTTTACGATTGAAGCAGCAAGAATTAAGTCACAGCAAGAAAAAAAAAAAAAAAATTAATGGTAGGATTTGGAGACCAATTATACCATTCTGCTGAAATACGCCGTTAGCTCTGATGGTGCTGAGCATAAATTGTTCAAACATTAAAAGAGCCATTCCCCTGTGAAAATACTCATTGATCTTTCAGCCAGAAGCTTACGCCATCCTTATTTACTCACACTTGATTAGAAGCTCTAGAGTAAAGAATTCAAGCTTGATGTCAGACACAGAAAACAAGTTCGGTTGTGAGAACTAAATTTGTTTGAAGAATTCAAAAACTCAGTGGTGATAATCGAATTTTTTTAATTTTGACAGCTTAAAATATTTTTAATAGAACTAATTTTTGGCCTGTATTATCGAATTCTAGTTGCTACAACTGAAAAATTTGATTATCACAAATGAATTTTTGATTGGAAACAAATTTAGTTTTCACAACCGAAGCTATTTTCAGTGTGAATTATGGCATGCGATATCGATCAACTTCTGTCGAAATTTAAAGTTTTTTCGTACAAAAAAACAAAATTTTCTATCATTTTCATTCGATATCGGTTAAGACAATTTAAACCCTTGTTTTACATTCACCTGAGCTAAGATCAGTTTTAGTCCTGAACTGGCTGTAGTCTCTAAATGAAAATAGCACCTTCTTCTACTTCTTAATTTCTCTTTTTTCGTTTTTTCTCTTGTATTTTGTTTTTAAATTTTTACTTTTTTGCTTTCGTTTTTGCTATCGCTATACTTTCTGCGAAGTACTGGTCGACCTAACCCTAGACAATCAACAATCTTATGTTCGTCAGACTAGTTGGCTAATATAGCATTCGATATCGATCGAAATTTCTGTTTAAATTTTATTGCCATTTCGATTGATATCGACTGCCATAATTTACTTTCAGCCCTCTATTCTCTACTGGTTATATTAAAGAGAAAACTGGTTGCTGGGTTTAACCATAATTTTCAAGCATTCGGAATCGCTGACTGCACTTATATAAGCAAAAACTTTTAGTACACTATCGCGGAGCACACCGTATTAGTACTCAACAAGACTCAGAGAAGAGATTTAGCAGAGATTTCAATGAAAAAGTTAACTCGATTTATTCGGCTCTGTAGGTCCATGGAACATAAGGCCTTTTTGGTTGGTTGGCTTACATGGTGGCCTAACGGCCCTCAATTAGAATCGAAAGAATGTATTTTGAACCACCTATTTGCCAAAACCTAGATCCATCCTGTGACATTAAGATATCTGAGAAGGTCTCCTAACCAGATATCTCAGGTAGTCCACCGAAAAGTCTATGTCTCGAAGCTACTAGATAACTAAATACTAAATGGAACAATTTATTAATCAATTAAGAATAAAGTGCATTTTTATTTTACAAGTTAGAAGCCAAATATTTTTCTTTACTTATGAAATTACCGTCGCTCGACTACTTTATCAATTTACATGTCGAAATTTATCGAAAATATTACTTTAGCTAATTTGGTTTCAGTCTCAGTTTGTTTATGTATGATTTGTTTTCATTTTTCCAAAAAAGGCTATTTAAGGCTATTTTGAAGAACAAAAAATGCAAGAAAAAAAGCTACATCTAGCCTTAAAAAGGCTAAAATGGCCCACTACCTAAACAGCTTATTCAGCTTCTTGCCAACGCTGGGCACTCGCAGAGATCATAGAAAAGTAAACAAAACATATCGCAAATGATCATTCCAAAAAAAGTTATTTTCTTCGCTTTTTAATTATTTTTCAATAAAAAAATAACTTGAAGGCCAAAAATTTGCCGGATCAGTTAGTCCATAATAAAAATAGTAAAATGCTGCCTGTTTGGCATCCTGTTTGCAACATTTCTTGATGTCAATTAAGGTTTGATAAGCTTAGTGTTGGCATAAAATCCAACAGGTCTACTAAAAGTAAGCGTTCAATATAGAAAGAGCAAAGTAAATAGAAGAATTAGCAACAGCCTTTGAATGAAAATACTTGTAGATACAAATTGTGAGCCCATTGGCTCAAATTTAAGTGATTCTTTTAATTTGGTTTGCATCTAAAGAAAATTCAAAACATTTGCTGGAAACTTGTAAAATAATTACTTTAAATAGCAATTGAAGGCTGGTTGTTTTGTTGTTCATTATCCCCAAGTATTTGGCAAAATATTTGTTATTTAGGAAAACGAATTTAAATAAATTCACTTGTTCATTTGCATATTCATTGTAATAACTCGTTGGATAAACACAAATACAAACACACACACACACACACACACACAGGCAATCATATCAATCGCAAGGATGCTCACTCTGGCATACAGAAATACAATTATAATTTCATTTTATAACATCTTTGCAACTACATACTCGTACTCACATCTAAACACACTTTACCCAAAAGGAAAAGAGGGTGCTTATGTGAACACAGAGGGCTACGATTCCAGGCTATCTGAAGGGAAAATTTGTTTCTGTTTCTTTTTATTTTTATTTTATTAGTGTTTGTTGGGCTATGATGGCAAGCAAAACCAATTGTGAATAAAAGTTTGTTTGTTGCCAGTTTTAGAAAGTGTGAACAACATTTTTCATAAATTTACCAACAACACAAGCCAGCCAGCTAAGTCAACCAGCCAGCAAACAAGGAAGAACACTCATAAAGAAAACCCTAATCGATGTTGTTACCTCAGCAGGAGGCGAGGCAGCAGCAAATGTACAAGTAATAACATTAAAATTATTAAAAAAAAAAAAAAAAATAAATAAAAATAAAATATAAAACTTGACAAAAGTTAAGGGTTCGTTCAATTTATACAGTTTATTATTTGTTGCTGGTTCCCGGTTGTTTGTTCAACATCATCATGATGATGATGAAGCTGTTGTTGCTGTGCTCTACTCAGTCAGTTTTAGTTTGTATTTGTTTAGTTTTATTTCTTGTGATATTTTCCTAGTAAACACAACAAGAAAACGTCTCCTGAGGCTTTTTTATTTTTTTGTGTTCAACAGGGGTTGTCTTGTCTGGTGTGTGTGTATTTTGTATAAACTAAAAAGCAAAGTTATCTAGTGAACCAAAATACGAGTATCTTGTTGCCCTTAAACATTCAATGTTTTTAATCATTTTGCTAAATGTGTGTGTGGGTACTTTAAGCTCACAAGACTTGCATGAATACGAATGGATGGATGGATGGATGGTTGGTTGGTTATTTGGATGACTGAGTGACTGGCTGAGTTTAGAATTGTAGAAATGTTTACTAGACCGCGGCAATGCAATAACAAACCAATTACTGTTAGATTGGCCACATATTAAAACTTGAATGGAAAACACATCTGTCGTTCATGTCTGTGTCACACACATACACACACAGCCAGACCAGAAGAGTATAAAAAGTTACATTTTAGTTTAATATTTGCTTTGTGTATACAAAACTGAACTAAATTTTTTTCGCAACTGTTGAAAAAAAATATTAAAAGTGGAATAAGTGACGGAATGAATGATAAATTGCAGGGAAAGCGATGCTGACGGTAAGGCTGGCTGGCTAGATTTCTTTCTTTCTTTCAAATTATTGTTGTAATGTAATTTATATGACAGAATTAGAAACATTGCGTGTACACTGCTAGAAAAAAGAAAAAAACAAGCGACAATCGCAAGGTGTCCGTCCATCCGCTTAACTTGGTAACAAAATTGTGCATAGAAAAAGAAATTATGTTCCAATTAAATATTTTAATTAACAAAATTATCCTTTTAATTAAATTTATTAAAAAAATTGTCAAATAAATAACAAATTTTATTGATTCAATTAAAAATTTTAATAAAAAAAATATTAATTAATTTTTGTTATTGTATTATTTCAAAATATAGTAAAATTAATTAAATTTTGTATTAAATCAATTAATTATTTAATCAATATGGCAATTATTTCGCTTAAAATTTTTGATTGGCCCATTATTTTTTTTTTTTTTAAATAAATTACCTTAATTTATTGAGGTCATAATTGTCAGAGCTATTGTGCAGCCCAATTCTCGTAATTGTCTTCGAGTTACAGTGTCCCTTTGTCAAGGTCACTTAAACTGCCTTTTTCTACCGCTCTGTAAGCGCACAGAAACAATCAGAGTCGTTATGTAATATGGAAATTCATTTCAGTGGTATACAGTGTCCTATCAGCAGTTGGGGGTACAGCTTGATGTCATTCTTACCCTAATTCGTTTAGGGTTAATAAGTTTCTTTGACTGCTGCATGTCTGCTTTTTCTCCTTGCCATAGTAAGACTTAAATGAAAGGCTGTAAACCGGTACCACGAGTGCTTCGTAAACATTCGCTAGCATATAGCTCTAAAGCTGAGGACTTGCAACTTTGAAGCAAATTCTTCGAATAATGCCATAGCATTGGGTCACTTCAACTTACCATTGGTTTCGTTTAATTATCCACCTGATACTTTTAATTTCAAACAAATTACTGCAGCATTTAATGGATTTGTACTTTTTCAAATTAATGCTGTTTTTTTGGACATTTTGGTACTTGGAGCGAGATCCCTGATATTATTTGCATCACTTCAAGATCTTTCCTGCAGAGGGACTTCTGATTCACGATTTCGGACAAAACAGAAATCTCGACGAGATCTTCTTCTCTAAGAGAGGATCTGTATGTCTTCACCGATGGCTCTAAGAATAGCTCTGAAGTCTATATTGAGGAGTCTGGGACTAGTATATTTTTCATATTCCCCGTTCAAAGCAGCGTTCTACAAGCTGAAAAATAAAACAGCAGACTGGCTGTGGTACCATAAAATATTTTACAGGAATATTTGGAGTCGATAAGAATTTGGAGTCTATAAGACATCCGATCTGGTTCTAGAATGCCATACATAATTAAATAGGAAGGGCGGTTCATGCTGTGGTCACCTTCATTTAGGTGTGTTGACATGGAACTATTGTAAACAACTGTAGGGCAGGTAACCTATTAAGGGAAGAGTCGAGCCTACCAGAGCAGCATCCCTCTCTCGATGAGCAAACAGCAAATCGCAAGCATAGCACATTGCAGTAGTAACAGGTAACTGCAATTTTGGAACATAAGCTTGCCATCAAACTACTACTGCAGAAGTTGTCAAGAGGAAGAGAAAGAGCAAACTGTAGAACACCTATTCTGCGCAAGCTCCACTTCTGATAGTGCTACCTGCAGGGTCTTACTACACTGTCAACTATAAGGATCGAAATACTATACGGCTTCGTTGGGAGTAGCAATTGATTTAGGTGACGGACTCATCTTCTGCTATCTGTTTTGTTATTTTTTTTTACTTTTCTATCTCTAGTGTTATACTTCTTCACTTCCTTTTATACAGCTGTCACAAAGAGACCATATCAAAGCACCCAAGGGAGCCCCTCTTCCGTTTTTCTTTTTGGAGCGTCCTGTGCAGCCTAACCTCACCTAACGCCCATTTTATACAAGAATTTCTGCCTTTATTATGGCTCACAACTCAATTCAGATTTAGTTGTATACTGATTACAACTCTGTGTTCCTACAGTTGACAAAAACATACAAAAATTACAACTCATCGAAAGCAGAGGTGCATTCCTCTAAGTGCATTTGTTTTCCACAAATACATTTTGTTGTGCTGTGTTTCTCTATGCCTTTCAGGAATGAACAGGCGAATGTGTACTTTTGTTTATGTGGGCATATGTGCTGACAATGTAGCAGAAGATAGAAAGCAAGAATATTTGTAGTCAACAAACAAAACGCAAGACAACACAACGTTAGAAAGCAACATTTGCTTGTTAGTTAACAAAAACTAAAGCAACAAATAAACACACCACCACTAACAACAACAACAACAGCAGTAACTAATTTTTTCATACTGTTTGAACTGTTACTTGCCTGTGGAGACTCTTTATATGGGCATCATCTCTGCTACCCTTTTGTGTGACAAAATAAAAAAGAGAAAAAGGTAAATGCGTAAACGTGAAGAGCTGTAAACTCTGACTGTTTTGGTTTAAATGTCTTCCAGGCAGGGGTGTTGCTGCTAATGCTGTTTCGTGTCGTATGTTTGTTTGCTTGCTTTGCAAAATATGTATGAAATGATTATGAAATAATGATTATTATAATTATAATTACTGTTGTTTGCTTAAGACAGTTTTTACTTTTGTTAAAATTTGTTGGTTTTTGTTTTTTGGTTCCTCCTTTTTTTTTTTTTTTGCTGGCGGTTTTGTTTGGTTATTTTGGCCAACCTGTATCATCTTCTTTTTGTGCTGTACAAAATTTTCTTCACAGATGTTTAGTCAGTTAACGTGTTCAAGCTTTGTACGCCACTATTATTATTATTAAAACGTTTTTTTTAATTTTGTTTCTTTATTTTGAGGTTCAAGGAAGTACATTTTTAGCGCCATTATGAGAAGGTTAATCATGAAATTATTGTTGTAACAAAAAAAAAAAAAAAAAAGAAAAAAAAAAAAAAAGATGTACTCGATTGTAGTTGTATGAAAGAAGGATGCATAAACAAAATTAGGGCGTTTGTTACATTTTTATCGCAATTTTATTACTTCTACGTTTTGCACGCCTCCCTCTGATGGGTTGCGGGGGCGTTGGAAATCTTTGTTGTTTCATGTGTAAACAAAAGTTTTAGTTTTAACTTTTTTATAGTAGTTTCTTTGCAGATCTTAACAGTTATTCAGTTTTTTTTTTTGTTTTTTTTTGTTTTTTTGAAGGAGCTTCATTTAAATTTTTTTCATTCTAAATGCAATAAAATGGCTCTGAAAACAATAATTCGTAACAATAATTCCATTTTCTTAAAAGAGTTTTTCCATGTAAAAATATAATGACACTTAAGGACAAATGACCAAAATGTCAGCCATTATTTTTGCGCTACCCTGAGTGTTTTAACTGAAAACATGTAATAACGTCTTAGTTCACTTTTTTAGACTTATGCTACCGAATTTTGAAGCTTAAAAGTGAAGGCTAGCTTTCTTTTCTTAAATAATCGAACTCAAAAGTGAAAATGAACACTAACGATTAATTACAAAATGCATTTATTCACATCCACTAAGTGAGTGAAGATAAATAATAAATACATATGTTTTAACGTAACCCCTTACGTTTTTTTAGTATTTATAAATATCTTTCAGTATTTATAGCATATTTATCAAATACATCTTACGTCATTAAATATTTCTAAAATTATTGTTGGTTCTCTAAGACAATTTTCGGATTAACCATAGGAGATTACGAGATTAGACATACGAGTATATAATTTTAAAGGGGAGCTTGTCTAGATTTATAATCTACTGCCCAAATATTTATAAATTACTTTGGATCTTATATATGTACCAGAGTGCTGTTGTTCTGAGGGATTTTAGGAACTTCCGGACAAACCTTAGATGGAACACATATCATTTATAAGAGAAGTCGTCTAGATTAGTAATCTACTGCTCAAATAGTCAGAAATTACTTTGGGTTATTTAAAATTTTTTTTGAGATTTCCATATACCCCAGTGCTGGTGCTCTGAGGAATTTTTACCATTCCCCATTTTGCAGAGGTACCGCTACCGATTTTGCCCATGCAAAGTAATGAAACCAAAAAAGAATTTAATTGTTAGGTTCTAAGCTTTCAAGAAGAGCTTTAACATTTTCCGAAAATTTCTTTGTATTATTTTTAAGTTTTTTCTGAAACTTCCATATATCCCAGTGCAGTTACTCTGACTGATTTTATAAACTTCCGGACGTACCATAGAAGATTACGGGATTGGACAAATATCATTTTAAAGTGAAGGTCGTCTAAATTTGTAATCTAGCGTCCAAATACTCTGAAGTTACTTTGGATTATTTAAGAATTTTTTTGTTGAGATTTTTGACTTAAAATATAAAATAATATTTTTGCAGAAAACAAAGTATGTTTGTGATTATCATAATAATTAACCATATTTTTTCTTTGCGTGTTTTTCTTTTGTATCTATTTTCAAATGTACCTTTACTCTCTCTCACTCACTTATGCTTAAACTTAATAACAGAATAACTTTCAAAATTTGTAGATTAATAACAGTAATTTGTAGGACTGAGTGACCATTCAAACGTAAATTTAAATTACTGTCACCATATAATTTTCTAACACGATTAACTAGCATAAATACATGCGTGTGTAAAAGTGTGTGCCTGTTTTTGTGCTTACAATAACATTTTAATGTTGCTTGTAGGTAAATAGATAGAAAAAAGATTTGTAGTCCTTTAGAAGTGTAGATTAAGTTTTACATCTTGTGTGCCTTAAATTGTGAAAAAGCAAGAAACACAAAGCAATTATGATTTGAGTTGTTATTTTTGAAAGTAGTATAAGTCAAATAAAAAAACAAAAATTGGCAGTCGCCCATTAAAAATAACATTGACTTATTTGTATAAAAAAGTTTACTTATATCACTTTCAAAAATAAGAAACCATGTGCTGAGTTTTTAGAATTTCCAATAAAAAACTTAGCTTCGGACTACAGCGACTAGTAACGGGTGGCCTAAATGAGACCTAGTGAGCGTATTGTAGTCGTTGTTGGGGGTCTTGCGGTAGAAGCTGTTGCACAATTTGAACTTTGTATGGATACATCTTAAGATCCAGCTTTAAAATTCTCTGTAATGTTGTTCTGGGTATACCCAATTGGCCGGAACGGCGACGAGTTGAGACAGATGGATCATTTTGCAACACTCTGCTGCACAGCTTCCACGTTGTCTTCAGTAGGAATATTTCAATGAACACCTTTTCCTGCACGGTCGGCAACTGAACCCAGTTCCTCAAAACGGCGAACTAAACTTGTAATCATGGAAGATGTGGGCGATGATGGTTGAGAAGAATAATTCATTTTAAATTTCCAAGAGTTCAGTTATAATCTGCAAAAAGAAAAAATAAATTATGTTAAAAAATAAAAAAGTTATTTGTGTTTCACATCAGCTGGTCTTATTTGGGCCACCCTGTAGTGTCAATAGCTTTTAGTATATTTAAGTCCATTATTACAATTTTTGATAGTTAAAGTTAGGGTTTTGTGGGCAAATAACCGATTTTTGCCTAAAACTTTGGAATCAAATTTGGGTGGATAGTTAAGGACACACTGTCCAATATTTATCTCATCGATATTTATAATTTAATGTCCAACCAAAAGCCTAATATATGGCTTATAAAACCTTAACGTTAACTATTGGTAACTTGTAATAATGGCCCTTAAAGGCATACTCGTATAAGTAACTTTAAGTTTGTAAAGCAACCCTTAAGTTTTTCTGTATTAGAGAGCCAAGTAACTTTCAGGTGGTAAAACTAATTTCACTTTCACTTGAAGTTAATGATTTTAAAAACGATTTTTATTAAAAAAAAAAGCTATACAACCAACCAATCAAACTTCATACAAATTGTGGGCAGCATAAGTATGACAGTGAATGCATTAAAATGTACACAGATTTACCAAATGTACTTGTACGATCTAACTCATGGCATAAACATTTACAGCTGCATTTTAAAATGTATATTCGTGTGTCGGTCCACAAAAATTAATGTTAATAATTGTTGCTGGTTTGCCATTGTTGCTGCCTTTATAAATACTCGTACTTCACTGCTCTACTTTAATTGCTATTGTGTGAGTGTGTTGTAGTGTGCCAGTATTTGTAACATATTCACATGTATGCATTCACTGACTCTGGCGTATCATGTCATTACGATTTAACACTTCGCTGAGGCTAAAGGTATTTGTCAGTTTGTACAACATAAAGCTGCTGGCAAAACTGTTTTTCTTGCTGATTCTTATTTTCAGTTTTTTTTTTTTTTTTAATTTTATTGATATTTTAAGCACTTAAATTAATTCGGATCGATTTTTTATATGAAAACAACTCAATCGCTTTGTGTTGAAAATTAAAATGTTGAGTTCATTTGATTTGTTTTTTACTTCATTTAATTTAATTTTTTTATTATTATTTTTGGTTTAATTAATTAAACAGCCAGAGCTTAAATCGTAGCATTGGATATCGAATCAAAAAGATAGAAATTTAATTGGTGTTTTTGTGTGAAATAATTTAAAAATTTCGATCACAAGTGCTGCGATTCGACCTCAGATTTTTAGTTTTAACCTTTTTTTCGGTTAGTTTTTGTTTATGTTTTTCTATTTATTTATTTACATTGACTGGAATGTCATAGAAAACAACTTTGGTTGTGAGAACTGACTTTGTTATTTATGCAAAAATTCAATTATTGTAACAACCGAAATTAGAAAAACTAGGAATTTACATAATACATTCTAATTATGCAATCAAAGATATATAAAAGCAGTACTGCCGGACATTTAAAAATATTTTCTTTGGGCCCTATTAATGTCGACAAGTGCTCGCTGAATAAAAGGGCTTGTATAACAAACTGAGGCCAAATTATTGCATTTGATACCGACCAACCGACCAACTTTTATTGAAATGTAGAAATTTTGTTCATACAAAAAGTCCTAAAATTCAATAGTTCTAATTCATAATTGAATGTGACGTTTTGGATTCTGATTTGTATACTACTTAGGCGTAGGTACTCCACAATAAGAAAAACCGAAAGGGGCTTACTTGGGTTTTTTGATAAGGTCCTTTTGTGAAACGTGTATAAGAAATTAGCGAGACCTAAAATGTTTTACAAATTTTTTACAGTCATTAACCGTGTAGAAAATGACTTCCTGGGCTTGTAAACTATTTACGGTGAATTTATTAGAACACGAGGAAAAAAAAGTATGCGAAGCCTAGTGAGCTCTCATAATTAAAAATCAAAAGCCATTTACCATATGTATCATGTAAACCTTTGCAAATGTTACATATTTCTATTCGTACTATTTTCCTACATCTCTTCATTTTACATCTCTCTATAGATATCCAGAGCCTTTGTGCGGGCTAAACTACAACTTCAGTCGTGACAGTCAAGACAGGGTCTACAAGACTGCTGGAGGGCCGAAAAGGTCATGCGTTAGTCAAAGAGACTCATCAACGCCGAGCGCATTAGAGCAGAGGTTGTTTTGAAAATCAGCAGAAATTATATAAAACTCTACACTGAGCTACTTACGGGCCACTGTAGACTTAATTATCACATGAGTAGAATAGGTGTGGTACAGGACGATTCCTGTCGTTTCTGCCGAGAAGGACAAGAAACGTCGGAAGCAGTGGCAAGACGCAAGACAAGCTTCCTAGGTAGTGGGCCATTGGTCCGAAAAGATCTAGTTGCGTTTAGTCCTACAGCAATTACGAGATTCGTAAGAAGTCTCGGATTGTAGTTGAGAACTGGACTACACAATAGACCTTTAAAGGTTGCGGTGCGATTATAGCCTTAGTGATGATAAAATAGATATCCTGCTTCATTCTGCCTCTTATACAGGTATCACAAAGAGACTACAAGACTCAAGTGAACTTTTTCTTATTCGGTCGGCCTGTGCAATCTAACATAACCTAGCCTAACCTCCAACTGATTAAATTTACATACAAAAAAGTCTTTAGAGTCCAGACTTTCTTTATAACTAACGCTAAAAGCTTTAATAACATGCACCTAGTTATGGGCTTACACAAGTCCTTAAAAAATATCTTGTCTTTTGAAACTTATTTGCTTTAATTCAGTTGAATTATTATTATAAATGAATGAATTCATTCATCTTTTTTTCGTTACTGCTGTATCATTCAAATCGTATCAATCAAATGGAAAAAGAAACGTGGTTGACACTGTCAAATGAAAATATCCAAGATATTGAGAAAATAAAGATTTAAGTTTTGCTGGGAGGTAGTTGTGGGACATACTCGTACTAGATGACAGTCATTTACTATGTGAGTTTATTTGTTTTGAGTGTGAGTTGTATGTGTTTATACATCCATCCATCCAACATTCTGCTAAACTTTTGGTGGAGGGGGGTCATAATGACAACATTATATCAGCATTCATTTTAGTAGCTGCAGGAGTAACAACTAAATGTAACAAAAACAACAAGTATGACAAGAAAAAATGGCAGATATTCAGAACAAAAAAAGAAAAACTGAAACAACTCAAGCCACAGATTTGACATGGATCAGTAACCTAATGCCAGATTATAATTCAACATGGAGCATTCGTGGCTGCTTATGGTTAGACTAGAAATTCTTTACGTGTGCGTTCGTGTAAAAGCGTTTGTGTGTGTGTGTACTTATGGATAAAATTCAAACTGTATTTCAAATATTTTCAAGTTAAAATATTTGAAATCTCGCTTGTAATTAACGAGGATCGGGCTAAAATTTTAAAAGAGAAAAAGTTAGAAAAACTCATCAGCTTTTGTTATAGAATCATATCAATCATATTTTTCTTTAAAAGGCTGTATGTACCCAAAGGATCTGTTGTATAGCCCAACACCCAAACCCCAATCCGAACTGCTATCTTCAGATTCTTAGGTTAGAGCACTATCCACTAATTTAAGGGGGCATCCATCCACATCACTTTGCTTGTGGTCATGGTGCCCCGATCCTCTAACGTGGTCCTTGTGAAATGCCAGGCATATCCACAGTCTTCGGTTTGACAATTTTATGTTACTTTGCAGTTGCATTGATTTATTTTTTGAAGACTTTTTTGGCTTGTCTACAGAAAATACTCAAAATTTAGGCAGGCATCAAATGACCTATAGATTGATAGGCTACTGTCTACTAATTTACTGCTTTGGCATTGCAACCATACCTTTAAGAAAGCATTTTAACTCATCTTCTCCTTTTACAATTAATAGATACTAAGAATGCCATGTATAACAATTGGTTTGTAGGACCATAATAAACTTAGCTTGTTGCTGGCGCTTGTCTGATCTCAGAGTTTTCGTTATAGAATCGCATCAGTTACTTTTATGTGATCTATCTGTGGCCTGCCAAACTTACTGTGAAATTGCTTACCTTAAACTCCAAACTATAAGAAGCTTTCTCTTAACTCCTTTGACGCTTCCTATCAAATTAAAAATTTCTTTTAATTTGAATGGTTTTTAAAGGGCAAAATGCTTAGGCAGTGGGATGCTGGTGCCGCAAGACTTAAGTATGATGAAACATACAACAATTACTAGCTTTTGAAGGATTCACGCATTTTAGTTGGGAACTAGAGTCACTGTGCGCTTATGGCCCATAATAATGATGACGAAAGATTTTCAGATTGTCGCATTTTGCCAGCTATTGCCTAAATATTCATCAATATCTTGTTGCATATAACTTTCTTAGTGACTCTCGTTACCAGCTTTGTTTATGCGAGTGTGAAAGCCATTCACGAATTTGCAAAACGAATGGATTGTATGTCACGTTACGTTTTTCATAATACACAAACAAAAACACATACATACATAAATACGCATTGTAAAAAATGAACGTGCGTAATAGCTGTAACTGAATACTATTTACAAACTGAATACTATCAAATCAAAAGCTTAAAGTTGGCTAGTGCTATACAACTGTAATTGTGTCTGTGTGTATGTGTATAAATGCCACACATTCAGCTTAAGGCTGATAAAGTTAATGTGCATCGGGGTGTGTGTGTCTTTTGTGCGCTTGAATGAATAAATCCCCAAACATCCAACATCCCAACTCCAAATAATAGCAGTTCACCTTTGGAGTGAGGATTATAAATGACCCAAAATAAAAATGTTGCTGCGTTTATTTATCTCTACGACTGCTACAAATACAAAAATAAAAAAAATAAACGAAGACTGTTATGAAGTAAGTGTGTGTGGACTTGAAGTTTTATATTTGTTTTCCAGCTTTAGTCTTAGATTATTATGGATAAAAGTAAAATTCTTCAATTTTAAACCCTCCCCCATCTAAACGACCTTCTGCATTTTGCTTAGCTTTTTCTTCACTGTTTCTTTTCTGTGTTAACAAGGAAAAAAGTGCTACCTTAGCATAAATCCTTCTTAGTGAAAAAAGTAGCAAAAAAAATCTATTTTTGTGCTCAGTGCAAAAGTATACACATCAATTTCTATGAAGTTTTCCTTCAAACTACTGCTCCAGCGTTGGCTTAATAGTAGTGGCTTGTACGGTGGAGCTAAAACATTAAAAAAATTCAAACATTTTTTGTAGTGTCAGAATTTCTTAAAAAACATTTTGCCTCAATTTACAACGAGCATTAAAAAATATTCCAGCATATGCTATGCATATGCGGTATTAATGTTGGCACCAACTTTATGTAAATTATAAACATTCTTTGGAATAGCCAAGCTACTCCTTCTCATGGAGGTTGGTTGGTTGGTCGATGCTCTCGCAGACAGAAATTTGATTATTCTAATGAGGATACCTTTGCAGAAAGGGTATGGAAGTCAAAAAATAGCAAAATATCTGGCTAAAAAGAACGTAGACACTTGTTTTAATTGTTTTTTAAGCACTAACCTGCCCTATCATCTAGAAGGCTTGCAAAATTGTTAAAAAACCCAAGACTTCAAGCAGTTTTCGAAAAGACTCATTGTATTAAAATTGAGTGTGTTCTAAGCGATTCAGTAACTTTTATTAAGAATATTCGTATCGAAAAAACAACTATAACGATATCTTATCGAATTCGAAATTCAATAACTTTACGACAAAAATATTCGAAGCTTGAGCACATAAATATTCATCGCAAATAACAATTTCTATCGTACCGAATATTTTTGTTGGACGGTTACAGAATACTGAATTCGATAAAATATCGTTTTACTGGGTTTTTCGATACGAATGTTCGTAATAAAAGTTATTGAATCACACTACAGGACTGGCTTAGGGTCTCGGAAGTTAAGACTTCTTGATGACTCTTAAAATAACAAAAGATCAATCTGTATTGCGATACGAAAGCTAAATGTTTTGCCTTTGATCTTCGCTTACCGCAAGATATTTGAGTGTATAAAACGATTTTGACATGCACTTACGCACCACAGAGCGGGGTATTAAACAATCAATTGTTTTTTTCTCATTGCAATACAGAGTAACTACCCTAGTAGATTTTAGTCGATGGACGGATCCAGTTCCACTTTGGTCTTTTCATTTCAATAGTAACTGGTATTTGCTTCGTTTCCCTCTATAAGCTGCTTTTGTTGACTAAATTTGGGCAAAAGATGCGCATTATTTTGCGAAGTCATGCACTTTCTAGATGTCTCGGGGTGCAGCGTTCGATGTTTCACAGACATTAAGTAAGACTGACTTTACGTTTGCCTTAAATATTTTAAGTTTCATATAGTGGGAAAGAGTGCGGTTCCAAACAGTTTTCAGTCGACCGCATGTTTGCCTTGCTTTTATGCAATGTCAGTCCTTGTTGTGATGCTGCCCAAACAACAAAAGGAGTTACATTTTTCCTGTCTCACTTCATTTACACGCAATGGTTTTGTTTTCCCAATATGATTTTATAGAAAAGCCGCTCAGGCTTATTTAAACCTGAGCAGAAATAACGTTTTTATTTAGCTTTTGTCATTATTGTCCATTGAGTCCTTTTCTGGAGAGGCAACAAATGACCTGAAATCCTACTCTAAACTAATGACAGGTCATTGTAAAGTCAGTGGTCATATGGTTAAAATTGTTGTGATAGAGAATTATTGTTATTACTCTGTCACTGTGACATGAAGCAGGATGATTCCTCTTTTTAGGGTTTCTCGACTCAATGACCAACAAGCGTTTCTCACAGAATAAGTTTGTCTGCCTGCATGTCTTGCGAGATTTTCTTTAATTTGATGTAGTTGGAGTAAAAGAATGTTTGAAAGTTCGCAGCCGGTCAGAAGCTGGAAGTAGAATTCTGTAGAGTTGGATAAATGATTTCACACTAATTTCTGGGGTATATATATTTAAAAAAAGAAGCAACTACAGACTGGTTTCAAATTGTAAATTTCCCCCAAAAAACTGTCGTTTTCCACAGGCAATCTTTTAAGCTGGGGAATACAAAGGGTGCCACAATAGGTAACAGAATGACGTTACCTTGGGTCCTCGGATGAGGTCTATTGTAATATCTTCTAATAAAGATAGTTGCAGTCGATAGCGTAGTAGTGCTTCCCGAAATAAAGCTTACACTGACCTTCTAGTGTCAGGCAAAGGTAGGGAAGGTATTCTACAGTTTCTTCTTCCATCTCGTCAGCGTAACTTTTACTGTATAAGCATAACTTGTAGCTAGTACTTCTCTGCCATTCCACTGTTCAATGTTTGCCATCGACAAGAATATTATTATTTTCTATTGCTCTTTCCTTCTTTCTGTCTCTCTTTGTCAGTTGCTTATGTTACATGAATGTCTACTGCTTAAGCACAAAATCGAATTGGGGGCTGTAAGTAAATAGTATGACTCCATTTCTGCTTGTATTTGTAGTTGTATTTGTTAGCCGTGTCTGACATTTTGTTTTATCTAAATTGTTGTATTATTTGTATAAATATAGATGCTGCTGTTGGTAATGTGTCTCCAGGCTGTCATTTTCATTTCGATTTAAGTCTCCATCATTTTACGAATAAAAAATTTTTTTTTAAATAAAAGGTAACCAAAAATGTGTACCAAAGTCTTAGTGTTGATTTGTTAGTCAAGTTATCAAGAAAGAGCAGAGAAGTGAGGAGTTTAAAAAACTTAAATAAGTTGCTTAAAAGAGTGGTTGGTCTTGGAATGGCTTTCAGATAAGTAACAAATAGAAGAGAATGCCAGGGAAATAAAAAAGAATATGATAGGCTAGCTTGCCTATACATCAACTGCTGTCACTCTTATTTATAAAAACTTTCTGGCAGGAAAGTCAAGTTTTACGTTACCCTTTACTTTTTGTTTTGATGTTTTGCCCTTCTTCGTTTTTACGTTTTTCTATTTTTAGTCTAAAATCATTTAAATTCCATTGGCGAAAATAGCCTCATTGTAAAGGGATTCAACACGACTCTATTGCTTTCTATGTCACATTGTGATCATCATCACTGTGAAAGTCGTCGTTATCACTAGCAGCATCAACATCTACATCATAATCATTGAAACAAATATTTTTTCATATTATGAAGCCTCATCATTTCCCTTATAGCCAAGTCTGTAACGCCTAAATGTTTAAAAATGATACCCTGCACATACATAAAGTCATTGTAAAATACAATGATTTGCATCATTCAAACAGGAGAATTTTCAGCAGGACTAACAGTATTAAAAAAAGGAAATAATTTTGTTAAATAGCAAAGTGAAATACATCCAAAAGTTGTAAATGTTGCATTACACTGACTATGAAGTCACACAGATATACAAATTTTTTTGTGAGACTTAAGTGTGATTGTTAAATCTCTTTATCGTCTACTTAATGTCCTTTTGTTTTTCTTTTTCTGTACTTTATTCAAATTTTTCTAAACAAAAATATTTCGTTTGGCAAATAAAAAAAAAAAAAATAAAAAAATACAGGGTCCGCCAAATAACGTTTTTTTTTTTTTTGAAAATGCTATAAAAAGATCGAGTGTAGCTTCGGCTGTGTGGCACGTAGCGCCGTCCTGTTGAAACCAAATGTTGCCAATATCCTCCTCTTCAATTTTTGTGAACAAAAATTCGTTCAACATGGCCCGATAACGATCGCCATTGACTAACGGCCACTCCTTGCTCATTTTCGAAGAAAAATATCCCAATTATGCCTCTGGACCAAAATCCGCACCAAACTAACAATTTCGTTGTGAGTGCGTCGGCTTCAATGTATGCGTGCGGGTTTTCTGTGCCCCAAATACGACAATTTTGCTTGTTTACAAACCCGCCAAAATCAAAATGAGCTTCATCTGAAAAGATCGGCATCTTCTGTAAGTCGATTGCAGGCCCATTTAGCGAAGCGGAAACACAACCATATTCTTTCAGCGGAAGGATAAAACTAATTATCTGTCAAATCAGACATGAGCTAAATGTTACCATTTACGAAATAAGCACTAGTTGAAAAAAAAAAACATTAGATGGCGGACCCTTTATATTTTTTCTGGTCTTGTTTCTAATTTAAATGAAATAAATTGCAGCTCACGAAATTCTGGCGTAAGATGGTGACTGTAGCTTTTGATTCAGCTTTGTAACTCACAGATTTTGCTGATTTTATTTATAAAGAGATCAAAACTTCAAATATATTGTTCGTTTTCTGCTCTGCTAAAAAGCTTGCTTGTGCAATTTGTTCATAATACAATCTTATAGTTGTAACAACCAAAATACCATAATACAGCTTAAATGTAAGTTTTCTTAATAATATTTTCTGTACAATTTTAACTGACGTCTGTGTAATTTAATACTAGTTTTGGCTGCATTACTAAAGGCCTGTTCAGTGATGTAACAAGAACACCAAAGCGAACGAAAGCAAAGCACATTTGTACATTGTTTTTGCTTTCGTTAGCATTAGTTTTCTTGTGATTTCGTTGAACAGGCCCTAAATTTCTATTGTCACAACTAAAAAATTCAATTATTCCAACTGAATTTTGTAATTAGCGAAAAATTCTAATGTCATATGCGAAGTTATTTTTTCAGTGTCTGCTTAAAAGCAGCAGCGTGGCAAATCTGGTAGTTTTGAGTTAAAAAAAATCCTGGTCAGCAAGAAGGTGATTAAAGTTTCCAGTAGAAAATCATTGACAGTCAGTAACTGTAGTTTTCATAGGTTCAAACCTTCCATTTCCGTAATGAAGTGCTAAGGCAGTACGGGCATTAGAATTTTCAGTCAATAATTAGAAAATAAGCAGAAAATATTATTAAAACCAAAGCCGGCTGTGTGGTGTACATGATGAATTACTAGAACATATACTTTGTAACTTTGTGGTTCTAAGCTCTGGTAAAGCCAAGAATTCTGAGAGAGTTCTTGTGGCAATAAAGATTGAGATAATTGACTTCATTCGATGCTTTAATCTTGAACAGTAGACTTAGGACCTGTCCAAAAGATTCTCAAAGTCGAGTTAGGGAAATACGCTTCAAAAAATTAGCTTGGTTCTTAATTCTATAAGCTCTAAAGCTCTGTTAAATTCATGTAACTGAAGTATTTTCACTAATTTCGCAAAAGCGTGTGAAATAAAGGAAATAATTTCATAAAAATGAATAAATTGACTATATTCAGAAAGTATCCATGGAAATGCACCATCTCGATTTTTGCCTTTTAATTTAGCCCAAAGATTCTCACTGTAACATATTTTATGTGAAATTCTGCAAAATCAGTACACTTTCGGCTTTAAAATTATATAGTTCTGGCAACTAAATTGCAGTAGCTTTCGATTTTATTCAAACTAAGGGCACATAGGGCTGAATGGGTTATAATAATAATAAGAACTATTTAAAAATTATTATCACCATAAGCTATACTCTTACCGTGACCTTTACAATCAGTTGCGTAGCCCAGTAGTTCTCAACTACAATCCAACAATTCCTTACCAATCTTGCAATTGCTGTAGGATTAATCACACAAAAAAAAAAAAAATATTGTAGACTTTATGAAAAAATTATATAAAGAATTTCGATAAGGTGGACTTTAAAGTCTACGTTAATATTTTGGATAAGGGGGCAAGTCTTCTGGGATCAATGTCCCACTGCCTAGCCATCGCTGGGTCCTATTACAGAATATGTTACCCATCCACCAGGACAAAAACGATAAAATAACTTTGTGTATCACACCGATGTTACTTGTGTGGTACCTGTCAGCAGTTCAACTTAGAGTTTGATGTTGCTGTGGTTCAAAACATTCTGTAGTAAGAGAATTTTGTTCGTACTGACATGCTTTGAATTTTATACTAAATTCATTATTTTCCAAGCAATAACCGTTGGATTAGACTAATGAAATAATTTCATTAATTCATTGAGTGGCATTTCATTAATTCACATACTTTACGAAATATTTAATTGAATGAAAAAACAATTTACTGAAATCGTTGCATTAAATTTTTGCCACATTTGTCTTTCGGTGAGTTAAACGCAATACATCTAAGTCAAGCTAAATATTTTTCAAGATAGAGGTCCCGTCACATCGACTATATTAAAGTCATGGGGCTTTTACAGTAGACATGGGCGAAAAGAAACCTGAAAGATAGTAGTCTCTTTACTTCTAAAAAGCTTAAAATAAAATCTTTATTAAATAATACAAATTTAAAAGTATCCTTTTCTAAAAATTTAAATGTTTACAAATAGCTTTGTTGGTTTTTTGAAAATTCATTATTAATTCCACTTTTATAATAAATTAGAAAAGAAGTAGGACAACCCTAATCTCAGCCTTCTACTCCCTCACCCACAGTCTCCCTTCAAACTTCAATGAAACTACTAGTAAATATTAAAAAAAAATTTCTTTTTTTGGCATAATTAGATGATCCCAAAATCAGCCGCTAATTTTTCCGCAATTTGCTTAGTAATCGAATAATAAATACAAATAAAACCATAAATTTAAAACACTCACAAGGGTGCTGGTGCCTGTGTCCTTTTCAAACAGTTACAATACGAATTCAACCTAAATTTCCCTTTTCCAAAAAGAGATTTTTTTCTCTTCTTGTTTTGGCTTTGATTTCATTAGCGTAAAGGATATTCAAACACATAAAACATATAAAATTATCTCTGGGTATATGATGTTGTTAAAACCCTTCTTAAGTTGAGCACATGTTTCACTTGCTGTTTGTTTTTTTTCCCTCTGAACTTTAAATATGACTGACTAAATAAACAACAAGTTGGGAGCAGCGCACTAAGAGTTAGAAGACTATTTGGTCCAAAAAACAAGCAACCAGCCAACCAAGTATTCAAACAACCCACCTACCAACCACTCACTAGTATACATTTATACACAACCAACTAACTTAAGGGACTTTTTTTTTTCAAAGCTTTAAAGGAATGAATTCTTATATGTAAGTGAAGGGTTTAAAAAGGAAAGCGAGGTAAAATCTTTGTGTTTAATAAACTTTTGAAGACATGACATGAAAGTATTTCAGTGTTTGAAGTTAAATTTAAAAAAATCTAAAACCTTAGGTTGCTTGGATGAGACATTTTGTACAGTGGCCACACCAGAAAAGATTCTGGAATGAGACATACCTCAAACTAGTGGTAATGAATTGCCACTTTGTTATCCCTAACTAATTTTTATCTGAAAAAAATTTTCTTTAACAAAAAATAAAATTAAATTGATTAAGTCTTCTTACGTTATTCCTGGAACAAAAATTTTGTACAGTCACCACATCAAAAAAGTTTCCAAAAACGGAATTTATTACCTCTAGGTTGAGGTATGTTCCTTACCGAAATCTTCTTTGGTGGGTCCACTCTACACTCTGTATAAATTAATATCAGTTTTCAATCGCTGACGTTTTTCATTTTCGCGTTTATGGTATGCAACTGTTACGAATAGAAAATTTCCATCGCAGTGTAACATTGGCTTAGCAAAAATCAAAAAAAAAAAAAAAAACTATTAATTTATATTTTGTAATTTGAGCTGTTATTTTTGAAAATGGCACAAGTCCAATTTTAAAACTTGAGTGGCAATTTTAGTACGATGTAGACATCATCTTACTAGAAATACCACTGACTCATTTAAAAAAAAGAGAGCGGACTTATACTACTTTCTAAAATAATAACAGATAGATATATTACTTTTTGGCTACGCCAGTGATTATAAAATATACAATAATTTTTTTTTTTAATTTTAGGTTGAAATTGTTTGGTTGCAAGAGCTGTCATGCGGGAACGTCAATAAGTACGCGATCGTAAGTAATCGTGATGGCATTAAAGAGCCTTTATGCGGGAACAGCAATAAGTACGCGATCGTAAGTGATCGAGATGGCATTAAAAAGCCTTCATGCGGGAACAGCAATAAGTACGCAATCGTAAGTAATCGTGATGGCATTAAAAAGCCGTCATGCGAGAACGTCAATAAGTACGCGATCGTAAATAATCTTGATGGCATTAAAAAGCCGTCATGCGGTAACGTTAATGAATGCGCGATCGTAAGTTGTCATGCGTGCCTGTCGGGAGTGTCGGATGGTAATTAACTTTATTTCACTTTAAAGAATATTGATTAATCAAGTGGTTATTTACACGATTTTCAAGAATAAAATTAAAATGAACTAAAGTGAGCAAACGTCGCCGAGCCGGTACGCGATCGTAAATGATTATGTCGTGAGTGGTAAACAGTAATAAATTCTTGAATAAACTGCAAAATTGTGATTACTTTCGGGTTTAATGGTAGGCATTGCTCCGTCACAATTTGAACTACAGTGTGTGAAAAATAGTTACCGTTCACCTACGTCAATTTCAAGGATCACAATTTATCAACAACTTTCATCATGACAACATTATAAGTACAATAATGGGTGAGTTTATACATATTTTCTTTATATAAAAATAAATACAATTTTTGTTAATTATTTAATGAAAATTGTCCTGCTACTAGAATAGAGATAAAGTGACAGTACTACTGCTTATTAAAAATTCAAAGACTTTCTTGGGTGATTTACCCAACCTGTGGTAAGTGATACTTTAAGTACGAAAACGGGCCTAAATTACATCATTGTATTGACACAGTATATGTTCTGCTGTCCCTTTGTCTTCGGTCCATAGGCTACAGAGGTGATTAGGCTGATGCTTATAATTCTCAAGGAATAGTCAATCAATTGTTTTCTTCCGAAAACGGAATGACATGACTGTTTTCGCTACCATGATACCCCTTGTCACTAACTAATATTGTTGCGCTTCTCTTTGAGCTTAGTTAAAGCTTCAAGACCGTTCGCGCAATGTTTCCAAACCAGCAGCACCTCTTCTTGTGAATTCGACTTTCTTCTCTTTACCTACATACATCCACTATGACCAAGCACCCATATTCCTGTTATTAGATGCTGTTTAGAGCCACAGATAAATAATGAAGTGATCTAAACTGACCTTGTGGCTTTGAGATAATCTGCTTAAAAAAAACCCTATTCCCCATATTTCAGTTATTTTGTCTCGTAAACGGAACAGCTGGGTACTCACAGATAAAGTGAACGGAAACTGCGAAAGTTTATGTTGAAGAGCAGTCTCAGCCTATCGGTGTGTGTTTCAAACGGCCAGTGACCTGCATTCACAGCGACTAGTCTAGAAATATCCTTCCTATTTTTGCTTAGCAGTCATAGAGACTGTTTACTACATACTATTGCTATTGCATGTCTTCAGACCCTGTCTTCTGGTACCCGCCTTTCTTTGCTAGTTTTAGATGGTACACATAGATGCCCTGTTGTCAGAGTGAATAGAGATATGACTGTGAGCTCTACTAAGTGCAGAGTTCGCAAAGAAATGAAACGATAAAAAGGCAAACGTTTCGTTTTGTAGTTTTTCAGAGTACCCGTATTATTATAGAAAACTACAAAACGAAACGTTTGCATTTATTTCGTTTCGTTTCTTTGTGAACTCTGACTAAGTTTTGTTTTAAGTCTCGATACTTGAAGTGTTTCTTTTAAGCATCTGCCTTAAAGAAATGATGCATGTGTAAACATATTGTAAGCTTACAATTTGACTGGTGACCCCAGCGGGAATTCCATGTTAGAATACAACAAATGTACACAACAGCAAAACTTGTATGAAAATATATAAAATCTTTACATCCTTTTAAGGGTTTCCTTTTATTTACTTTTTTTATTTTTTATTATAAAATTGTGAAATTGATGTGTATGAAAGTTAGTGAGTGAGTGAATAAGTATCTATGCGTGTGTTTATGTAGATTTGTTGTCAATAAATTGTTGGGGTTGCTCGTCAATTGTTTTGTGCTGTGCAAATGCCTGCTGTTTTGATGGCTCTTGTCTTTAATTTCAGACACATACTTGCCTTTTATAACATGATTATCTGACGATTTGATTTGTCGCTCAAAAAAGTTTACTACAGTCATGTTGTAAACATACACTCGCATTTATTTAATTTTTTTTTATTTTTAACTTCAATAACAACAATTACAATTACACACATAAAAATAAATACGAAATCATTTAAGTATAAAAACGGAAATAGGAAATGCTTGTTTACTATACTTAATTCTCTTTACACACTCACACACACACACGTTTCTATGAGTTTTATTATAAATTTATTTACTTGCCAATAAATAAAATCATAAACATAAATAAAAATATGAAATTTACTGCAAACATTTAATGTAACAAAATTTTGATTTTAAGGGGAGTAAAAAAAAACTATTTCAAAAAGGAAAAGAAATGTTTTATTGAACTAATTGCAGACAGTAATGTAACATTTCGGTGGAAATTTCTGGGTATAAGTGTAGGAAAAAATTTTAGTTTCAGAAAATTCTTAAAAGCTCTTCGAAGCATTCATCTCATTGAATTAATTAGCCTACTAAAAGGTAGCACTGCTTAAAAAATAATGAATTTTTCTAGGGATTAATGATGAAATTCAAATATGAAATAACTGGAAACAGCTTATGCCTCAAATTTGCTTTCAAAACCAACTATCAGACTGATATTATATAAAAATAAATAAATTGAAATAAAAATTTTCTAAAACAATTTTATTTTTAATGAAATCTTTTGAATCAAATCAATCATATAAAAGAGTAAAAAAAATTATTGAATTAAAAAAAAACGGATATTTACTTTTTATCTTTACTGCTTGTACTTAAATAAACCCAATTAAACAGTCAAGAATATTTTAAAGGATTCCTTTCCAAGTAAAGAAAGAATATTAACTTTAAGTTTAACTTTTACAAGCGGACTAAATATTTACTAAATAAAGAATAAGAAGAGTAAAAAGTATAAATATGCAAGTGAGTAAAGATAATTATGACGAGTTAAATATTTTTTTATTATTAATAAATATCTTTTTAGTATTTATGGCATTTTTATAAATATGCTTAGGAGAAATATAAGTGGATAAATACATTGGCTTCTTAAAAAGATTACGTAATGAGACACATATCTTATGAAAGGGGAGGTCGTTTAAACTTGTAATATATCCCTTAAATACTCAGAAGTTACTTTGAACTATTTAAATTTTTGTTTTTAATTTCCATGTACCCCAGTACAGCAGCTCTGAGGGATTTTAGTGACTTTCGGATGAACCATAGAAGATTGCGGGCTGGCAGGTATATTATTTCAAAGGAGAGGCTGTCTAGGTATGTAATCTACTGCCCAAATAGTTAGAAATTTCTTTGCATTATTTTAAATAAAATTTTTGAAATTCCCTAATACCCCAGTACTCTTGCTCTGAGACATTTTTATCATTCCTCACCTTGCCGAGATACCATTAGGGGAATGAAAAATTACCAAAATAAAAAAAGAAATTAATCTGTATAGTCTAAACTTTCTGGAAGTGTTTTAAAATTTTCTTATAATTTCTTAGGTTTTATTTTATGATGCAAAACGGAAACTGCCAAAATCCTTGAGAACAGCAGTACTGGGGTGTATGGAAATGTCGAAAAAATTAAAAAAAAAAATTGTTAAAAATAACTTCTGAGTATTTTGGTAGTAGATTAGAAATTTAGATATGTGTCCCATTAGGTCCATGCCTTAGGAGAAAAGGGTGTGGCCACAGTAGCCTTCAACCCTCAGAGACGACAAATACGCTATTTTTAAACTAAATAAACTTTTACACGTTTTCTAAAAAATTTCACAAATACAATTGGGAGAAACTGTATTCCCAGGATGATAGCGCTATCCTTTGTGGTTGTTTTCCATTAGTTAGAATGGCTTCATCTCTCTATAAACCCCTTTAAATTCAATGCATATATAAAGAAATTTTTTTTATCGCATGCGATATTTAAAAAAAATATATTTAACTAGAAGTATTTATCTTCACACAGATTATTTTTGTTGGTATTTTAAAAGTTTTGCGATTTTTGGAGATTTATCGTTGCAACAAATGCTTGATTTTATTCAAGAAGTCGATGAACCAGAAAATGAAAATCAATGTGATATGCCAATTGCCATTTACATTGAGCCTTCTATTGATAGCAATATATATGGCGAAGAAGATGCTAAAGATGAATGTAAAGGCAATACAGATAATGTTTGTCCGGCTCAGCTAAAAGGCGCCTGTGAAGTTGTAATGCCTAGTGATGAAAAAGATGAAGTTGGAGACATGTTTGAAAACAATATTAGTTGTTTTATATGTTTTTTAAATGATGCATTTCAGCTTAGAATTAGAATGAGGAGCGGGAACAAGTCACTTGGTCACTTTGAATTCTCCATGAGTCTAGTATTCATTTAGAGTTGAAAGACTTTCTTGGGTGATTAGTTCGGCATATCTGAAGGTTGTAGGTAATGATGCCCTAAGTAGCGAAAGCGGGTCCAAATTAGACCATTACAGTGGCACAATATGTGCTCTGCTGTCTCTTCATCTTCATTACATAACCTGCAGAGGTCATTTTGATTGATCCTCATATTTGCCAAGTATTTTAATACTTGACAATGCGAATTCCTGACCAGGACAGGTTAAGTAATTTTTATATGTTTTTTTTAAATGATTCATTTCATCTTTTTTTATTTTCATAAGTTTTTTTTATCATCTATAATTTCAATAAAACATTAATGAAATTTTCCTTAAATGAATGAAATTATTTCATTAATTCCCATAATTTATTAAAAAATTTTACATACATAATTGTCATAGATCCCTTCTATCATAATAAAAACTGTTTGTTTGTGGCAAATTTTACTTTTAGTATAGAGTCTGTGGCATCAGAGAATTTATGATTTTTTTTCTATTGAAAAATTCTACAAAAAAATAATGTTTTGTTCCCAATACTTGTGTATGAAAGTGAATTCTATAACGATCATTTTAAAGAGACTAAAATTTTGTTCTATGATTTCTCTTTTCAAAATCCTCCAATCAATATTCAAACTTATTTCCTAAGAGATTAATAACCACTGCTTTTGATGCACTACACTTTCTGGCTCCTTTACCCTTTTTCGTAGACTAGTGTGTAATAGGCAAGCCCATAAATGTGGGGGGTTGTACTCCGGGCAAACCTTTTCCGATTAATAAAAAAATTTTTGTTAAAATCTTTTATTAAAATTTATAATCCCTCCACAACTCGCTTCTTTTTACTCCTTGTCTTCCTCTTTACTTTGCACTTTGGTCTTATATTTTGTATGTGTGTGTGTGCATTCTGGACATTAATGCGTTTCACAACCTGTCAACTTTTTTTCTTTATTTTTAAGCACGCACGTTAAATGATTTTTGACGCCAATTGTTGTTCCTTTTGTATAACAACACATACAACAACAATAACAAATATTAACAACAAGAAAGAAGCAAAAAAATAAATAAATAAAATAATAAAACTACAAATCGATGAACAATAAAAATGATTTACAAAAACATCTGTGTCTACAACACGTGTTTACATACAAAGAAAACGCTTTCAAACAACAAAATACAAATAAAATAAAAAAAGGAAAAAAAAAAAACTAAATAAATAAAATACAAAAACGGAAGCGCCAACAATGACTACTTATTGAATTTTAATGTTACGTGTCGCATGTATTGGGCCATGTTGCTTGCCACTGCTTACCTACAAGCAGGAGTAAAAATAAAAATTTTTTGTTGTTAGTTGTTGCATATGTAGAGTATTTATTTATTATTGATGTTGCAGCTTGTGCATGTAGGTGTGTATGTGTGTGTTACCAATATCAAATACGCGTCTGTAAGCTTGGAATTAAAAATTGTTAACGTGCACGTACTGTTTGGTAAAACAGTGAGCAGCAAAACTCTTCTCACTGTGTTTATTTATTAAGAGAATATTAAATACAATCACGGATCTCAAAAAAAAAATTTTTTTTTTCTTTTTTTTCCAAAAGCTTCTTTCGGAAACTCTGACTCTTAATCTCATGAAAGTTTTCTTTGATTTTCTAGCTTAGAATAAAAGGCGCCTCTTATTTGAATCTCAAGCACCGGCTGACTCTTACAGCTAGCGTTAATCAAAGTGAATTTCAGTGTAGGACAGGAAAGAAAAAAATTTTTTCCCTCACGTACAAGTATGGCGCCTCCAACAGATTTTTTTTTTTTTGTGAAAGAAAAGAAAAGAATTTTCTTCCTATACATGGATCCCAAGTATAGACTGACTGTTCTAGTTTTTTGATTTTTCAAAAGGACAGAAAGACAGTAGAACAGAAGGACAAAAAGCCAGAAGGAAGGAACGTTCATGCTAATTTTTTTCTTGTTTGTTCACCTTTTTTCTTGAAACAAAAAGAAACAAAGAGCAAGAAAATATTTTCTATCAGATCAAGTAAAAAGTTTAAACAGAATAAGTTGGTGGGAGTCCCAGGTTCGATTACTGGCTAGATCCTGGCTGTTTTTTTGCAGACAAGCCTAGAAATTGGACGAAGTTGAGTTGTAAAAAAAGCTAATGTTTTTTAAAATCCTGAGAAAAGTTGTGTAAACTCCTTTAAACTTAAAGCTGCTGTAGTTCAGTGTTGATGACAGATAACTTGAAGCATGTGTCTTAGTAAAATGTCATTGATTTAATCCAAGGGAATGATACAATTTTTCTAAAAAGTAACAATCACTTCATGCATTAAGTGAAAATGCTTAATTCAGTTAACCAATTTCTTTCTTAGATTAAGGAAATTTTGTGCTTACAAGTCAGCTTTTCATTAGGTTTCAAAAGTTTATTAAATAACTTTTTGGGCTGGAGTGTAAAAATCTTTTGCGACAAACAACTTTTTTCTGCTAACAGTGAAACAAGCTACCAGGCTACCAACACGCAAGACAGAGTGAGAGATAGAGAGTCAGTTACGAAAAGCAAATAAAACAACTAGAGGACAGTTCGTTATAGGGTCTTAAATGCTTCTTGTTCATAAATTAGGAAAAATTCATGTGGAACAGTTTAATGTTTGCATGTTTCATGCAATATTTTCAAGTGTCCTTCATAAATAAATTTGTATTGATGCTTTTGTTTATTTATTTATTTACTTTTTTTTGTTTCTTTATATCTTTAGTTTGGTTTGGTTTATTGTCTTGTCTGTCTCTTTTTGACTGTGTGAATTGATATTTTTCTAGGGGGTTTTTTTTGGTGTTGGTTTGTGTGTTTAATGGTGGTTATAACTTTTCGTTAATTCTTTTTTTTTTTAAGTTAAAGAAAATTTGTAAATGTGAGAATGTTGTAAGTAAAACTATAAAGATTTGACAGTTTGACACCTAGAAATAAAATGAAATAAAAGGTCTTAAAAAAACCAAAGGACAATGCCGGTGGGAATGCAGTTTAAGCTTTTTTTTAAGGGAAAGAGAGATTTTAATTTCGTTATAACGCTTTCTAGTGATTGTGTTTTACTCCTTTTTTAATACGCTGTTAAATAAAAACAATTTTTTTTTTATTTAAAACTCGCTTCATGCACAGGTACAGGCACAATTATTTTTTTTTTTTATTTTCTGCAGTGACTGACGTAATGAACCTTCTTAACAACAATTTGAGTTGGTCTTGGCTTGGCGTCTGTATGTCTCTTACAAAATGCTTGCGTGCCATTAAATGCTACAAAATTTACTTTAATTTTCCTCACAAGCCAACAAATTTAAGATGACATTTTGAAATCCCTCAGAAATTATTGAAGCACTTCTTTTTTTTTAATAGTTTTCTGGTATTATTTTCATTATTATTATTATCATTTATTATTTAGGTCATTAAAGCAATAATTGAACTTATCAGTCTCTAATTATTTTGATTTTGTGGCAAATTGAGTCATTATTATGTGTTGAAATCACGCACAGCTACGGAAGAGAGCAGGTGTTGTTTTTATTGCAGGCTTTAAGACTATAAAAATTATTACATAGGGAAGTAGACAAATTAAAGAAAAAATTGAGAGAAAAACAAGAAGGGTAATAACACAACTTTCCTTTGTTGAGTGAACAGAAGGCTGGGATGAAGCTCACGTGGCTTCTCTTATGTGGTCTCTTTGTACCAAATATTAATTGGAATATAAAGTTAAAGGAAAGCAAAAAAGAGAGAGAGAGTGAAAGACAAGGAAGGAAGAAGTGTGTGAAGATTAATATGACATGTTATATATGTTTTAACGTAATCCGTTACGTTTTTATTTGTTTATGGAATTTTTATGAAACACGTCTTACGTCATTAAATATTTCTAAATATATTTTTAGTATTTAGGACATAAATACGTTGATTTCTCAAGAAAATTACTGTATGGGCCACATGTCCTTTTGAAGAGGAGGTCGCCTACATTTGTAATCTACCGCCCAAATACTCAGAAGTTATTGTGGACAATTAAAAATTTTTTTTTTTGCTGTTGCTTTGAAGGATTTTTTACAATTCCCCATTTTGCCAAAGTGCCATTCCCGATTTTGCCCATGAAAATTACCAAAATCATAAAGAAATTTAATCTGTAGGTTCTAAACTTTCTGGAAGTGTTTTAACATTTTCGGCTAATAACGTAGTTTTTATTTTACGATGAAAAAGGGAAAGCAACAGTACTAAGGTATATAAAAATTTCCAAAATTTTTTTTAACTAATCCAAAGTAACTTTTGAGTATTAGTCTAGACGGACTCCCCTTTAAAATGGTATGTGTCCCATCACGTAATCTTCTTTAAAAGTCAACGTATTTATCCATATTTGTACCCATGCACTTATATTTCTCCTAAACATATTTATAAATGTCAAAAATACTGAAAAGATATTTACAACTACTAGAAAACGTAACGGGTTACGTTAAAACATATTTAACTTGGCAGATTTATCTTTACTCACATGGAAGTAAGAGAAAAAAATGGAAGAAATGAGAGAATTAAAGAGAGAGTGAGAAAGGGTGATAAAAAAGAGAGAAACTTGCAAGAGGGAGAAGGAAAGAGAGAGTAAGTAGGAAAGGAAAAGAAAGAGAGAAAGTGAGAATAGACATAAAATGAGAGTAAGACAGAAATGTTTGCATATAATCATACATAAGACCCATGTACTTTAGGGAATTGAGCATCAAAAGTAATTGCTGCCAGCGTTATCAACTTCTACAAGGTGGGCTAAAAGAAATCACCCTATTGGACGATGCTCTTATTTTTGAAAATGGCGGCCAATGTCAAATCTGTTTTGACATTTGTGAACTAGAGAAATGTAGAATACAAGTGAACAAGCCATGGAGCGATACACTCCCCAAGAACGCGGAATAATCGAAGTGGACGATTTTTCGACCAAAATCATAATGATCCAAGAGGCTCATTTCCACCTCAGTGGGTACGTGAACAAGCAAAACTATCGCTTCTGGGGCACCGAAAATCCACGAGTGATGCACGAGGAGCCATTATACCTGCTCAAAGTGACTGCATGGTGCGCTGTTCACGCTGGAGGAGTCATCGGGCTGGTCAAACGACAACAGTGGACGGTGCGTGCTATAGGGCCATGTTAACCGAGTTTTTTCTGCCGCGATTGAACGATTTAGGACTGTAGGACAATATGGTTCCAACAGGACAGAGCAACGGCACACATTTTATTTTCATTTAGAAAAACAATGAGAGCAAAACAACATAAGGCGACTTCTTTTGGCCCACAAAAAAAAAAAAAAAAAAAAAAAATACTAACATCTGAAGAAATCCGAAGCACACAATATAAGATCACTTCCGGGCACTTTTACCTAAACATTTTTATTTAAAAAGCAGCTTCACAGATCATTTATAAACCACAGACTTTTGCAAGTGACCAATCACTTGGACAAACATTGTCTAAACAAAGTAATTACTTGTATGTACTGGTATTTGTAATGCAAAAATAAAATAATACTCTTGGTAACCTTTTCTGTTTTCCTTTCTTTCTTGCTTGTATTTTTCAACATCAGCCAAATTACTACAAAACATTGTGCGTTCTCGCCTGAAATCTAAAACAATTTGTGTATTTTACATGCTTATATGAACGTATAATCACATCTTGATGATGTCGTCTAATGGAAGAACACGCGTCAACAGCATTCAACTCAAACACCTCAAAAATTAAAATGCTGGCGCCTCAAATGGTACTGTGTGCATTCTAAACAGTAAGCCGGTCTCATTCACATTTGTATTAAATTAAAAAAAAAAAAAACAACAAGTAGAAGATGAAAAAAAAGAGAACAAAAACCAACAACGAATTTAAATTGAACTCATTTTATATGCATAGTAGATGCGAATCTGTGAATATGCGAATATGTGAGCTTTGGTAGTTGTGTAATCGAATGTGCAGATGATTTTACATGCAACAAACACACCAGTACATCAGCACACAAGCACATACTGGCATGACAATCAGCACTCACAAATAAATATTCGTGCATATTGCTTGACTGGAATATAAAATCTCTGACTTGTTCCTGGGGTAAAATATGAATTATGTTGGGTTATGGTTACAGTGATGTCAATAACATGCGAGGGTAGTTAATTCATTCATTAATTCTCTTAAGGGGTCTATAATAAGTTACTTGGGGTGAATAACTGACGGAAATGAGCAACCAGTAACTCTTCCACACAGGCTTTTTTTTTTTATAAATCTTAAGCAGATTTGTGGCAACCAACCAAATGATCTCATATATTCCCATCCATTATATAGGAAGTGTGTGGCTTTAACAAATTGCCTCAAAATGATCATGTCTTGAGCAAACTTCCACGCTTTGTTCAAGAACTTTAATTCTTTTCGTTCCAAGTATGGGCTTTGCATCCTCTTCTTCTTTGGCTTGGTGGATTCCATTGTACAGCAAATATTACTTATATCAATATCAAACATGAAGATCAGCTTTAACTAACTTTGTAGGTCTTGTACGAAGACGAAGAGACAAGAAAACATGTACTCTGTCACTGTAATCTAGGCTAATTTGAACCCGGTTCTAATTAGAACCGCCTGCCATGGCGGGCACATCACCCAAGCAAGTTCTTAATAAATACTAGACTTGGTAGAATTTGTTATTTTAGAGTGGCATCATGATAGGTCTATTTTAGTTGCAGTGTTTTGGTGGCGAGAAAAAGTCCTAATTCTAAAGTCTTGTACCAGCATTTGCGAAATGTCATTATATTCGCTTCAATTTGTCTAGCTTTTCTACAGTTTGTTTGTTTAGTGAATTCCATTGTATAGCATTCCGTGGTGTGTTGATCCAATCCAACACCATATTCGTCTTTTAATTTTTTGGCTTCCAGTGAGACCTAGATTAATAAGAACTTGAAATTCCCGTGAGTCATTTCACAACAATAGAGAAAAAGTGGTCTTTACATTTGTGTTAAAGATGTCAAGCTTAATGCGCTGTGAGAGTGAGGATAAGTTTCAGGGCAGGTGACAAACGGTAGAATATTTTTTTTTGGATTCAGTTCGATAGCAAAACTGACTAAAATCAGCTATTTCGTGGTCGCTCTTATTCTGGGTCTAAATTTTCGCATTCGATATCAAAAGAAAATTATTGAAATTTTAATGTTTTCGTAAGAAACATTTTTAAAATTTCGTTACTGAGTAAGTTGATTGATATCGAGTGTGACGATTTGGTCTTTGAAGTTTCTAGTTTATACAAGGAGTTATGGTTTTGATAATATTAATTTTTATACCCACTGATACTGTGGCTTCGGATAGCTGACGGATGTTACAGTATATTAAAATTTTCTCCCCAGAGAATGTATTCCTTCTAGGGTAACCAATCAATTAGTTATTTCACAGTCAATTCGTCGATATCAAAAAGAGTTTTTGCTAGAAATTAAAATTAGCGAATTGTTCACTTGAGAGTCATGATATTTTACTTTCTTCACTTTCTCTATATTTTTTGCCAGTAAAATTTCTGTGACAATGCCGCCCGCTACTTGTAAAATATACAAAGAAGTACCAACTTGTTGTTTCCCAGGTAGTGGCTATATACCCTGGCTTGCATGTCCTGCGTTGTTTACCGTCATTTTCTGTTACCCAAAGTAGCTTTCTAAACGTTATCGAACATCCAGTTAACGAACCTAAATTTCCTAGTTTCAATAAGTTCGGCTGTAGTCCCTAAACACTCTCTATTCTTAAGTTTGTAGTCGTCTTTACTGATGGTTGAATATCTTTTTGTTTAAGCTTAACACACACAACTCTCGTGGAATACCAAAGTGTAGGCTCTGCATCAGTTAGTTATTCATTTTACTATGACTGACGACTGTAAGCCTTTTTTTTTTCTTTTCTCTCTCTTGAGTTTTTCATCAACTCCATCATCCTCATCATTGTCATCATAAAAAATCAGGCTATTGTGACTGTTTTGTTTGCTGCTAAAAAAAAAAAAAAAAAAAAAAAAAAAAAAAAAAAAAAAAAAAAAAAAAATTGTAGTCGTGTTTTTGTTGATGACGACAACGTCAATGATGTTGATGATGATTGGTCTTGGTAGATTCATAGTCATCATCCAGTGTAAGTAGTTTCAGTTGCAAGTGGCAGCAGTCAGTAGTAGCACAATCATCAATGGATCATTTGCATTAAATAAGACAAAAGTTCATACAGCAAAACGAATATTTAAACGATAAGAAAGTTTAGTTTACTCCAACCGTATACGAGTACAACAAAACAACTTCTCCATTAAAATAAAATGGATACAACAAAAAAAAAAGTAGAATTAATACGAATACTCGCATATTGACGATTGACTATGAAACTTGAATTTGAATCTGAAACTGAAATACTGACGAGGGGTACAGTGTGTCTGTCTGTCTATTTATCTGTGTACTTGTGGACGCTTGGATGCTTGCATGCATCCAGTAATCTGATGCAATACAAATTACCACAATAAAGAATAACACAAGAAGCACAGATACTGACTCTCAGCACACACTCACTCTGCATAACAGTCAACCAACTAGCACTGAAAACACGTTCATTTAGTTTTTGTTTCAGTCTTTCACTCTTAAACTGCAGAAATTTAATGTTTCATGCATGTAAAATTGTTATGCCAAAAAAAAGAAGGAAGAGGAATAATAAAAATGAAGGTACTACTACTACTACTACTACTACGACTGCCACTCGAACATGGAACAGAACATTTTGCCGTAACTACTTTGTAGAGGAGTAATAGCCAGACTAAGAGTGCTTCTAATATACGTAGCAAAAACGACAGCATACACGTTTTACGTTGTAATTCGTTTCCTTATGTCTTCTATCAGACAGACATTTTGTATGTATTCATGCTCATGTTCATGTTCAACGTGTATTTTTTCGGTTAAATGGTACATGTTTTGCCTTCTTCTTTGTTCGTTTACATTTTTCCATAGAAAGACCACCGTTTGTTTTCAAACTTGCATTCAGCAGTAGAGATCATTGTTGTTTTTCTTTTTGCATACAGAGATGGAAATGTAACTATTAAAATAAAAAAAAATTGCACAATTCGAATCGAATCTTGATATGATTAATGAAAAAGTTTCATGAATTTAATGACATTTTAATTTATTTAGGGAAATTGATGACATATTCATTAATTTAATGAAATTTTTATTAATTTCAGGAAATAATTTCAATAACTCAATTTAATTAAACATTTTCATAAATTTAATGAAAAATTTCTTTAATTTAATAAAATATATTCATTCATTCAATGAAAAGATTTTGTTAATTTGTTGAAATATTCGTTCATCTAATGAACTATTCATGAATTTAAAAAAAAAAACATTCATTAATTTAATAAAATAATTTCATTAATTTGATGATGTATTCATTAATTAAATGAAATAATTTCATAAGTTGACATAACTTTTGAAATATTTTATTAAATTTATTTTTGAATGAAACCGTTTCATTGGATTTATGAAGCATTATTCTTTCAGTGAACATTGAAAAAGCTTGTGTGAAAGTAACTTTATATTTATGAATACTCACACGCACACACTTACACACATTTTAGCCATTTTAACATGACAGAATTCAAAGCGTCTTGCATATTCGAATGTTAGATTGAAAAAATCACAACAACAACAAAAAATTATTTAAATACATAAAAAAAGAGAAGCATGTCTTCCAAAGAAAATAAGAAAATTATTGTGTAATGAAGCGTAAGAACATCAAATTCATCATCAAACCAACATTAACAGCAAATTTCTCAGCCATTAAAAAAGTGTATAAAGAAGCTTCTCATGCAAGCGACTACAAGTACAAGTAGCAGCAGCAACGACAGTAAAAAAAATATTTTAAATAATCACTGAAACAAATTTCAACAATTTAAGTATCAACAAACAGTCTACTCGCTGGAAAACTTAATTTTAAAGCCAAAAAAAAAAAAAATTGAAAGACGGGAAAAAATCAACTCTTTTTTAGGGTTTTCGCTAAATGAAGTGAGTGAAATAAAATACATTTTAATGTAACCCTTTACGTTTTTTAGTATTTACGGCATATTTATTAAATACACCTTACGTCATTAAATATTTCTAAAATTATTGTTGGTTCTATAAGACATTTTTACATTTTGCGGATGAACCATGGGAGATTACTGGATGGGTCATATATCATTTGAAAGCGCAGGTGGTCTAGGCTTGTAATCTACTGTGCAAATACTTATAAATTACTTTTGATTATTTAAATTTTTTTTTTTGAAATTTCCATATACCCCAGAACTGTTGTTCTCAAGGATTTTGGCAGTTTCCGTTTTGGGTCATGAAACAAAACAGAACGAAATTATTCGAAAATGTTAAAACACTTACAGAAAGACTAGAACCTACAGATTAAATTCCTTTTTGATATTGGCAATTTTCATGGGCAAAATCGGAAATGGCACCTCAGCAAAATGGGGAATGGTAAAAACCCCTCAGACCAAGAGTACTGGGGTATAAGGGAATTTCAAAAATTTTTTAAAAAATAGTCCAAGGTAACTTGTGAGTATTTAGATGAAAGATAACAAATTTAGACAACCTCCCCTTTAAAATGGCATGTGTCCTATCCTGTTATTTTTGCTGGTTCGTCAAAAATTGCTAAAATCATTAAGAGCAAGAGCTTTCGGGTATAAGGGAATTTAAAAAAATTTTTTTAAATGATCCAAAGTAATTTCTCAGCATTTAAAAGGTACAAATCTAGGTTGCATTATCTTTAAAATGAAATGTATCTCATTCCGTAATCTGGTATGATTCGTTTGCAAATTATTAAAATCTCTTAGAGAAATCAACGTATTTATGCACTTCTGTATTTCTCCTAAACACATTTATTATTAAGCCATAAAAACTGAGAAAAAAATTTACAAATACTGAAAAACGTAACGTGTTACGTTAAAACATATTTAATTTGGCATATTTATCATGGTGAGGATTTTTTTATATATTTAAAAAGGATCTTTTGACAAAGTTGCTGTATTTCTAACTTACTGTAGAAAACCAATCAGACAATTTATTTAAACTCAATCAGTCACATTCGAAAATCTGTTGAATCTTTTACAAGAGAAACAACAAAGTTGAATTTAGTTGTTTTGATTTACATGAGTGACAAACTAAACCATTCATTAAATTGATGATGCGTAGGTGGTTGACTGACTGATTACACGTTCGCCTGTTACACAAAAGCATTTCCATTTCGTTTTATTTGTTGATTTGATTGCGGAGTTTGTTCATCATCATCACACAGCGTAAACAGTTTGGCATATTTAATTTAATTTTTTTTTTTAAGTGGAGACACATTTTTAATTGAAACTCATTTTGATAAAACTTAAGGCGGAAAATTACTTGATTAAAATTTAGAAAAAATTATAACTTCCTCTTTGGATGAAATTAATTAAAAGGCCATAGACAAACTGGCTGCCGTCACTAAAACTTGCTTAAAAGCATTCAAATAAATCTTGACTTTTTGTAGTCAATTCATAATTAATTAAATTCAAATTAAAATAATAAAATTATGGGGCAATTAAAAGCCCCAACTGATCCAACTGATCATTTTAAATTTTAAATTTGAATCGGCTATAAAATTTGTAGTTTTATTGGAAAGGTTAAACTGTGTCATTTAAGAATGGCTCGGCATCCAATCAACCCAATTTTTCAGTACATTTTCAATTGTTTTGGCTCGAATCTCTTCAATGGCAACTTCGATTTTATGTTTCAACGCTGCAATTGTCTCTGAATGGTTTACTTACGGATTATTCTTAATCGCTTCCCATAGAAAATAATCCAAAAAGTTAAAATCACAGCTCCGAAGTGGCCATTTGACATCACAATTTCGGTTGATTCTTCGATTTTCAAAAACAGTGCGTAAAATATAGATGGTTACATTGGTTTCTGTGAAATGTTCAGCTCCTGAGAACGATGACGAATGTTCTTGCACATTCTCAGCCACAATAGTAGTGTGTTCGATTGAACGCACTGGACAAGAACGTACACAGGTTGCTTTGTCTAATAAAAAACCATTTTCATGACTTCGCTTCTCGAAAATTTTCCACATAAATTTCTTACAGTTTGCGTTAAAGTCTCAGTAAATTTTTAATTATTCCCAATTTTTTCCGAGTATATAGCATCCCATTTTACAAATGTCAAACATAAACCCGAATATAAAAATAAAAATAAATGTTATTCTCTCTTTCAAAGTCAAAGTAAGCGGTAGTTCAAATTTGAAGAAGGCTTCAATAAGATTAGAGAAATCACTCATATGGCTCATATGCTCTAACTGTATCTTGTTGCCCTGCACAACCACCTCAAATTCATTTAGATTCTCTTAATGTACGGGATTAAGTAATCGATCATAAATTTGCTTATCCGTGTCAGTAGCATTGGAAAATAAAGGGTACTTTTTATAGACGCTTAGAACTTTAAATTGCAATAAAACAACGATGGATTATTCGATTGACATGAATTTTATTTATCCGAAAGATAATCTTGTGGCATTACATTTTAAATATGATTTCTGGCATATGACCGCCACGGCTGGCTCGGATGTAGTCCAATCTGGACGTCCAATTTTCGATGACTTTTTCCAACATTTGTGGCCGTATAACGGCAATAACACGGCGAATGTTGTCTTCCAAATGATCAAGCGTTTGTGGCTTATCCGCATAGACCAATGACTTTACATAGCCCCACAGAAAGTAGTCTAGTGGTGTTAAATCACAAGATCTTGGAGGTCAATTCACAGGTCCAAAACGTGAAATTAGGCGGTCACCAAACGTGTCTTTGAATAAATCGATTGTGGCACGAGCTGTGTGACATGTTGCGCCGTCTTGTTGGAACCACAGGTCCTGGACATCATGGTTGTTCAATTCAAGAATGAAAAAGTTAGTAATCATGGTTCTATACCGATCACCATTGACTGTAAAGTTCTGGCCATCATCGTTTTTGAAAAAGTACGAACCAATGATTCCACCAGCCCATTAAGCGCACTAAACAGTCAGTTTTTCTGGATGTAACGGTGTTTCGACATACACTTGACGATTAGCTTCACTCCAAATGCGGCAGTTTTGTTTGTTGACGTAGCCATTCAACCAGAAGTGCGCTTCATTGCTAAACATTCATTCGCTTATGAAAATCGGGAACAACGGCAATCTCAAAATTGCACTATTTGCAAGCGTTGTTCAGGTGTGAGTCTATTCATGATGAATTGCTAAACCAAACTGAGGATAAATCACTTGACAGCTGTTAAATCGGTCACCATCTTGAACAGTAATGCCAACTTAAAGTTCTATACGTCTATAAAAAACACCCTTTAGAAAGCTAACAGTTTCGTTCTTGCAATTAGTTTGGGGTTTTTTCGGTTCCTGGACTTGCTAACAAGTTCTTAGATATATTTGCTCTTATCCAAAAAAAGTTGACGTAGACTTTAAAGTAAAATTTATGAAAAAATTATATGAAAAATTTCGTTAACGTTGACTTTAAAGTCTACGTTAATTTTTTTTGGATAAGTGGGATTGACTTTCACAATCTTTAATTATGCCTTTTTAATCTTTACAGATAAATTTCTTGTTTTTCTAAAAGGGTTTTGTAATTGAAATTTTTAGCTAGATACGTTACTGCATGGATACTCGTACAAATTTATATAAAGTTTATTAAGTGGCGGCTTGATAGTCATCAAGATTTCATTATAAGCTATTTACTCGCGAAGGCAAGAAGATCTTCTTAAAAAAACTCAAAAATAAAAATCTCAGGTAGACCTTTCATAAGTCTAAAAGCTAAGCACTCGCAGAGAAGGGGAAGGACTTTTTCATTACTTTCAGGTGTCGGGCAGTAAAATATTCTTCCCATTCTTGCTCAACACTATTCACCTTCCTTTAATATGCTGCTAAGCGGTATAACCTATAAAGCAAAAAATATTTCATAATTTCATTAAAATAAAACGCCTAAGTCGAGAGTAGTAACCTACACTTCCCTTGCTATGGCCGCCTGTTCTAATAATGATTAAAATTAAATTTTTGAAATAAATTAAAGCAAACTTTCGTTATTCATTTGTTGCATGAAATGTGTAGCAGAGGTGGGAGGTGGGGACAATAACAAATGGTCGATTATGATTGATAGCAATGCCAGCCCTCATTTATAACGAAAAATAGCAACCAACATTAAAGAACTACATCTATTGTAGTGCAAATGCTACAATTCAGGCAAGTTGTAAAACGATTTTTAGTGCGGCATTAAATGTGACTGAAAGTCTGTATGAATGCGTGATTTAAATGAGTGTTTTATATTTTTACACACACATACATACCTACACTTCTCTAGTGTACTTGTGTGTAGTGGAGTTGTATGCTTAAACTATAGTTGCTGGCTATGGAATTTGCTGCTGCCGACTGAGTAACAAACACTTAACACTTTTACGCAGTTGGACATGCACTTTTCAGTTACCATTTCCTCTTCTTTTTCTGGGTGTTCGATCTGTTTTCATAGTCATTTTATCATAATCGTCAGTCAAATGTTTGCTATGCGTTTATGTTCATGTTAACATGCCAACAGTTAGTTAGCAAGCACAGTGGTAACGACTAGTAAATACTAGGGAAGCTTTTAAATTGCTTTTGCAATATTGATTTTCTTGAAAAGTAATTTTTGTATTTTTGTTTCCAATTCAAAATCACCTATTAAAAATTTCCTTAAAAAAACAAAACAGAAAAGATGATTTTTGATTTTTTTTGTTGACTTTATAGTTTAGAGCAAATACACCAAAAAATGGTCAAATATAAAGGTAGTTTCGGGTTTTGACTCATGAATAAATATTTCATTAATTCAATGAAGTATTCATTCTTTATTCCAATAAAATATTCTGAATGAAATTATTTCCTTAATTCTTATAATTTATGAAATATTTCATAGAATACATGAAACAATTTTAAGGATATCGTTTCATTAGAATTATAAAGAATTTTTCTTTCAATGTAATTAAGCAAACTCGACTACTGTATTCATGGACAACCATTCAACACATTTCCTGCACACATACTTCAAATAAATGACAAAAGCGATGGTGTTACAGTCAGTTGATGGTCTTACAATAGTCAAAAACACCAACAACATGCTTACTGCAACTGCAATCAAGATACATACAAACAAACAAACTATTGCACACTACACGCTATTACATTCAAACAACAGACTTGCACAACATTGAATACCATCAGAGTGATTTACGAGTATTTAGTCTGTATTTTATGAATAGTTTTAGTTTTCTCTACTTTATGTGGTTGTTGTTATTGTTGTTGATGCTGTTAAAACCTGTAAACTGTTGAGAAAGACAGCATGGGAACATGCATGATGACCGATTGCTGTTTATGTCATTTTCAGACAATAAAAAAAAAAAAACACAAACAAATCCCTGAGATGCTCAATTGTGGGTTTTCTACACCTTTTTGTTGTTGTTATTGCTGCTGCTTTTATATTATTATATTCTTTATCATTATCATTAACATTATAGTGTGTTGGGTTTTGTGTGCGTGGCTTTTAAGTAGTTTTATCGTTTCTATAAACCAGAGTTAAGGTGAGAAATGCACATGTGTGTTTTTGTTTTGTTTTTTTTTTTTTCTAATGAAATTTTCCTATTTCATTACACTTTCTTTAACATTAAATGTGGCCTTACGTGACCAACATTTGATAGATCACGATATGTGTGAGTGAGTTATACACTTGAATGTTGTTACCCTCCCCTATTGTGCTGTAGTTGTACTCGTACCTTCAACCAGATGCTGAAATATTCTATTCCCATTTCTATTTCTCTGGCTGAGTTTTTGAGTTTTTGATGAATTATTATTATTGATTCCTTTGCATTTATGCCGCTTAATGTTGAATTTTGATTAATTTATTTTGCTAAATTTTTATTTAAGCTGCACTAGTTTAAGCAGCTGATCTAACAGTTTGACTTGGATTAATTAAATCTTATTGGAATTTTTTTTTTTTTTTGTTTTCTTTGCAGGTGAGTTTAATTTATTGAAGCCTCAGAATGATACATACTTGTGTTTACTATAAGCTGTAAGTAATGATTTGAATGAACGATCCAATCGTCTAAAAACTTCTTATAAAAAACCACTCAAATATATTAAAAAATTTTTTTAAATTTTTGATTTGTTCGTTAACTGTAAACAGCACCTAAAAATATTTTATGAAAAGTGGAAAAATTTCAAAATCTTTAGTAATTATTTATTACAACACAGGCCAACAAAATAATATATTTTTTTGGGTGGCCTCAGAAAAATGTTTTTTTCTTTTTGCATAATTTGCAATATTTTAGTATATTTTTTGCGTCTGTTGCTAAAAATAAAAAAAAGAAGAATATGTGTCTTCTTTTGTTAAAAAAATATAAAAAAAGAAAAAAAAATTTATAAAAAAAAAATTTTGTTTTTACTGTTCCTTATTTCAATAAAAAGCGTGAGCCGAAAACGGAGCTCACTAACTTTTGACTCATCATTCGCTTGGTTTTACATTTTTTAACATAAGCCTTCTCAATATGTTGTTGTTATGTGTTCCCAGCAACAGTTTCATAATATAAACGCTACATTCAAGGAAAACCCGCTGTAAGCTAAAAATGTACTTTAAAAAACACAACATGGTACACTACTTAAACTCTCAATGAAAGAAAGCAGAAAGCAAAATATAATTATCAATCATTCAAAGTCAAATTATGCATTTGTGTTGGTTGGCTGATACACACATCAAATTGATTGATAACAATTTAATTTTTATAAGAATTTTCCGTCGGCAAAACACTTTTATTCTGATTGCACATCAAGAAAAAAATAACATGATGTCACAAAAATTTTTTTATTGCTATTGTATTGGTTCTAGCAATAAAAAAAAACCAAGTTGGATGAAGGACTGTTAAAAATCAATTAAAAAATTTTTACTCCATGTTTATTTTTCAAATTTCCGCGATGTGCACTCAACTTTACCCCAAAAAAAAAAAAAAAATTATTACAGAAATGGTGCCAGACCAGCAAATTTTTGCCCAAAAATCAAACTAAGCTTGATTTTCATCAAATTCACACACACACTCTCATGTTTGACGTTGAATGATTGATCGTCTAGCACCCATTAAAATACAGACACACTCATTTACAACAAACAAACTGTAAACAAAAAAAGCTTTAAGCTTAATTTTTCAATTTAATTGTTAAAAATTCAATAGAAAATAGAAAACATTTTTTATTTATAATTTTAGCAGTTTCTGTTAGTTTTCTGGGGGTTTTTTTTTTTTTTTTTTTTTTTTTTTTTTTTTTTTTTTTTTTTTTTTTTTTTTTTTTTTTAACAAGCAAACAAGTAAGTGATTTGGCATTTGCCAAATATTTTTTAGTGAGCTGAAATTTCTTACAAAAATGCTTGTCAGCTGTTTGTCGTCTGAATAAGAAGCGAATGATAGGTAGTTTTCTTCATAGGGAGCCTGGCTCAAAAAAAAAAAATTTTTGAAGCGCCATTTTTTTTTAATTAAAAAAAAAAATATTAAATTAATGCATTGAAATCATTCGTATTATTGCTCAAAAAAGTACTAAAAACGTTGGTTTTTTTTTTCTTAAATCGTCTTAAATCTTAAATCTTACAGATTATTTAAAACAAGTTTATCTATGATAAAAAATATATTTTTAATTCTTGTAAACTTGATTTGGTTATTTTCGCCCAATGCCGGATGTAGGCTGTATGGCCACAATTCTTAAAATTAGGTTTAAAAGAGTTTCCAATGTCTAGTCTAAGAAAAAACAGTAACATTTCTGAGCAAAATCTTTAGAATTTAAAAAAAAAAAATAGTCAACAAAACTGAAATTTTTTAATTTTTATTTCTTTTCTCAATGCTTGAGAACAAGAGTACTGAGGTATAAGGAAATTTAAAAAAAAAAATTTTAAAAATAGTCCAAAGTAACTTCTGAGCAATTGAGTAATAGATAACAAAACAAGACAGCCTTCCCTTTAAAATGGGCAGTGAGTACTTGGGCAGTAGATTATAAATTTAGACAACCTTAGCTTTAAAATAATATGTGTCCCATCCCGTAATCTTCTATAGCATTTCAACTTCAATATTAAAAAATAATATTTAAAATTCCTTGAAATAATAATTTATTTTTTGACTTTTAATGCGATTTTTATTGTGATATTTCGCTTGCTTTGTCTTACTCAAAGGCGAGCAACCTCAGCATTATTAAGCGGTAGTACTAGATAACTAAATACTAAATGGAACAGTTAATTAATCAATTAGGAACAAAGTGCATTTTTATTTTACAAGTTAGGAGCCAAATACTTTTCTTTACTTATGAAATTACCGTCGCTCGACTAATTTATCAATTTACATGTCGAAATTTATCGAAAATATTACTTCAGCTAATTTGGTTTCAGTCTCAGTTTGTTTATGTATGATTTGTTTTAATTTTTCCAAAAAAAGGCTATTTAAGGCTATTTTGAAGAACAAAAAAGGCCAAAAAAAAAAACAAAACTAAATCTTAAATTTTGAAACTAAATGCAAGAAAAAAAGGCTAAATCTAGCCTGAAAAAGGCTAAAATGGCAACGCTGGTTATCATATTATATAAAATTAGTAAAAGAAAAATTTTAAAGGTAAAATAATTTTTTTTCAAGAATTTAAGAGTTCTCTAACGAAACAGCGCTAAAAGAGGAAGGTTATCTTAACCTGCTTTCTTTTAGAATGAAAAAAAAAATCAAACGATTTTTTAAAGTAAAACATGTTTTTAATTTATAGATTTTTTGTTATAAAAACTGTTATTTATGATTTTAGATAACAATTTCTTTATTTCTTTATTTAGTTTATTATTTATTTTTTCATCTTCTTAATTATTTTCTTTGATTTGTTATTCTTTTTTTTCATATATAATTATATTTTAATGATAAATGTTTATTATAATTATTGCAATAATCATAATAATAATTACTTACAAACTAATCTAACACTAAATTTTAGTTTTCATATTTTGTATTACGACTTTAAATATTTACAAAGTGTGTATGTGTGTGTGTGTGTGTGTGTGTGTGTGGTTTTTTTTCAAAAGGTATTCACTGTTTGAGGTAAATGATATCAAGAAACATATGAAAATCAAAAAGTTTAGTATTTAGTTGTTCATTAACAAAATTTGTGATACACTGTGCGAATTTTCTCATTAATCCATTACAAAATTCCTTATTTTTCAATCAATCATATTAATTAAATGAAATATTTCCTAAAATTAATGAAATTATATCATTAATTGAATGAAATATTCTTGCATATAATGAGTGAAATAATTTCATTAATTTTATGAAATAATAATTTTTTTTGAAATTAAAAAAGTGATTTTAAGTCAATGAAATGTTCATTAATTTAATGAAATAATTTCATTAAATCGCTGAAATATTCATGCAATTCATAAAAAAATTTCATTAATTTAATAAAATTGTTTTATGTCATTTCATTTCATTAATTCAATGAAATATTCTTGCATTTAATGAATGAAATAATTTCATTAATTCTTATAATTTATATAATATTAATTTCATTTAATGTATAAAATAAATTTCAATGATGCCATTTAAATTAAATAGTGAATACCTTTAATTATAATTAATTTAATTAGTTTATAAAGGTATTTTATTTTTTATTTAATATTTTTTTTATTTCATAGCAATTTTTATTAGTCTGCTACATTCATTGATTTATTAAATTTATTCCACTTGTATGTCAATCTTATTTCACATTTACTTTGTAAAGTTTTATTTTTAATTTAATTTTCTATGCTTGTGGGTTGTTTTACCTTTTCATTTTTATTTTATAGTATAATTTAAATATATTTACACTTGTTATGTTTAAAGGTTTTCTCTTTTCTATACAATTAAAAAAAAGGAAAGCAGAAAAATTGTTGTTTGAAATTAACATCAATATTTTAGAGTAGCAAGTCAAAGATTCTAAATTCTAAAAAAAAAAACGAAACAATTTTGAAGTCTTTTTTTTTTTTAAAAAATCGAAATGTTTTTATTCGCTGTCTCTCTCTGTCTCTCTCTGTCTCTCTCTGTCTCTCTCTTTTGTTCACTCTCTATTTTGATTGAATGCTTTCAAGATCATAATCAAGTCTATGATTGATGATAATGAGATTTTTGCCCAAAAGTTAAACACAAAAACTTTTTACACCTTAAAAAAATATCTTTAAAATCTATTTGGGGAAATTTTTAGTTAAAACAGAAACAAAAAAAAAGGAACTTAAGTAAATAAATAACAATAGTAAAAAGGGGAAACATTTCAAGGGAAAATCAAAAAAGCGTATTTTTTGACAACATGCACTCACTCGTACACACACACATATACACTATTAACAATTTACACAATAATCAATAAGTAACACAGCAGGAAAACAAACAATTCAAATAGAGACTAAGACAAAAAAAAAAAAAAAAAAAAAAAAGATGCTTTCAGTTTTTGTTTTAAATTCAACGTAAGATTTTGTAAAATATTCAGCTTCCTGTAAGGCAAAAATTTAACAAAAATTTTCTTCCAGAATAACCAAGTTAATTTTTAAATTGTGAAACCTTTTTTTTTTTTTTGTTTTTTCATGCAAACAAAAAAACGTTGTATGAATTTTGTTTTTAAATAAACTTTATATTAAAACACGTTAAAGTCTGGGCTTAAAAGCAAAACATTTTTGAACTATAAATTCGTTTAAAAATAAGAAAAAGAATTACCTTCTTGCATATTCTTAAAAAAAAATTATCGCTTTATGCTTCTATTATGGTTCACAACTGAACTTAGTAGAGTTGTAATTGAAACAACTGCTATTGCTGAGTTGTCATTTTTGTATGTGTGTGCACGAACACAGAGTTGTAATCCCTAATAACACAAACAGGTGGTAATATCAAAATTACACACAGTATACACACAGTATACACACAGAAAACAGCTTCGGTTGTAAGAACTAAATTTGTTTCCAATCAAAAATTCATTTGTGATAATCAAATTTTTCAGTTATAGCAACTAGAATTCGATAATTCACGTGAAGAATTAGTTCTGTTAAAAATATTTCGAGCTGTAAAACCGAATTTCTATTGTCGGGATTAAAAATTTCAATTATCACAATTGGATTTTTGATTGGAAACAAATTTAGTTTTTACAACCGAAGCTGTTTTCTGTGTGTAGTTGAGTTGTTAACCATAAGAGGGGCATTAATTAAATTTTTAATTTTTTTTTATACTCGAATAACCAAGTGTCGGTTTTGCTTGCTAGGACATCCTGTACCACCTAACCTAACATAGTAGCACTGCTTGACAGCTTACTAGAGGTTTGCTGGAAGCTTTCTAGCAGCTCGTTGGCAAGAGTTTAGAATAAACATAATTTTCTGTTTAATTGCTTGCTTGTTCTTTATACAAATAGTTGGTTTCCAATGGATTTATCTGAAATTTGGGACATATAGTCTATATACGTACACCAAGGAAGGCGGCCATGTACTTTTGAACTGACCACGCCCATTTTTAAGCAATTTTCATATACCACTATTTTAAAACATGTGTTTCCGTACTTAATTTAAGCCTGAAATTATGCTTTGAAATATCTTATTTAACACTTTAGTTGGCGCCTCTGCTAATAATGCCAGCAAAAACATGAGCCTCTTTATAAAGTTGCAAATATCTGTATTTATTTGGATAGGTTTTTGATTAATTAAAATTCTTTTTAAAAAACAGATTTCTCTAAGGACCGATCCGAGCGAAACCGTTCTAAAACATCTAGTTGTGAATAAGCTCTGTGCTAGCGACCTGTTTTCTCTTTATTACTAATAAAGCTGTTAATTATTTCATTTACAAATTTAATCTGCCGGGCAATTTTTATCGTTTTTTTTTAAACAATTTTTTTTCTATGATTTTCAACAGGGCGTGGAATTATTAGGACTTGTTTTTTCTACTCTTTTTTTTGTACTCAGCTAAAGATACTGATGCTAATTTCAGTTTTTTTTTTAGATAATTTTTTTGTTGGTTTAATTGAAGTCAGTTAGTTGCTTTTTTTTAAATATTTTTTAAATTTTGTTTAAAAAAGAGTCTCCAAACTGTTTTTTTTTGTAATTTAATTTATATTGTTGTTGTTATAAATGTTTTGTTTATAATTTAATTTATGTGAATACAATATATATAATACATTTTCACACACGAAATACATAAATAAATAGATAAATTCAATTTACAATTGTTTTATTAATTTATTCCGTTTGTTTTTTGTTTTATGTTTATGTTTGTGTGTTTGTGTTTTTATTTTATTTTTTATTTGCTTCAGCAATTAATATCAAATTAAGCAGCCATATTTTCATTTAAATATTTTTGTTAAGGGTTTTTTGTTTTTACAGTTTTTTCTTTGTTTATTTAAATTTGCATAAATTTTTTCTTTATTTTGTTGTTGTATTTAGTAGTTAGTTAGAGTTAAAGTAGTTTAGCAAATGTTGAAATGGTAAGACATGCCATTTCTTTTTGTCTGTATGTGTGTTGTTGTTGTTTTTTTTTCTTATTAAAGGACCAGCCCTCCATTTGAATTAATTTGTCTAACTGTTTGTTTCTTGTTATATCTGTTGGCTTAAATGTCTTAGTCTGTGTGTCTTGTCTGGGTTTTAAACCATGTCCTCCTGTTGCTGATATTCGGCCAGAGTTTTTAATAGTAGCAACCGTGTTGCCAACTCTTTTGAATATTACCAAACAAGCGTTTCATTTTGCATATTTTGAGGTTCACTGAAATTGGCAGCTGACATGAATTCAGGTGATGCAGAACGCGGGCCATTTTGTTGGGATTGCTGTGACTGTTGTTGCTGTTGTTGGACTTGTTGCTGCTGTTGGGCTGCCAGCAGATGATCCGGTGTTGGTTGAGGTCCTCCCGCTGATTGTATATTCATGGGAGGTCCTCCAGTCTGACTAAGAAATTGTGACTCCGGTGTTAAGCCAAATTCATTAACCATAGGAATTGGACCCGTATGATCCATTGGTCCACCTGAAATAGAAATCAACAGAATTTTTTTTTAAATAAAAACATCCCTTTATTAAGGTCGCTGTTGAGGTTAATTTTTTACAGAAAGAAAAAGCAACTCACCAGGTGCATTAAAAGGCATTGGTCCACCAGGATGTCCTGGGAAAAAGGGTCCATCATGTGGATGAAAGTGTGGTCCATAGCCAAACTCAAATTTACCTTCGGCTGCAAAATAAGGAAAGCCAGGACCATCATCTAAGCCACCGGGTGATAAATTCATAGGAAATCCTCGCATTTTACGAGCGCCCCCAAAGAAAGGAGGCCGTCCCATGCTGGTTATTTGTTTCATGCGTCGTTCTTTTGAGCGTTTATTTTGAAACCAAACCTGGAAGAGAAGAGATCAATGACACGTTAAATTTCTATTAATTATTTGTTTAAACAAAAATAAAATTAGGCTCTCTCTCTGCCCTTTTTTAACTATAAAATTTATAAATCGTCATGGTATATTTCACTCCATTTTTATGTTACAATTCATTTCGTTTTACTGCTTAAATAAAAAAATTAAAAAAAAAAACGCACTCAAAATTTATAAACTTTTTATTCTGCGTTTAAAGCCTGGCCACATCGATGATCATAAAAACACAACGACAACAGCACCCAACAACACAAAAGAAAAAAAAATACAACTCAATGGCCATAATACAATTTTTATGCTGATCCACATCATCAACGCTCATAAGATTATAAAAAAAGTCATGTTTTTATGAACCCGATTTAAATGCCGCTTCAAAGAGAACAAAAAAATTTAATTTTTTTTTTCATTTTGCATAAAATCAGCGTCTCAATGTGTTTTTATTATTTTAAGATCAGGTAATGACATCCACCAAGTGGCTGGCTTAACTTGGTTGGGTTGGCTTTGGCTGTCTAGATTTTTTTTTTACTTGTTTTTCATATTTTTGTTGAGGCTTAAGTTGAAGCGCCAAAAAATGTTGCTGTTAGTCGTTTCATGATTTCCTATTTAATTCAGTCTTAACGTGCTTTTTTCCTTTTTAGAGCTTCACATTTTGTTTTAATGCCTGCAAGATTGAGTTTTATATTTCCAAATATTTAACTCGTGTTAAAAACAAATTTTGACATTTGGGCTCAATAAATTTATTTGATTTATGCATTTCGCTGTTTCAGTTACGTTTGTTGTAGGATCGCAAAGAATTATATATTACAAAGGGAATTTAAGGAATTAAAAATGTTTGTACACGTTTTTAGGAAGAACTTTAATATGTCAGAGTATATCTACTCGTCATTTTTAGGGAAGGAGTTAGAAGAAAATTGCTGCTCAGCAATTCAAACTAGTATGTGATTACTGAAGGACTAGCAGGAGGTGGTATTAAAAGGGAAATCATTCGGAATTAATGTTGAACCTCAGCAGAAATGACATCAAAGTCTACATTTTGCTGGTGAAAGGCCATTGCAGACTCAAATACCACATGACTGAAATTGTTATAGGACAGAAGAAGAAACGTTGAATTAAATCCTAAGCGATGGTGCCAAGACTCAAAGTGGGCCTTAGAGCACGTAATTATAATAAACTCTAAAACAGTCACGAGATTCGAAAGATTTCACGGCTTGTAGCTGGTAACTGGAAGACACAATAAATCTCAGAGGTCGCGGGTCAATTGTAGTCCACGGTAAAATGATAATAGTAGATTTGCTAGCTATTAAAAGGACTAAAATGTTCTCTTCAATAATAACAGGCTTGAAATTCATTTTCTATTGGAAAATCATCAAACTAGTGCTATTCTTACAATGAGAAAAAGTCATTCATAAAAAGATCCTTTCAATGATGTCAATAATCAAAACAAAAAAAACATTATTTTTCAACCAACCATAAATATTTCTTTAGCTCCACGAAATAATTTCATTAATTTAATAAAATATTTCATTAAAATTGATCAGTTAGAAAACAATTATCCAAAAAAGAAAAGATTTCATTAATTTGCATTATTTTGTGAAATATTTCATTGAATGAATGAAATAAATCATTAATCTTAATGAAAAATTTCTTTAAAGTTAATGAAACTTTTCATTAAAAATTAAAGAAACTTTTCTTTAAAATTAATGAAACATTTCTTTAAAATTAGTAAAATATTTCTTTAAAATTAATGAAACTTTTTTTAAAATTAATGAAACGTTTCTTTAAAATTAATGAAAAATTTCTTTCAAGGTAATGAAACATTTTATTAAAAATAATGAAACGTTTCTTTAAAATTAATGAAATATTTCTTTAAAATTTATGAAACTTTTCTTTAAAATTGTTAATTTCAAAATAAAGTTTTTTCAAGCTCGAGGTCAAATTTATGTTTAAAACATTTTTCTTTTTATTTTATTGCCAATATTTCGTTACATAATCGCGTAACATCATCAGGGCTTGTTTTGCTAAAAATAAAAATATTACAAATACAATCAGAATAATGTGAGCTACCTTATTGTAACATTAAATTTCACACTTTACAGAAATTTCATACCTTTATAAAAACAAAACGATCAACAACAATAATAAATTACTTTAGACTATTTAAAAATTTTTTTTTTTAAATTTCCATATACCCCAGTGCTGTTGCTTTCAGCGTTTTAGTGACTTCCAGACGAACCAAAGAAGATTACGGGAGGGAAGACATATCATTTTAAAGGAGATGCTGCTTAGATTTGTAATCTACCACCTAAATACTCACAAGTTACTTTGAATTATTTTTAAAATTTGTTTGAAATTTACATCTACCCCAGCACTTTTGCTCTGAGGGATTTTGGCAACTTCTGGACGAACCATTACAGATTACGGAATGGGACACACATTATTTTAAAGGAGAGATTGTCTGGACTTGTGATCTACCACCCAAATACTCAGAAATTGCTTTCGAATATTTTTAAAATATTTTTGAAATTCTTCAAAAATGTTTTTTGCTTTTGTGAAACAGGTTTTTTAAAATTTGTATTTCCTTTAAATGTTGGCTTAAATTATAAAATGAATTTTTATTTTTTAAAATTAAATTCTTAAAAATTATTAAAAAAAAAAGAAAAAGAAATATTTCAAATACCCCTGCTCACTTCCATAAATTGAAAATGGTTTGTTTTTTGTGTGTTCTATTTGCTTTTGTTATTGTTGTTTGTTGATTGGTTGTTGTTTTAGTTTTTGTTTATTTCTTTTTTTTCAAGCTTAACTTTCCTAGTCAATGCTGAAAGGCTTTACAGGGAGAATATTTTTGTTGTTGTTATTTTGGTATGTAATTCAATTTAAGAAAGTTTTATTAGAGAAAGGCAGGGAGCAAAAATATTAAATTTAAAATAAATTAAAACATTTTTAAATACAGATTTCAACAATAACATGTGAGTGCAACTCACCACTCTCTGCATTGTTTAACACTTTTTTTGTTTTGTTTTCAAAATTGTTTATATATATATATATTTTTTTAATTGTATCTTGTTAACAATGTTTCTGGCTGCCGCTACAATTATAGAAATAAAAAAAGCGGACTGAGTGAGAGCGTATGGCTGCAGCCAGAAGATAAACTAAAAACTAATGCTCTTTTCCAAAAAAATTTGATGTAGACTTTAAAGTAAAATTTTTAAAAAAAATTATATGAAAAATTTCGATAACGTTAATTTTTTTGGGGTAAAAGTACAACCTTAAAAATGTTAATGGTAGCAAGCAAGTGTACTGATGATGATTTTTTTTATGTTTTAAATCATCTACACAGAGATAACACATGCAGTTACTTAGCTTTAGCCCATTTGCAGGTAACTCTTTAAGAAATATTTATTCTTAGGAAAAGATAATGCAGACACCAATTCAATATCGAACACAATAAGTCTGGTGGCCATATGACTTGCTCCCGCTTCTCATTCTAATTCAATATCAAACAAATATGCTCTAAATTTGTAGGCAGGGTACTAATCGCAGGTCTAGACCCTGGCTGTTCAAAGATTTAGTTTTGCCGGTAGTTATAGCTGAGACGAGTTATTTTTTTTTTTCTTTTATGGTTGCGAATTTGTAAATAATTTTTTCTAATTAAATAGGGAGACTAGCAGTTATGACACATTTTGAAAATTTCTGCTGCTTGCCCTCGTATTCAGTCATCCATTCATTCAGCTGTCCATCTATCTAACAAAGTCAGTCATCAGTGAAGCAAACTCGACATTTAGCACAGAAAATCGAAAAAAAAAATATTAAAAAAATTAAATACTCAAACAGCCAAACAAGCAACCAAACAGTCCAACAAATAATAATAAAAAAGTTTTATAAAGTTTGAATGTTGCTGACTGGTTTGTATTTATCGGACACTAGCGGCTTAAACCCAAAAAAAAGCAGCAACAATAAACAACAGCAGCCATAACAGCAAATAGTTGCTGCCAAACAAATACGAAAGTTAAAAAAAGTTTGTGTTTTTTCAGTTCTTCTTCTGTTTTTTAATAATAATTTTTTTTTGTGGCACTAGTAGTACGAGTAGCATAATAATTTTTATTTTGTTTCGTTTTACATGTAAAATCATAAATATACAAGTGCAATATTTATGACTCTCTAAAGAGCCTGCCTGGCCTGACTGGGGGACACACAATACAGAAACAGCAACTACAAAACAAGACAAAAAAATAATAAATAAATCGTATTTTCTTTATTACTTGTAAATTACAATACCTAAATGCATTTATCATGGACAAAACATACAAACAGGCCGAGCAAACCACTGAACGAACACACAATTTTAAAAAAGTTTTTTTTTTTTTTTTTTTTTTTTAACAAACACACACAAAACGTTAATAAAAATTTAAACTTTAACAAGAGTTTACAATTAATTTATTTTAAAGTCCAAATAAAATAATTTTTTTTAGTAAAAATTCCTTCATAAAATTAAAAAAAAAAAACATTTAAGCTGCCACATTGTTTACGCAAAATTTTAATAAAATGAAAAAAATCTATAACAAGTTTCCTTTTTTATATATTCTTTTTAATTAAGATATTAAAAAAAATTGTTTTATTAAAAACCAAATAAATAATTAAAGCCTGTTGAAATTATATGCTGTGCCTGCAACTGAAATCAAGCCAACAACTAAACTAGTGTAGAAAATTAGTATAGAAAACACTCAAAACTTTAGAAAACAAAAATAATTTCATTGAGGATTATAGCTCTTACTAATATGTGGCAACGCCGGCCACAAGCAAAAAAAAAATATGGCTGAGGCAACCATATTCTAGAGGATACATGTGAATGCATCTAACCAAACACCTCTCAACTGCAGAGGATGCGGTTCAACCACCGGTCCAGGGCTAAAAAAATATTTTTTTTAATTTGTATGCAATTTTTATAAATTTTTTTTTTTTTTTTATTTTTTATATACGAGTACATACATATTTTATTTAATTTTTATTTAAATAAATTTTTTCTATAAATTTTTTGTATAAATAAAATTTGTTTTTATTTTACTGAATTTTGCGTTTCTATTAATTTATTTTTATTTATTACATTACACAGCGGGCTTGAATTTTTAAAAATTTTATTTGACTCTACCAGTACTCGCATTTGGGAATATTTAGTTAAGAAGCATTAATTCGCCACTTGGCCACTTCTGTCACAAAGCTCAGTTGAGTTTGAACGATTAAGTTTTTGTTTTATATTCACAAAATATAAAATTTTCAACCATATTTTTGTGATATTATGTTTATGATAATCTTAACATGTTTACTATAAACATATTTATTGTTTCAGTTAAAAATTTATCAACAATAATATAATAACTTCATGTTTATCGTGATTTAATATTTAGATGCTTCAAATTAACAATAATATTATATTTTTGCAGAGAACAAACTATGTTTGCGGTGAACATATTCACCCAATTTTTTTTTTCTTTGCGTGCAGAGATATATTTTGTATTAGCTGATCTCAAATTATACTATGAACAATATTTGCTCTAAAATCAAACCACTGCGTTGTTCTAAACTATTCACTGAGAGAAAAAAAATTAATGAAAATCTAAAATTTCGGTTGTATTTTTTTAATTTTTCTCGGCCAGTTCTGAACCGATTGTTTGCTTAAACATTTTAACTGTTATTTCTGATAAAACTGCTACCACGTTTTTTGTTACGTTTGGTATTTAGACAAAATATGCAAAAAAGGCACTCAGAAAAATGGTAAAAAAAAATAGTGATAGTGAAAGTGAGTTTAGGGTTAAAGTGGCTTTTCAAGTTTTAAAAAATTTTTTAAAGTTCTTTATTGAATACACAAAAAAATTATTCTCTTGCTTACTTGCGTTTAAGTTTTTTAATTTTTTTTTTTTTTTTTGTTAATTTTTGTTTGACTATTTAGCGCCAAATAGCATAAAATCCTTTTCTTTTAGATTCAAAGAATTCGAGCGTCTGTCTGTTATAAATGCTTTCCTATACGCCTGTATGTGTTAGGCCGTCAAGCTTTAAAAGCCTGTGTGCTGAAAATGCCCATTAGTTTGTGTGTGTGTCTGTTTTTTATTTTTTTTTATTTATAAAATTGTACTGCCACTTTCAGAGTTTTACTTTTATGTGGTTCCCAAGAATATAAATAATATTTTTATGTCTGGCAGTTAACAGAATCCTACTGTGTGAAGTGGGTTAATAACAAATTTTATGGATTTTCAAATGAAGTTGATTGGGAAGATTTATGAAACAAAAATGAAAAATAAGAAACTCAAAATTTTAGGAAACTCGTTAAAGGGAAATAGGGTAATGCGAAAATTTGTATTTTTAACCATTAAAACAACAGGTAGTAATTTTATTTACAGCAAGCTAAGCTTTTTCTAGGTCTTTTTTTCAGCAGCGTAATAACGAACCAAGTCTACGTACAAGCAGGTCCTTAGTACTGCAACAAATGAAGCTCAGAGCTTAAACAATATTGTGTTCATGTCCATGTTTGCCAAGAACATAAAAAATTATTTTACAAATTTTTATTGAAAAAAATTTATCATATGGCAACATTTTTCATTGTAATTAAAAATATTTTCATATTGATTAAAATATTAATTGACTCAATTATATGTTTAATTGAATGTATTTTAGCTATAATAAGGCTTTTTTTTTAATTAAAATGGAGATAAAACTAATTTCTAAATACAAAAAATTAAAATTTTAATTGATTTTGAACCTACAAAGCTTATTGTAAATACGACAATGACATTTATAAATTTGAGCCAAGAAAAAATTTTCGACAAGTCTTTTACAGTCTGAGGTTTCATCAAGTAAACCACAAAACCTGCATTAGCTGGTCCTAATATTCTCTATTTTTTACAGGGACAAGTACGACCACAAAATCTCGTTAGAAGTTGAGCTTGTCACCTTCTGGAATATACTAAGCGCCAGTGTGATAAAGCGCGTCTCAGTACAGTCACCAATTCCCAATGTTTTGACAATTGTGCTGCCACACAAAAACCAGTTTCCTACTTTAGAATAGAGTTCACAAAGAATCTAAATAAACAAAACAAATGCAAACGTTTCGTTTTGTAGTTTTTCAGAGTTTTATTAAGGAAAACTACAAAACGAAACATTTGCATTCTTTACGTTTCTTAGCTACATATGCCAAAGTAGGGTTGTGGTCCTATGTAATTATCAGTTTACCTGGCAACCAGCAGCCATCAATTTGAATCTGAAGATTTCCTTTTTAATTGTATGACTTGTAATGGGTTATTTCCAACACAAAAGAAGTAAAGCTTTTTTGTAGACATACCCTAGACATGCTGAGTCCATTTCAGCTGAAAATTAAATCACATTGTAATTTTTCTTTTCAAGCTGATTACAAGCAGCTCGTGTAAATGTGTAAGTAATCCCACTAACTTGTTATTTCGTGACGTATGAGCACAAATTATTGTCGGTTTTAAAAATAAACAAACATTTAGGCGGTGGTATCAAACAAACATTTCAAAGCAAAAAAAAAAAAAAAAAATTAAGATATGAAACAAAAGAAGGTTAATTTAACACATTTACTTGGGTTTCTTAAAACTAATTCACAAAAAAGACAAGCAGTCAGCCAGCCACACATCTAAGCGCCATAAAGATAATTTTATATGGTGGCGGCTTATCTTTTTTTTGTACGCACACACACTCAACAAAAATCAAAAACTCATCAATGAACTATTAAAGTGCTGATGCGAGTAATAAAAACAAACTACTTCAACGTCAAGTACAACTACTGCTTGTTTTGCTTAGAGTTTAGGCCATCACCACAAACCAACAGCAACAACAATAGAAAAAGCGGAAAATATAAATGAGCTGGATGATTTGAAATATATTTTTTGTGTGTATGTTTGGAGGCGCCTAATATGAATGTTGTTGCTTCTACTAATTTTCTTAATTTTTTTTTTTTTTTTTTTTTTTTTTTAAACTTCAAAAGTAAAATTTAAATGACCAACCGCCCGCAAAAGGCGTGACTTTTTGAAATCTATATGTTTTTAACACGAGTACAAGAAAAAGACAAATTGCAAGTCATTTTGACATTATTTTCATTGTTATTTTATCTAGTAAGAGGAACAGTCTAACCAATTTTTTTTTTAAGGTTAAACCGCAAATTCATTTCCAATTTTCATCGTAAATAATTTTTTTTATTATTTTTTACAATCCAGTAACATAAAAATAAAATAAAATAGCTTAACAAATTTCGATTAAAGTTAATTAGTTTTTGAAAAAAAAAAAAAAAACAGCAGCAAAATTGACTTCTTGGCTTTTTGTTTACACAAAAATCTGTAGAAAAAGATAATAAATACCGCATACAGCAACAACAATATTAACAACTTGATTTTTTTTTCTTTTAGTGAATAGTTTTGTTAGAATTCTAAATTTCTATTGAAAGTTTAATACGAGTCATGAATTTAATTTGATTTTAACAGAAAACAAAAAATGAAAATTATTATCGTAAACTCCTGTTACTCTTCTCGCTTGGATACATGACTGCCAAAACCAGACATCTCTTTAAATATAAAGAATATAAAGAAATGTAGAGTCCCAAGAATAGTACTTGCCTAGTAATAATTTTTATAAAGTAAACACAGAAGCACTTAAAACCGCTCATTTTTAAATCATATTTTTTGTTAGCAATGAGTGACCTAGAAGCCATAGTTTTAGCTGTCAAACATTCATTTTATAATGCATTAAATTGACGTTTTATAGAAAACACAAATCGCACTACCAACAGGATTCGAACCAAGGAATCTGCAGTTAAGAAGCATTAACTCTGTTTAGTTTGAATGATTAAGTTTTTGTTGTATTCTCAGTTTTAGTAAGCAAACATATATTCCACATACAATGTACACATGTATTTTGAGCGTTCATAATGTAAGCGTAGCAAATAAATTTCAATTGACAACACTTGGTTTGTTCTTGTGTTAGAAATTTTTAAATTAAAAACTGTTGTGGTTTTCTGTCTTTTATCATAAAAAAATCTCTCTCAAACTATGATCTTATTTAATTCCCTCAAATCCTTTTTTTATACTATTGCATCCCAAAATGCAATACATTGCTTTCACTCATTGCTATTGCTTCCACATTAAGATTGTTTGCACTGGATTTTAACATAATTCGTGATAAAAGTAAGCAGTTGATTTTCACGTCTGTACACTGTGTAAAATTTATCGTTTATTTACTCAAAAAAACTATGCACGTATAAGGACCTTGGTAGCATACGGTAAACGAGTCCCTCTTATATGGATACCCGAAAGCTTAGTGACACACGGCAAATGATTCCTTCTACCTACTAAGTAGCTCTTGTTTCATGGCAAGATGCCGGCCAAATGATTCAGCTTCTGCACCCGCATCTCCTTTTATATTTAGTAGCTTTGCGGATCATTTGTGGTATGTAGTTTTAGCAGTGTTGGCGCGAGATCTAATTAATTTAATTTAATTCTATTTACAAAATACTAAAATTATTGTAATTCATGAATAATCTTACGCACTAAGTTGGTGTCTAAACAGAAAAATAGGAATACATTGAAATAAAAAAAAAATTTATGAATTAAAAAAAAGCAATTTAATTCAAAACACAAAGGCTTGACTTTTAGGTTTTTTTACAACTGAAAGAAATTTCATAAATCCAATGAAAATTACATTATTTTTCAAAATACATATGTCATATTATATTAGACTAATGAACTAATTTCATTATTTTAATGAAATATTTATTCATGTAATAAAATTTTTATTCATGCAATAAAATATTTCTGTGAATCAACGATATGTTCATTAATTAAATTAATAAAACTATTTTCATTAGTTCACTGAAATGTTGTCATTATACTAAGTAAAGATTTTCATAAGTAAAAATTTAAGGAAATTGTTTCATAAATTCATGAAATAAAAAATTTTCATTAATTCAATGAAATACTTAAAAAACAATAGGTAAATTAATTAAATATTTTTATGCAATAAATTAATGAATATTTCATTAAATGAATGAATATTTCATTAAATAAAAGAATATTTCATTAAATGAATGAATATTTCATTAAATGAATGAATATTTCATTAAATGAATGAAAAATTTTTTGTAATAATGAAATTAATTTATTAAAATTTGTTCATTAGTTTAATGAAACGTGTTACTGTGTCAAAAATAATAAATTTTACTTTGAATTCATTACAAAATGTAGAACAAATTTCTCGCAGTGCATTTACAGCCTCAGAGTATTAAATAAAATTCTTTAAATCAAGCAAATGAAATCATATAGTTTCTTTTCTCTTAATTTTTCTGAGACTCAAATAAAGTTTATAGCATTTTACTCCTGTTCAGTAGCAACTTTTTAATTGTATTAATTTACAGGTAATTAGCTGCGGTATCTTGCATTTTACTTATTTAAATTTTGTTTCTGCTTATTGTTTTATAAATTCTATTAATTCTGAAACTAACAAATTTAGTGGCATAAAAGTGTTTAAGCAAAAAAAAAAAAAAGAGAAAGGTTGTAGATAATTTTAATTTAAGCAAACTATGTTAAGTGTTAATTACACACCAGCAAGTAGGAGAAAAGTGCCAGCAAAAAGTTGATACAATCTGCAACGAATTGCAGTAAAAAAAAAAATTGAATATAAATTTAAATATTTAAAGGTTGCTTTAAAAAAATTAATTAGTTAAATTGATTATGGCTGACACTGAGTAAGAAATTTTCCAAAAAAAGAATTTGGGACTGCATTTCCTAGAAGTATTATTAAAGAAATTAATAATAGTTACTGATTTAATCAAATTTTTGGTTGGTACAACCAACAACAAACTTGAACCACACAAATACTCATAAATGGAGTTTTTTTTCTTACTTTACACACACATACACACTCACAATAACACTTTAATATGACTGATGTTTTGCATTTTGTACAATTTAAATATTTAGTTGTGATAACCAAATGTTTTAGTTGTGACAATAGAAAGTAGGTATTAAAGCTAAAAGTAATAATAATTAATATTTCGCTCCAATTTTTGTAGCTTCTTCAGGATATAATTATAAAAGCTTAATAAAATAGTCATATTATTTAAAAGAAAAAGGTCAAATAAAACTAACTAATAAGTAATAATAATTATTTACAAAATTTTGGTAAAAATATATTACCCAATTTTGATATTTGCAACCAAAAAGTTTAGTTATTGCAAGCAAAAAGTTTGGTCAGCACAACTGAATTTTTTACTAGTAACAAGTTCAATTAGAAAAACTGAAGTTTTTTGCATGCAAACTTATTTTAAAAACTTGTAAAAGCTTATAATAACATTTCAATATGATTGATGAGTTTAATTTTTTACCATATAAATATTTAATTGTGATAACCAAGTGTTTTAGTATTGATTATAAAAAGTAGTTGTTAAAGCCAAAATTGTTATTAATTATTTATAAAATTTTAGTAAATTTAATAAAAAATTTTGGTCTTTACAATCAAAAAATTCGGTTAGCACAACTGATTTTTTAATTTAATTACAATAACTGAAATTTTTTTTGCATGAAAACTTATTTTGCAAACTCAATAATAACACTTCAATATGACTGATGAGTTTAATTTTTTACCATATAAATATTTAATTGTAATAACCAAATGTTTTAGTTGTGACGATAGACATTTGATCAATTATACTATAGGAAAAATTCGATTACTACATCTAAATTTCGTTTACAAATTTGTTACAACAGCAAAAATTTTAATTTTTTTATCAGTACATATTACAGAATTTTGGTCGTTTAAATTAAAAAAATGAAAGTTTTGAGAGGTAACAAATTCAATTCTCTTAACTGAAATTTACACACTCATATTAACACCTGAATAGGACTAATGATTGATGGCTGATTCAGTTCAAATGAATTTAAAAAATTATTTTTTTTAGATTTCAATCTTTGTATGGCTCTTTTGGCAGAGCTTTATCTTCCTAATTTTTATTTTTTTTGTGTGATATATGATTACACAAACTTGAAAGGTGAATGGCTTCTTTGTGAAAAAGAATGCTAGTTTGATATTAATAACTGCTGCAGTTTTCCTTTTACTTCCTCTTAATTTTTGTTGTTGCTGCAGTTGGTTGGTTGAATGCCTCAATTTGAGCACAAAATTTTCATTAAAAAAAAATTGCTGTCATGTAGCAGTCATAATCATTAAAATAAAAAGCAAAGTACTACTATTTTAGTTTAGCAAAAAAAAAAAAGAAGAAAATTCATAAAACAAAACCAGAAGAAGGAAAAAGTTGTGGGTATTTTATAAAAATATATAAAAATGTTACTACAATTTAACCATTAAGTATCATCAATATAATGGCCAATTCAACTAAAGAAAATAAAGAAAACATTGTTTGGTAACAATTTTGAAAAAGAACACAAAAATATTTTAACAACAACAACAAAATCTGTTGATCTGTACATGTAATAGGCGGAACTAAAAGAAAAGAAAAAGAACTAAAGAAAACACCGAATTGATCATGGTGATCTTTGTTTGGAACAACACACAACATGTTCCTTTCATACAACAAAGTATAAAGAGAATTAAACGGTTGGTTGGTTGGATGATGATCATAATGTGATGATGATAACGACCATAAAATAAATTTCTATATAAAAATTACTTTAAATACTTAAATGCAAGAGTTTATTAAGAATTTTTTTCTTATTTTTTTTTTTTTTTTTTTTTTTTTTTTTAATAATTTTAAGCATCACATCATGTACCTAAAATTTTACTTGTTTTAGAATTCATATCGTTAATTTTTATGACTTAAATGTTAAATGAATTTTTATGAAAATTTAAAAAAAATCATATTGAGAATAAGAAGTAAAAATCATCTGTTGCACTAGTTATTTATTGATTAATAAACTGAAATTGTACCGGAAATTTAAATCAATTTTATCATGAGAGAGAAGGGTGGTGTTCTATAAATTTTCTTATATTAAACAGCTTCACTAGAGTTGTTTCACTTAGAATAAGTCACCTGGCTTATGTAGAGAAAATACACCAATTGTGACTCTAATTTTATATTAGAAATTCTCTCTAAATGTAGATCTAAAAGACTGCCTTGAGCAATTTGTACGCTATAGCAGACAGATTGTAGATAGTGCTGCCTTAAGTAACGAAAATGGGTCCAAATTAGACCAGTACAGTCACACAACTTGAAGAGGCTATTTCGACTATTTTCACTTAAAAAAGCGCTTTTTTTGAAACCTTGTAGTTGGTTGGTTAGTTTATGTGGCAGCCTGACTGCTACGTAGTAAGTGATCTAAGTCCACCCTGTGACATTAAAATATCTGAGAATTTCCCCTAACCATACTTCAAATATCTCAGGTAATTCGTCCATTAGATGTGCACCAAGAAATCTGTGTCTCAAAGCTATAAGAGCCGGAAACTCGCAGAGAAGAAGAAAGACTGTCTCTTTACTCTCAGTTGCCCGGCAGTTGGGGCAATTTTCGTAGCAAGGCAATCCCAGCTTGCTAGTGGGCTTGCCAATCTTCCAGTTACCAGTTTTGACATCCACCAGTCTGTTAATATTCTTTCCTAATCCTGCTCACCAGCTGTGCAGAGCGTAGTCTGGACCTGCAAAATGGTGGAAATTGAGTTTAAGCTAACCGCCCAAAGAAGCAGAAACAGTGGACTCAGTAGATTTCTCTAGTAGATTTGAGAGTTTTTTTTTTTTTTTAATTTGAAACGAATCAAATTGTAATAGCTTTCATGTTAAAACGTTTTGCCCACCTACGCTTAAAGCACATATTCTGAGATAAGAAAATCCAACACTCCTCGTATGTCACTTTTTTTAATTTTGCTATTTATTCAACTCTCTTGAATTTGCTTTTTTTTTATAAAATTTTAGGTTGCTTCTTCTGTTTCTTCTACCTAAATGCACCTCAAACGTGACACATATTTTCAGGCCACCAATTTCTGAACAGTTTTTTTTTTATTTTCTTAGCAAAACGTTTATCCTTAAAAAATATAAACACAAATTTAAAATTATGGGGTTTAATTTCATTTGAATTCTCTTTTTTTTTGTTTTTTTTTTTTATTCCTTTAGGCTGCCCCAATCAACACATGCCCTTTCACTCACAAGTCCCCAGAACATAAAAAAATAAAACAAAACAAAAACGCCCTAAATGAAACACATGAGTGTAGCCGTTCGTCACTTAAAATAATTTGCCTTAATTTGAGGCCACCAAACTGAACTGAACTGATTCCAATGGTGCCTAAAAGTAAGTGCTCAAAGAAATACAGAAAAAAACATAAACACCCTAATTATAGGCAAATGTTTTGTGGGTTTTTTTTCTTGCCAACATTAGAGCGCCTCAATTATTTTAAAGGTTTTTAACAAGTCCTTCCTTTTAGGCGGTATTGAAACCTATAATTTTGCATAACCGCTCAAAATTGCAACAAGATGATGGCACTTTAGTGAATTGTTTTTCTTATTTTCTGTTTGACTGTTTTTTGTTTTCATTTTCATTTTTACGATTTTTAAAGAAGACATAAATTGTAATTTTTTGTTTTTGAAAAAAAAAAAAAAAAAATTTTGTGTTTGAACGTAATTTTGTTGTTGTTTTTTGTTAAACAAGGGAGGAGGTGATATTTAAGACTTAATATTGTCAGATATCTCTGGGTTGGTGGTTATGATTCATTTAAATCTGACAAGACCTTTTGGGCTTATTAGCAAACTTTGAATACAACAATAAGAGAAATAAGCCTGTGATCTTCATGTGGAGGGACTAAATTCCGAAATCAAAATATTAAGTGAACTAATGACTGGGGCTTAGCCAATCTTTTTATCGTTTAACCATCAAAACATGGTATTCCATAGCTAATGATATTTAAAAGTTTCTATACGAGTTACTCAATATCGACTGCGGCGATTTGGATTCTGAATTTGGTAATAAAGCGTAGTAATTATAAACTCTGTGGCAATATGTTTAATTAAGTCACTTTAGAGAACTACAACACTAGAAATCTTCTAAATTTTTCTTATAAAATTAATTGCGGTTCTACAAACGGTATTATTTTCATTTAGCAGCTCGTTTATTGTGGAATATATCGAACCTACCATCCCGCAATCACAATAATTGATTGTGACAACAAGTAATTTTCTACTTAAGTAGACTTAAGCGATTTTTCCTTATTAGCACAGAAATAATGAAACAACTGAAACACATAACTTTAGGTGCAAGTGACTGGAATGTACACAAAAAAAAAAAAAAATCAAAAAAAGCGTCCAGCGCATTGCACGCCAGGAGCACAAAAAAAAATTTGGAAATTTGTAAACAAAAATTTTAAACCAAATAAAACCGAGACTTTCTTAAGACAATTTTTAGCAACTTCTACACTGAAAGAAAAATGTGGCATAAGTGCAATGAAACAATTTCATAAAAATTGTTTCATTAATTCAATGAAATTTTTTATATTTTATATAATTTCATTTAATTAAAGAAATTATTTAATTAAATGAATGAAATATCTTCATTAAGCAAATAAAATTATTTCATTAAATGAATAGAATATTTTAATTAAATTATTTCATTGAATGAACGAAATATTTTCATTAAATAAACTAATTATTTTCATTAAATTAATGAAATTATTTAATTAAATGAATGAAATATTTTCATGAAGCCAATAAAATTATTTCATTAAATGAATAGAATATTTTAATTAAATTAATGAAATTTTTTCATTAAATAAACGAATTATTTTCATTAAATTAATGAAATTATTTTATATTTTTTATTAAATTAATGAAATTATTTCATGATATAGTAACATTAACTTTATAAATATTTCATTAAATTAAAGAAATATTTTCATTAAATTATTGAAATATTTCATTAGTTTAATCAAATGTGAAATAAAAGAATTTTTCATTAAAATAATGACAAAATTCAGTGAATATTTAAACAAAATATTCCCAGTTTAAGGTTACGTGCCTCAATGCAACCTAAGCTAAGCAGGGGTGGTCTATTAGAGCTCATTTACAATAAAATAAAATATAAACGGATGTCCCAATCTAGTTACTCAAGTTTATGCTCTTCAAGTGTTAAATACATGTCTAGTCCTTTTTTATTTAATTTTTTTTTTTTTTTTGCTTAATTATTACTTTCATTAATTGTAGGCTTGATTTCATTACAAATCATTTGTATCTTCAAGTAATTAATCATAAAAACCAAGACCAAGAAATTTTTACTGAAAAAGCTTTTTGTTTTGTCAAATTTTCATTTACGGCCATGACTAATTTACTTTTTCTTTTTTCTCGTTTTTCTAATGAAAATAAATAAAATAAAAAAAACATTAAATCAGCCCCCCACAAAAAAATTCAAACAAACATTAACATAATGAAAACAATAACGAGAAGAACAAATAACAGAAAACAAAACAAAACAAAAAAAGATTTAAACAAGATTTTATGTATTTCTGAATTCATTGCTCCATTTATGGCACTTATTATTCAAAGCTTAAATGGTACGTTGAAATATTGCTCAGCTTGGCGCCACTACATGCACTCGTGAATATAAAATAACAGCCCGCGGTTTCCCTTTCCTTTTCACATTAAAACCAAAATAATATCAACAAAAAAAAAAAAAAAATATTATTAAAATAAAAATCAAAATTCATTTAATAAACCAAAAAAGACAGAAAAAAAAAATAAAGACATCGTTTTTGCTTGGCAGCATTAATTTCTATAAGAAACGGCGAACAGCAAAAATTAAAAAGATATAAATTTAAATATTAACATTTTTAATGTTGTTGTTGCTTTACGCTTCTTGTTGTCATTAAGATGTCGCCAACATTACATTGCTGTTGTTGTTGTTTTTATTGTTAAATAAATAAATATCAAGTCTATAACATATAAAGGCTGTAACAAAAATATTCTTTTTTTTTTTAAGCCGGCTTATCTTTTAGCCAAGTCAAGATAGTTAAATAAAGTTGTGTAAAGTCTGACTTAAAGCACCCAACACCAACAACAACAAACTTCAAACAGCCACCAAATCACTAAAAACCGCATTATGTCTTTGAAAGCAGGCGTTCAGTTTATTTTTTCTACATTAAATCGAGCTACAAGATTTTTATTTGTAGATAAAAGAATTTTTTTGTTTTATTTTTTCTTTTCTAACAATTTAAAAGCTTTAATGTCGCCAGACATGTTAAGCTTGAGCATCCATTTATTTTTTAGGTTTTTTTGTTATGATTTTAATTCCACACAGAAGTTGCGACATGATTGATTACAATAAATACAGGGAAATACTTAGCCATGTAAGACTTCCGAGCTCAATAACTGCGTAATTTAAAAGCACTTAATGCATAGCTTAACACAGTCAAGGTAATTACACTGTGTGTACTGATACTGATAGACTTGATGTGCTTAATATTATTAGATTCATTATTACAACTTACCAATACTTAAAAATAAGATTTTGTGGGACTCATAACCAACTTTTGCTTAAACTTTAATAGTAAAAAAGTAAAAGACATGGATGAGTGCGACGCTGCTTGATTTCTTCTGAGGTTAACACTCAATTTTAGCTTGGGATGTGGCTTTGTGGGGCCTGAAATGACAGACTATCTGCCTAAATAAAATAAAAACGTAATTCGTGCTCTACTACGCAATAAAGAGACATGAAGTCTGCAAGATCACAGGAGAGTTGAAAAGAGCCTAAACGCATTAGGGCAGCAGTTAGTTTGTACCTTGGCAGAAATAACATCAAAGTGTACGGTGAGCTGCTGACTACCAAATGAGTGAAATCGGTGTGGTACAGAATGAGTCCTATGCTTTCTGTCGAAAGGGGCGGGAAAACGTCGGAGCTGCTTGCTCAGCAGTGGCCAGAGACAGAATAAGCTACCCAGGCAGTGGAATGCTGGTCCCAGAAGACCTATGTATAATTAATTCTACAATAATCCCGAAGTTCGTAAGGAGTCTCAGATAGCAGCTTGAACAATAGATTTTAAAGATCCTGGTGCCAGTGTAGCCCAAGATGATTATAAAAATAGTTAAAAATTTTGGTTAAAAACAAATTATTTGCTACACAAAATAAGCTTAAAGTTAACTATTGGCAACATACAAAGAAAGCAAAATGTGGCATAAATCCAATGAAACGATTTCATTAAAAAAGTTTTTTTTTATTGATTTTCATTGAATTAATGAAATATTTTTATTGAATCAATTAAATTATTTCATTGATTTTGTTAAATTATTTTATTGAATTAATGCAATTTTCATAAATTGAATGAAATAATTTCATTAATTCAAGGAAAATATTTAATTGATTTTATTAAATTATTTTATTGATTTAATTAAATTATTTCATAGATTAAATGAAATTGTTTCATTAAATGTAATGAAACTATGAAATTTAATTTCATGAAATCTATGAAATAATTTATTTAAATCATAGAAATAAATTAATCAAAAATCAATGAAATATTTTCCTTGAACTAATGAAAGTATTTCATTAAATTTATGAACATTTCATTGAATTAATGAAATATTTTATAGTCTAATAAAACTTGTCTGTGGTTTAAAAATAAGAAATTTTTTAATTGAACAACATTTTATTCAGTAATGGACCTTAATATTCCTAAAATCTTGATTTAGGGGTTCATTAGAGCCATTAAAGGCTTTTGGCAATATTTTATGGCGAATTAAAAACATACAGATGTTGGGTAAAATGCCAGAAAGCCCCCCCTTCCCTCGCACATTAATAGATAGTTATAGTGCTTAGCTATATTAGGCTAATACACCAAGAACTAAATTTGTTAGCGATCAAAAATTACGTGAGTGATAATTGAGTTTTTTTAGTTTTGCTAACAGATAACTAAAAAAATATTTCGAGCTGTAGCCCCGATGTTCTAGCATGAAAATTCTAATATTTTTAAGAGAACTAATTTTTGGGGTGTTCAGAACGGAGTTTAGCGATGCGAATTGACATCCATCAGGCGGCCATATAAAAACCAAATTTTGGCATTTATTAAGGAATTCTTTTTACTATAACTAAAAAATTCGATTATTGCAATAAATTCAGTTCTCAAAACCGAAGTTCTTTGCTGTGTGTAGACCTCGAGCTTTTTTTTTTTTGTGTTAAGAAGCTGTTAAAAAAGTAGAGAGCAGCGTTCTGGCCTATATCAGTTAGGCCACGTCTGGAGTCTTTTTTAAGACAAGCCGAGAAAACTGCTGAATAATTAAAAAAAAAATTGTTTCTTATTCCAAATTTTAAAACTTGTAAATAGAAAAAAGGAAGTGTTTTAGCCTTACTGGTTGATATTTACCCTAGACAGGAGTATTTGTTAAAGTTAAGGTACAATTTCTTTAAAAAAAAATTGAGCTCAATAAATTTTCTTTATAAATTTTAACATATAAAAAAAAAAAAAAAAAAAAAAAAAAAAAAAAAAAAAACAACAAACAACAAACAGCTTGTTTTAAAACTGAATCAAAATTTTTGTTTAAAAAAATTTTTTTAGCGCAGACTATTTTGCGCTGTTGTCTTCAAAAATTTAATCCAAAAAATGTGATTTGAAAAGTCAAGCCCAAACATATTTTTTTTTGGCTCAACTTTTCCTAAAGCTTTTAAAGTCTTTTAATACAATGTAAAGCATTTCTTCTAGCTGGTGTGGTGTACAAAATTATTATTTCTTTCAACCTCAGTTAACACAGACCAGAGGAACTGCAACACATCAGTGGTAAAGCTGACATTTAGCCCTTAAAAGAGGCGATTTAAAAATATTAAAATAAACATTTTAGTCACTCAAGCGGCGGTATTTTCGAAAAACTAACAACAAAAAAAGAAAAAAAATGCGAGACAAACTACTTTAAAACTAAAACTAAAAAAAGAGTATAAAAGAAGGAAAGAAAAAAGAACACAGAGCAAACAACTTGTAAACTAATGAAAAGTATTAAAATTCTTGAAAAATGACACACCGAAAAAAAAGTGTCAACAATCTGTCATTATCACCCCTTTAATAATGACAACGATGATGATGATGATGATGATGATTATGATGATGTTGATGTCTTCTTTATTTATTTCTTGCTGCAGCTACTTTTCGGTTAAAATCAAATGAATTTTTCAAAAAAAAAAAAACCTAAAATAAGTAGTAAAAGAAGGTGTTGAGTGTGTGTCACAAAACAAACTACAGATGTTCTGGAAATCTTAAATTTTTTTTATTGCTTTTTGCTGTTTCTAAATAAATGAAAATGTTGCTGCTGCTGCTGTCAAAAGGAATTTGTTTCACAAATTTATGCCGCTACAAGTGTATCGAATGTCTTTTGAGTGCATTAAGAAATTATGCCGCCGCTCCTGAAATGTTTTAGAACAATTTTTTTTGTTACCTAAAACATTTCAAATATGGTACTTCAAATGATTCAGGGAATTTTGGATTTAATGTTAATGACAATAACAATAATAATAATGATGATGTTGTTTACGTTGTTGTTCATGTTAAAGAGTGGGTGGGATTGTTTGAGTACCTCAAAGTGTGTTTATTTCGGATTAAGTTGTTGTTTTCTTTACTCAAAAGCGTTTTTTGAATATTCAGGTCAAACAAAAAATCTAATCGCTTGATTGTATTTCTTGTTAAGTTTGTTGTTTTAAATTTTTTTTTATAATCTTTTAATACAGTATTTTTTTTTGTTCTAGGTATTTTCGTTATGGTCAATCGTGTTCACTAATTGTTGGTGGTTATATAAAATTTAAAATTGTTTACTTAGTACAATAAGTACTAAGAGGAATAGTTTTTCTTTTCAACTCTGTATGTCTTGAATCAGGACAGGAAGCATATAAAGCTTAGCTTTGCATATACAACAGACTGCTGCAGCGACAGACATCTAGTTTTAAGAAAGCAAACATGAAAATTGTCTTTTCAAAAAAATAAATAAAGTTATTTGGAGGGTTGTGTCGTGGCAACGCCGGCGACAGAAGGTTGAAAACTAATCTCATCAACCTTAAAGTGGCGCGGCAAGCACTTTTATCTCTCCAAAATTTTCATGTCCATACAAAATGTATGGAGCATACCGAAATAGCGCGGCTGCAAGAGCACTTGGAAATCCAGTTTTGACAATGCGTTTTCTAGTGAAGTTGGCTGCAAAACAATTTTTGGTTTTTATTTGTCGTTTTTAGCTCTATTTTTGTTTGTCTTTAGTGGGTTTTATTAAACAAGATGATTAACACTACTGTAGAAAATACGCACCGTCAGCGCTCTCATTTAAGGATGACGCTTTAATATAAATAGAGGGCGCTAAAAACGCTCCGCTTGCCACTTCAATTTAGGTTAGACTGTAAGCAAATTCAACTACTTCAGCATTCGGGCTCAGAATGTGAAGGTACTAATTACACACATAGAAAACAACTTCGGTTGTGAGAACTAAATTTGTTTCCAATCAAAAATTCAGTCGTGATAATCGAATCTTTTAATCCTGACAATAGAAATTCGGTGTTACAGCTCGAAATATTTTTAACAGAACTAATTTTTGGCCTGTATTATCGAATTTTATTTGCTACAACTGAAAAATTTGATTATCGCAAACGAATTTTTGACTGGAAACAAATTTAGTTCTCACAACTGAAGTTGTTTTGTGTGTGATTTTGATTGAGTTTTAATCAAATTTAACTTTTGTCTATTAAGTTTGAAAACTTTTCGAACATTAATTTTTCAGCTTCTTTCTAACAGCTACACTTTGAAAATGTTTTAAATTATGTTCAAACCTTTTTTGCTGTTTTCGAAGTACAAAATTTAATTTTTTTTTTGGTGCAAAAAATAACTTTTATTTAAATTCTACAATCCGAAATTATGTTCGAAAATTCGAAATTAAGTTCAAAATGTCGAAATTATGTTTGAAAAATCGCACTTAAGGTCGAAAATTCGAGAATAATATTTTTTTTTCTCATTTTGGAATATCTTTAATTAAAATTTAAGTTTTATTTATTGATTGAAAAATTTATTTTATTTTTCAGTGCAATTAAATTTTTTTTTTACATTTATTACACATAATTCACGCTTTAGTTGGTTTTATACCCAACTTTTAGTTTATTTTATGAAAAAAGCTCTTTTTTTTGTTAATAAAAAAATTGTAATAAAATATTGATTTTAACGAACCCACCTTTAAAAACCACAAAAATGGTTAAAATAGCAACATGCAAAAAAAAATTTTAAGTCTTACAAAAGCAATGAACCCCAACAAAATGTTTTAAAAGCAAAATAAAACAAAATAGAACCCGCAGGAATGGCAAACCATTAGCATTGGCAAAAACAAATCAAAAAGAAAATGTAATGCACACAACTCAGTGGTTGTGGTCAACCGTAACTGACAAATGTGGCTGAAGTTGTCAGTTACAGTAAAAAATATAAAACTTTTTTTTTTGTATTTCTAAGAACAAAATTTACACATACAGGCCAAGCTAAGTATAAATGCTTGAGTATTTTTTTTTTTAATTTACAAATTCCCCTACTATTTTGAATAATAATTTCCGCAATCAGGCAGTCATTTAAAAGACTTGCTTAAAAGTAATCAAATAAATGTAGCACATCAGGTAATCGCAAAACTATAAGAATGCTTTAATTTAATTAAAGCTGTGGAAGTCATTCCCTATGAAGAACTTATGCTTATAAGAAGACTGCAGGGTGTCAATCAGTTAAGATTTGCTTAATTTATTTTCTTTTTTTTATTTCTTTTTTTTTTACTAGTAAAACATTTATCAGCATAAAAAACGCATAAATCGTTTAACAGCATTTCATTTCAGTTCAAGTCAAAGTTGTTGTTTTTTCAAGCTTAAATTTTCATCAATAATAAATGAGAAAATTAAAAAAAAATTAAATATTCATAAGACATTTAAAACAGCTTCTCAGCTTAGTTGGCTTTTGAAACGCTTGAATGGGTTTTTTGGAAACAAACCTTTTTTAAAATTTAAAAACGGAAGTTGTCGTCTCACTAACTAAATGCCAGCCAGCCAGCCAGCAGAGTCTTTTAAAACTCATTCATTCTCCATTCATATTGAGAATTCTGTTGAATTAGTGCTTCTTTTGCATTTTTCTGGGATTTTTGCTGTTGTTGTTTTTGCTTTTTTTTGAAAAATTGAAAGTTAAATAAATTCCACAAAAAGATATTAAAATCAGTAACGCCCACTCTAGACGTTAGAAATACTCGTGCTGTATTTGTTTTATTTGATTTTGTTTTGCTCTTAAAAACGTAAATTCCAAAAAGGTTTTTTGAGCCAGTAAAATAAAATCGAAAGGTCTTTCTACAAGTTTTTACACTTCAAAAATAAAACGAAAAGTTATAAAATAAAAAAAATTAAAATTTTTTTAAAATTGTACTAAATAACAAATGAAGTGCAAGTTAAGATAAAAATTTAAAGCCACAGCTAAACATAAAAATTCTAATTAAAAAAAAAACATTAGCACCTGATATAATTTAAAATTTTTCATAATACAAACTTTTTACTTCTCCTATAACATTTTTTGAATTCAACTCGGGGCTTTTTTAAAACAGTATGCTATCAGAATATGACTGTCAATTTTCTGTTTGAGGTTTAGATCGTAAATTCCTTTTACTTCCGATCTGCAAGCAAACTATGAATTTGGGCAGGTCTGTGTGGTTTTATTGAAATTGAGACACATGTTGCTTTCAGTTACGCGATATAATTGTTATTCGATTCAGAAACCAGAGTACAAAGAGTCACAACTTTAACCGAAATTTTTTAATGAAATATTTTGTACAAAAGCTACGTTCGCATAATTGTATTGAAAACAAAAACTAATTTTCGTATATTACTTGTGTTTTTAATAACGAATACAAAAATTGGGGGCTGTTTTTTACCAGAGACATACCAAAGTAAGGTTTAAGGCCCTCTGTTGGCCAAGCAATGTTTAAATCTTATGTTTTTATTAAAAACTAAATTCATTTTATCAAAATAACAGCTCCTATTTTAAACCATCTACCTTAAACAATACATAAATTTAAAAAAAATACTATTTTTTAAAGTGGACTTATGCCGCTTTCAAAAATAACAGCTCATATTTCGAGCAGTTCATCTCCCAGGGTCATGCTTGAACAAAAAATTAATTAAAAATAAATAAAATTTTTAAAGTGGACTTAACCCAACTTTCAAAAATAACAGCCCATATTTCAAATCACAATTGTCATCTTCCAGCATCTGATTTAAATAAAAAAATAATTAAAAAAATATTATTTTTTTAAAGTGGACTTATATCACTTTCAAAAATAACAGCTCATATTTCGAACCACAAGGTTCGTCTTCCAGCATCTGACTTAAGCAAAACATTAATTTAAAAAAAATAAACTTTTCAAAGTGGACTTATACCACTTCCAAAATCTGACTTACACAAAAAATTAATGAAAAAAAAATTTTATATTTCTCCTACACATATTTATAAATATGCCACAAATACTAAAAAACGTAACGGGTTACGTCAAAACAAATTTAACTCGGCATATTTATCTTCACTCACTTTAAGATAGAAGGGTTTGGTCACAGTAGCCTTCATCCCTCAGAGACCACATATACGCTATTTTTATACCAAATGAAATTTTCAATGTTTTCTACAAAATTACACAAAAACAATTGGAAGAACCTATATTCCCAGGATGATAACCCTATCCTTTGTGGATGTTTTCCATTAGGTCCCATTCCTTGAGATAGAAGTGCTTGGCCAGAATGGCTTCATTTCTCTATAAAAAAAACCCCTTTAAATTCAGTACATATGTGAAAAATATGTATGGAAATTTTTTTTTATCGCATGGGATATTTTAAAAAAAAACGTATTTACCTTCACACAAATAAAATTTAATTTTCACAAGTGAAATTTTGATTGGAAAGAAAATTAGTTCTCAAAACCAAAGTTTTTTTCTGTGCGTATCTGTTATAATTTTTGTTTAATTTGATTTGAGTTGATATATTTTTTTTACTAAGAAAAACTGGCCTTGTCTTCTTTCACCTGTTGTTAGATAGTGAGTGCATGGTTGCAGACACAAACACGAGTACTTTGCTTTTCAAACAATTAATTATTTTATTTAAGATTACAACAAAAAAAGAAAACGAAGCTTGGGGGCAGTCACAGCATATTAACATGCCATAAAACGGAGCTGGAAAATTGTCATTATAAAGAAAATTTTTTAAAAAACAAAAAAAAAAAATATTTATTTTTTAAATACCAGCTTAAACATTTTTTTCTTTGCAAAATTTATTTTTTTTTAAATCAAAGAGGAAAAGTTTTAAAAAATATAAAGCGATAATATTTTTTATAAATTTCGATTCTGACAACTGTATTTTTTGACTGCTGACAACCGAATTTGTCTTGTGTGTGTAGAATCTTTTTAAATGAAATAGCAATTTGAAAGTATTTTTGGTTTTTTTTTCAGCTACTCAGCTCTGCATTAAAACTAAAAACAAAAAACTTTTTAAAATTTTTTTTACTTTAAATAAAAAAAATAAATGAAAATAAGTGAAAAAATATAATTGGATCTTAAGTTGAAAAAAGTGTTTGCTCATGTTTGTTTCAGAATTGAGGTAAACAAGCTGTTGAAAATGATGATTATGATGAGGGATACTCGCAAAATATCATATAATTTTTGGATAAATACAGCTGCTGGCTGGCTGCTTGGCCAACTAACTGGTTGAAAAATAATTTTAATTTTTTTTTTTTTTCGTTTTTCATTTTACTTGTTAGTGCTTGTTGGAACGTGACAATTGACCATAAAATCTTTTCCAAAAAGGAGAGTTAAAACAACTAAAAAAAAAAAGAAAAAAAGTTGCAGGTTTAAATTTGCACAACAACTCAAAAACTAATTATTAAAAATCTGTGTTGCAATAATTCTGCAGCGATTTAAAATTTTCAAGTTATTGATTTGAAGACAAGATACATAAATGCCTTCACTTACTCAGTTATTCAATTTTTTATTCATTTAAACTTGAAGTAGAGACAAAACTAAATGTGTGTTTAAGGCGCTTTATTCTTGGTGTCAAATTTTGCCGACGGCTTTTATTTACTCTTTCAACAGTTTAATAATATTGCCACCGATTGTGGTAAATACACTAGCAAGCACATACGCACACACACAAAAACAAGTAATCAGATATCTATATACATACTCGTATATAGACATACATGTTTTCATTTGTATATAAAACATACAAATGTGTGTTACGAGTATTATTATTGTTGTTGTCTTTTTGAAGGTGTCAGTTTTCGTTTAAAGTGTGAACGTTAATAAATTTCATGCCTTTCACTCTTGAGGCGTCTGCCACTCACTGCTGCACTGCTTTGAATACAAATTTTGAAATGCAGTGCGGTGCATGCCGTTACTAAATTGTATTGAATTGATGAATCAGCCCCTATAGGGATTGAAGGATAATTATCAAGTAGCTAACGATTAAGCCATCTATACACTAAATATTAAATTGATATTTATTGCTTAAAAATCACCAAGTTTGGAAGTTTTTCAAAAAAAAAAAAAAAAGGAATGAAAAATATTTTCAAATATTTTTTTAGTAAAAAATAATAAAAATAATTTTTATTAAAACAAATTAATATTGAGTTGATGTTTACTTTCTCTGAAGACAGTTTTTTGGTGTATGACATTCACATAAAAATAGGAAAAAAATTTTATCAATTAAGCTATTTTATTATTTAGAATTTGACAGTAGAATCAATTGAAATAAGAGATATTATGGTACTTTTTATTGATTTTAAAGGTACTTTTTGAATTATTAATACTAACAACCCTAGAACTATGAGGCTAGCTTCAAACGGTTCAGGTCAGAAGAAAAAATAATTTCAGAAAAATTGTACTTTTTATTAATTTTAAAGGTACGTTTTGGTTTTTAATATTAACGTACCTGTAATTACGAAATTGGACTCAAACGGTCTGGAGCAATAGTGAAAATCATAAATGGGACAAATTATTACTTTTCATTGATTTTACTAGTGCTTATGAGATTAGGCTCAAACGCTTTTGAGCAAAGTAAAAAGTCATTAAGAAGACAAAATGGTACTTTTTGTTTTTTTTTTTTTTATATTAAAGAATCTAGAAGTAAGAAATTTGGGACAAGCGCTTCTGAGCAAAGTAAAAATCATTAAGGAGACAAATGGTACTTTTTATGCATTTTCATGGTACTTTTTGATTTTTTTATATTAACGGACTAAATATAAGACTAAAGTTTACAACAAACTACAAAAGAACCTTAATGAAGCAGTGATTTCGAATAAAATTAAAAGTTGTTTTAAACTTTTTTGCTTAACCCAAAGATTTTCACTGTAAAATATTGTGATGGAAACTCGGCAAAATCTGTACTTTTCCCGAATATCTGAATTCCAATAGCTGTCCATTTTATTCGTTTTTATGAAATAGTTCCTTTTTTAATATTTTTTTTTTTTTTTTTTTTTTAAATATTGAAAACACTTTAATTAAGTTAACTAAAGGATTTAAAAACGGCGCTAACTGCACTGACTTTGTTGTATGTTGTCAACACAAAGTATTTGATTTTCTCACTTTTGTTGAGCAAAATGCTAAATTAATTTGAAAAAGAAGAAGAAATAGAAAGATGTTTTTTTTATACAAACCTGTATTACTCTCATGGGTAACCCCGTTTCTTTGGCCAACTGCTCACGGATATGCCGTGTGGGTTTGGGTGTTTGGTTAAATGCTGTTTTTAGTACCTCCAATTGTTTTGCCTTGATCGTTGTGCGAGGCCCTCTTCTTTTTGAACCATTGGCATCGTCAGGACTTTTATTTTCCGCTTGAGAATCACCTCTCGCATCTGGGTCACCATCTAAAGAACCCTACAACAACAAACATAAAATTATTTTTAAACAAACACACACAACACACAATAAAGTGTTGATAAAATCCAACAAAAATTTGTTAAAAAATAATTGCTAAGCTATTCCTCATTAATCATATAAAAATGAAAATAAAAATTTTTTTTAACGATAATGATGATGATGATGATGATGTTTATTATCATCATACAAATTATTTTATACATTTTGTTTTATATTTTTTTTTATTATTTATTTTTACCTGATCTGAATCGTCATGCGTGTTTTTGCTGTCGGTGCTCATGCTTTGTACTGAAATATCTGATGCTCCCAGTGGTCCACCTGCTGAGTCTGGACCATTTGGTCCCAACATGCCCAGGCCCAGAGGGGGTCCCCTTAAATGTGGTGGATCATCATCATCATCCTCATCTTCACTCGCTGAACCCATTAAAGAACCTTGAATGAAATAAACATGAAATGAAATTTATAGCCGACTCGTTTTACTTTTCTTTCTACTGCTTATTCGCTTAAGCCTGGGAAAATTTTTCTTTAATTGTTTAACAAGCTCATCATGATCATTTTGGGCAAACAGTAAGACAACAACAACAACAATAATAAAAATTATGTTCAACTAATCTGAAACGTGTGTCAAATTTTATTCTGTTTGCAGAGATTCCTTTTCATGAACAAACAAAATAAAAATTTATTTCAATGCTGCTTGCTTGGCTGTTATTGTCTAATGTTAATCAAATGAGCTAAGAGTGAGTGGCTATATAAGCGGTTAACTGTGTTGGCAAAGAATTTCTAATGCACGTGTCTCCAATTCTTTTTTATTTTAAGCCTGAGACCTTCACTTTACTTGTGTCTGTCTCAAAAGTAAACTTCAAATACAGAATTTGTCCTTTCATTTGCCTGGTATTTAATGCATGACATTTAACACGCGTCCTTTCATTCAACCAGTTATTTAAACACACTCAATTCACTCATTCATTCATTCATTCACTCATTTACTGCGCTTCCCTTGTGTTTGTAATTGTTAAATAATTTGATTTGTATGTCTTGTCTTACCCGCTACTAAATCGACACACGTTTTCAATTTTGCATTTATTATTTCTTTTTAAATCTGTTTTTCTCTTCATGTAAATGCTTTCTATGCAAAATTGATACACGCTTAGCTGTACTTGCCCTTGTCTGGCAGTCTCTTAATATGAGTGGGTGTTGGTGTTCCTGTTTACAAAATTCCCTTTTAGTCAATTAAAGGAAACGGAAATGCAAAACATTCAATTGATTTGTACAGCAAAATAAAAAAAAGAGTTAAAAATCTTACTTGTTTAGAACTTAATTTAAGTGAAGAGTACGAAAATGATTTTAATTTTAATGTTTTTCAATCAAAATTTTAAAGCAATTTATTTTGAGCTGTAAAAACGAAAGGCTACCACCGCCACCCATATATTTTTTTTTTTTAATTTTTTTAGAAACTTAAAAGTTCGGAAAACAAAAATATATTTTTTTCTTTTTTTTTTATAAAAATTTTAGCCACAATCAAGATTTAAAAATTTTAAAAATGTTTGCTTACAATTTGTAAAATTATATTTTAAAGCTTAACTAAACATTTTATTCAAATCGGTGCAAGGGTACCACTGACTCCTGTATATCCTTTTTTTAATTTTAATAAAAACATTTTTGCCATTAATTAATTTGAAAATTCCAAAAACAAAAAGTTTTATTATTATTTTGTCAAAGTAAAATTTTTCACCACTATCAGCTTATAGTATGTAAAATAATATTTTTAAGCCTGCGTAACAATTTTATTCAAATCGGTGCAAGAATACCACTGACTACACGAATTTCAAGTTTTTGATTTTTCAAATATTTTCTCACATCAATTACCTTGAAAGTTATTGATATTTTTAAACTAAAAATTTAGCAACAATCAACACTTAAAAGTAAAAAAATGTTTGATAACAATTTGTAAAATTATATTTTGAATTTTTAGTAACAATTTCATTCAAATCGGTTAAGAGATATGACTGCCTCCAATATATCCTTTTTTGAAATTTCAAATTTTTAATTTTTTTTCATAAATTAGTTTGAAATTTCAGTAAATAAAAATAGCATGGGAATTAAAAAAAAATTAACATTTAAATTATTTATGTTTTAAAAGTAAAATATAAAACCCAATCAGGCCTTAAAAGTAGAAATATTGTTGATAGCAATTTGTGAAATCATATTTGAAAGCTTTTGTAAAAATTTCATCCCAATCGGTTCAAGGATGTGACTGTGTCTCATATATCCTTTTTCCAGATTTCACATTTTGTCAATTTTAATATTTTTAATTAATAGCTTGAGAATTAAAAAACTGGCTGAAAAGCATTATCTTGATAGTTTTAGCTGCCTTTGCCTTAAGTTTTACTTTTCATTTGCTACAGCTTAATTATTTTTTATTAAAAAATCTGCTACACAATTTCTGTTAAAATTTTGTTAGAAATACTTTTCTTTAACAAAACTTAAATCTCTTTTTTTTAAACTCAAGTCAAAGCCAAAAATATAGTATATGATTTGACAGCCATCTGTTTTCATTATGCAACAATTAAATCAATTCGTTTAAACTGTAAATCAAACTACATTTCTCTAGACAATTCAAAACACAAACACAACTAAAAATATTTAATATTTTTCAAACAAAAAAAATCCCCTGAGTCCTTAACTTAACTGCCTACAGACGATACAGAGTTAGTCTTACGACCTTATCTAACCTTAGACAGCTATTTTGAGGGTAAAGGAACAATTAATGGTTATGACTCTTGAAAAGTTGTTAAATTTAATGTTTTCGACGAATTTGTTTGCAGAAAGAAATAAAAAAAATACTTTTTTGCTGACGGATGTGAACAGTTGGCAAATTTAACAAACAAACCAAAAAGGAAGGAAAATAAAACTAAATGAAGAAACACTTGTTTGCAACTTTCGAAAAAAAAAAACGAAAACAAAAACCAATAAATTACAAGTTTATGATACATAATCTAATCCACAACAGATGAGGCTCATACACACAGTCATTCATTTTGGTTGAACAGCAAAAAAAATTCTAGTGGGTTGTTGATGATATTTAAACAGCCAAACAGGGAACAACCAAGAAACACCCTCATAACATCAGTTTTTTTTTTTGTTTTGCTAATGATTTTGGCAAAACCATACGTTTAAACAAATATCCAACAACAATTATTTATGAATGAAAAGAAGGAACAGAAAAAAAAAATTAAGTGAGAGGGCAAGATTTTTTTTTGTTTATATACAATTTTTTTTACACGATGTGGATTTTCAAAACTTATTTTACTGTTCACATTTTTTAAGTTGCGTAAGCGTTTTGAAATATCTAAACAACATTATCAGGATCTAGGGAGTCAAAACTGTAAACTGCTGTTTTTCAGCAAAGATACGTTTAGTGTGTCCAGAGTCGACGAAAGTCTGCTTAATTTGTTTTTATGCCACCACAGTTATATTACACTTACTTTAAGACCCTGGGCTAATTAATTGTGATCGAGAGAAATGCTTCCGTCCTCAAACTTTACTCCCCGATTTGTTGTTAGACTTTATATTTTATATTGTTCTTAGTTCGTACTCAATGAGAACTGTAAGCGTAACTCGAACTTTTAATCCTGCGAAAAAAAGAGACTAAAAACGCAAGAGGTTTACACACATCTATGATTTTCCATCTCTCTTAAATTTGCACCAGAAAAAAATACGAGGTACGCATTAGACCGGGCTTAAAATACCCATCCCAGAATTAAAAATTATTTCAAATGACGCTTTAAAACTGTTTTTTACGTGACCTTGATGTGACCGAGTTTTCGGTATTGGCCTTCTAAGACTTTCTTTCTGTTAATTCATTTGAAATTTTCTTATCTTTTTTCTTAACAGCAGAGCTGGAAAAGAAAGAAAAATAAAACAAAACATAAACAAATGCAAACATTTGCACTGATTTATTTGCACATGCAAAAACAATACAATTCACTTAAACGTACCCAGTCAGAAAACAAATTTTAATTGAGCTTATTAAAGTTTTTTTTTTTTTTTAATTAATTAATTTAATTTAATTAAGCTGTTTTTCGTCAAATTTATTAATTTATTTAATTGATGTAATTAAACTGATTTATTTGTTTAATTAAATTTATTTTAATTTAATTAAATTCATTAATTTATTTATTATAATTAAGCTGTAATTCGTCAAATTTATTAATTTATTTAATTGATTTAATTAAACTGTTTAATTTATTTAATTAAATTGATTGAATTAATTAATTAATTAAATTTGATTATATATTTTCATTAAAATTATTTAATTGATTTAATTAATTTTTTACTCATTTAATTTAATTGATTCCTTTGTTCAATCAAGGTGTTTTATTAAATTAATTAAACTGATTAACTGATTTAATTAAATTGTTTGAATTAAATTTTTTATATAAAGTAATTAATTTATTTAATTAAATTTAATTATTTGATGTTATCAACTTCATTAATTTTTTTAATTAAATTTTTTGTTGAGTTTATGGAACTTTTTACTAAAAATAATTTTATTCATTCAGCTAAATTAATTAATTTATTTAATTAAATTATTTTTATCAAATCGATTAACTAATTTCATTAGTTTAATAAATTTTTTTAATTAAATTTTTAATTGAGTTCATAAATGTAATTAATTGATTTATTTAAAAATATAATTCGCTTAATTAAATCATTTAGTTCATTCGTTTATATTAATTAAATTGTTTTAGTCGAATTAATTAATTTGTAATTTAATTTAATTTAATTAATTAAATTAATTTATGGATTTTATGATTAAGTCAAATTGATTAATTTAATTAAATTATTTGATTGATTTAATTAAATTTATTTCTTAATTTATTTATTTAAATTATTTTATTCAAATCAATTAACTGATTTTATTAAACTAAATTTTTTTAATGTAAATTTTAATTGAGTTGAAAATAAAAATCAGCTAAATTCAACAGTGTCGTGGCACATATACATAAACACGGCTGTCTGGTTCTTTGTGTGCTCACAAGCATTACACACTTATTTTTCATTTTTATTTACAAAATAACAATGCAGTAAATAATTCTGGAATTGTGGTATACTCTTGCTAGTAAACTAACAATAATTAATTCATTCACTCAAAAAATGCGTTTCTGTTTTTATTTTGTAGGCAGACGGATCGCAAAGACAATTATTTTGTTTGTGACATTGTTGTTTAAATCGTTTTGTTTTTTCGATTTAAATTTTTTGAAAGATTTGTGACCTTTCAGCAAACACTTATGAAATGTTTCGTTTCATTTCTTTCTTAATTTACAGCCAATTATTTATGCTTACGACTAATATTTCTGCTTAAGAAAAGAAAATCACTTTGCAAACGCATCGTTACAAGATTTTGCACACGTCAGTCAAGTGACAAGCGAATCAGTAAGTTTGAGTGTGTGTATTTGAAAGATTTGTTTTAAACTGAACACTGATGAATATTTCAGCAACAGCAAATTAAAAAAAAATATTTTTTTAAAAATTATTTGCGCTAAATGTTGTAGTAAAAAATTTCATAACCACTTCTAGTTATGGCATTTTTTGTTTTGTTTTTAGTTTTGCTACAAACATAAACCTCTAGACAGGCTTCATTTGATTATGAGCAGATGAATGTTGAAATTAAATCGTTACGTTATCATGCATTTGCCTGCATACAAGCGGGAATTAACCTAATTTTTTACAACACATTAAAACAAACAAATAAAAAAAAAAGAAGAAGAAGATGTAGAATTTCAAACAAAAACAAGCACTCGTATAAAACAAGCTTTTGTTTGTGGGAGGGGAGGGTGTGGGGGTTTTAAGAAAATAAGATTTATTTTTGGCTTATGGTTTTGATAAAATGCAGAATTTATTCACGTGGAAAATCCGTTGATCTGTGGCATCATCAGGCACACACACACACACAGCAAATCATTAAAAGTGGTACGCAGGCAGCAGCAAAAACAATATTTGTGTTTGTTGTTTAGCAACGACAGTTACGAGTATAAGTTACGTTATGCTTTGCAATAATTTTTTTTTTTGCACAATTATTTTTACTTTTTTCTTAATTTTTTGTTTTATTAGTGCGCGCTCAGGTTTGAAAATTTCTCTTTCGTTGGCTAAAATATTTTCAAAACTTGTGCTTTTAATGGTTTCACATAAAATTTATTTCAGCAACGTGTATGTGCTTGTGTGTGATATGTAACGCATTCACCTTTTGCTTTAACATTTTCGTATTTTCTTCAATTTTAAATGGCTCTCAAATCAAATAACCTTATCCATCCACTAGTACTTGTTCAAGCTCCAACACACACATTTTTGCACACTCTGTTTTCCAAGCAAACCTCTTTCATGTACAACCAGTATGTGACCCAATGCCAAATACTTCAGCAAATATCCAAAAAGAAAACCTGAACCTGTCAAATATCTTACATACACACATGCACACCTTTGTTAGCTGATATGCGTTTACTACACCTTTTAATAGATCTTTCATTCACTCGGTTCTTGTAGATAAAATTTGTTGTGGTACGTGTTTGTATTTGCTAGATACTGGCTGGCTGCTTGGCTGAGTGGCTGCTTTGGCTGTTTGTTATAGATTGTAGTTTCAACATGATTTTTCTGCATCATGGACCACATGATGCAAAACTAATTCGAAATTAATGTAAGTGTCGTGAGTACTCAAATAGAAACAAAGATAAAAAAATAACAAAAACAATAACTGCAAACAATTTGGGGGTAAGTTTCATGTACAATTTCAAGTTTATAAGGGTGAATTGAATGTAAACATTTACCATAAACAACAATAACCAAACAGCATTATAAATGCTACCCTACCCTGCACCATTTATTCACACAAAAGAAACACCAGCCAGCAGCATCTCTTTTGAATACTCGCAGCATTTAAATAAACAGGCTTAAGTTTAAATAACCAAGCAATTTAAACGTTTCAATTTTATTGAACAAAAAAAAAAAAAAATTAAACGATAAAAAATATTTCAACAATAAATCAACAGAGATCTGCCCTAGTTAGCCAGTCAGGGAAGTTGCATGATCAAAATCTTCATAAAAAGACTTAAGAATGAGTGAACGTCCAGGCAAAAAATTTATTACAAAAACTCTTTAAAACCGAATTGGCTAGAAAACACTATTGCTAGAAATGAATTTATTCAAGTGCTAGGAAATCTAGGACATTGTAACGTAGAATAAGATATGAACTAATTTCAAATTAAAAATTAAGTTACTCAATTAATTAATTTAATTAAATCAATATATTAATTTTAATAGCAAAATTTATGAATTAAATTAAAAATTTAATTAAAAAAAAATCATTAAATCAATTTTATAAAATCAGTGAATTAATTAAATTAAATCAGTTAATCAATATGACTAAAACAATTTAGTTAATTTAAATAAATGAATGTAATTAACTGAATTACATTTTTAGTTAAATTTAAGAATTCAATTAAAAATTTAATTAAATGAAATAATTATTTTATCTTAATGAATAAAATAATTTTAGTAAAAAGTTCCTCATTAAAAAATTTAATTTAAAGAATTAATAAATTTCAATAAATCAATTTATAAATTTAATTAAATCAGTTAATTAACTCAATTAAAAATTTAATTCCAGAAATTCCATTAAATCAATTAATTAGTTTAATTAAATCAATAAAGCAATTTGATTAAATTAATTAATTAAATGTATAAAACCATTAATTAATTTAACTGAAAAAAATAAATAATTTTAGTAAGAAGTTCAATAAACTTAATAAACATGTAATTTAAATAATTATTAAATTTAATTACATCAAATAATTAAACTTAATTAAATTTATTTAAATCAAATCAGTTAATTACTTTATACAAAAAATTTAATTAACTCGATTAAAAATTTAATTGACACAATTTATTTAGTTTAATTAAATTATAATAATAAAACAACTTGATTTAATAAATTAATCAATTTAATTATATAAGTAAAAAAAAATTATTATATCAATTAAATAATTATAATGAAAAAATATAATTAATTGATTAATTCAATCAATTTAATTAAACAAATTATCAGTTTAATTAGATTTAATTATATTAAATTTAATTAAATCAAATCAGTTAATTAATTTATATAAAAAATTTAATTCAATCAATTTAAAAATGAAATTGAAACAATTTATTTAGTTTAATTAAATTAATAAAATAATTTGAATGAAAAAAAATAATTAAATTTAATTAATTGATTAATTCAATCAATTTCATCAGTTTCATTAAATCAATTATTAGTTTAATTTAATTAAATTAAATTTTATTTAATTAAATCAAATCAGTTAATTAATTTATATAAAAAATTTAGAAATTTAATTGAATCAGTTAATTAAATTACATGTACAATTTAATTAACGGAATTGAGCAAATTAATCAGTTTAATTAAATCAATAAAACTATTTTATTAAATAATTTAATCAATTTAATTTAATAAATTTCTTTTTAATTTATTAAATCAATTAAATAATTTCGAAATGGATGAAACTTTGACATTATTTCTCTCTCTCTCTCTTTCTCTTTTACACAAAATTTCCAATTAAAATAAACATTCTCAAACCCTCTTTTTTTTGTAATTTTGTACTTCTTTTATTTCTCAAGCGTATAATTTATGCGTTACTTTGCAGAAATTCAAATGCCTGGGAAATAAAATGGGGTTAATTTGTATTAATTCATTTCAAAAGAAAAAAAAACAATTTCAAGTGCTAAATAAACAAGATGAACCAGCAGCTCACGGGACATTCATAAACCGTGACAAAATGATGCAGCAACACACTTGTTTAAACTAAACAAAAACATTTTAAACTTAAACACATTCAAGCACACATCCATACTATTTGAGCACTTGTTTTTGAAAATTTTCAAAGTTATGAGAGAGTAAAACAGCACAATGGGAAAGTTGAAAAAAAAATTCCTGTTCAGTGTAATTCAGGAAATATTGTGGGCTTCTTTAAAAATGGGCTTTTGTATCGAAACCATTCACAAACACACTAGTTTTATTCATGTCACTAGTCAAGGCAAACATACAAGGATAATAAATAGCAACAATAACAAAATAAAATGCGAGTACAAGAACATTTAATAACAATTACAAATAAACAGAAATAAAAAAAGGGAAAGAATTTAAAGTCCCAAAGAAGAAGGAAGGATGGCGGCTGATGTTACAAAACTGAATTTTATTATTTGGCTGCTTTTGTCAAATAATTTGTTTTGATTATTTTTGTATACTTGAATTTGGCACTTGTTTGTCTTCGCCACAAATATGTATTATATTTTAGTTCATCCTGCCACATCCTGATCAACAGCAGCCTATTTGCATGTCTATGCCTTCATTTTTTTTATTTGCTCTTCAAGTTTCACAACTACAAGTGTATTTTTTTTGTTTACTTTCATTTATTGTTGTTGTTATTGTTGTTGATCTAAGTTAACAAACAACAAATAACAACAATAACAAATACAAAAACGTTAATAAAAAGAAAACGAAAGAAAAATTGGAAAACTTGTGTTTTTGCTGTTTGCTTTTGAGGAAACAAACACCCACGCTTTCATATAAATAAAACGGGTGGCTGTTGCTTCAAATTTGTGTGTGTCGTTTTTTGTTGTTGTTTGTTTTTACTCTCCCCCTGTTTATTGTATGAATTTTTTATAATGTTGTTGTTATTCCCATTGTTGTTGTATAATTGCTATTTTATGCACACACACACACACGTTTACATTTACATTCAAGTCCAAAACATGTGTAATTGTATTTTGAGCATTTTGGGCAATAACAACAAAAACTATAAATTCTATATTTTCTATTATTTTGGTTTGTAAACAAAAAGGTGCCCCACAACTATGAACTTAAGAAAAGGTTCATGGTGAGCTTTACAGGACTCTAAAGCCGGCAAGTTTTTATTTTACAGGGAAAGTTCTTAATTATTTATTCCTGCTGTGTGTTTGATGTTCATGTTGCTTTTGTTCACCCTGTCTTGTGTTTGCTATTGTTAGACTGGTGAGCACTTGTATTTGCAGCCATAAACTAAAGTGTTGCTGAATGATTATTGAAGTTAATTTAAGTGATGCTTAAACAAGTGCTTGACATTTTTTTTTTGTAAGAGCTAACAACAACAACAACTGCAATAAAAAAAAATTAAAACATTGAAACATGTGTTGCAACAAAAGTTGTCTAAAAAACCCTCTTTTTACAATAAAAATAAAAGGGTAGGAAACCATGCAACGACGGCAACAATAACAATAATAACAACAAAAACACTAAGTATTTAAATATGTGGGTTATTTGTCAAGCACCAACACAAAATACTAAAGGGAACAGAGGGAGGTAGCTTCAAGCAAAAGAAGCTTGTTTTTAAACAATTGAAAACAAAATGTGCTTTTGTGAAATAAAATAAAAAAAAAACTCCCATTGAAATCTATTTAGGAAATAATTTTGGCTTATTTTCAAGCCCACTTAAACAAGATTTAGAGCATTTGTTGCTCTCAAGCTGTTAGCAAACATGAAGAGAATTTAAAATTTCAATTTTTATTAAAAAAACAGGGGAGATGAAAAAAATTAAAACAAAAAAGAAAACTAACAAAATTAAATAAAAAAAATTTTTTAAGGCCTTAGCGTACAGCTAAACATTTAGGGTATAGACACTAAACGGATCTGTGACTCCCTGAGTACACTGCCCAGTAATCAAAAGGGACTCTTAAATAAAATTTTAACAAGAAGAAAATGAAACTCAAAGCAATATTTCTCATGTACTTTGTCACTAGCTTGATATTCAAACCAGAGTTCGCAAGGAACGAAACGAATGCAAACGTTTCTCTGAAAATCTACAAAACAAAGCATTTGCATTTGTTTCGTTTCGTTTCTTTGTCAACTCTGATTCAAACACAATCCATTTACTTGCCTACTCCCCAGCACTAAAATAACTTCAACAAAAGAAAAAACAAAGACTTCAAATAAAATTTCATAAAGAAATACAAAGCTTATGGTTTTTCTTTTGTAAAATAAGAAATAAAAAAAAACTAAAATAACAAAGGAGTTGTGCCTTAAACAAAAACTCGATTTAAATTTTCCATCTTTGTAAAAATAAAAAAAAATAAAATTTTTTTTTTGTATTATTTTCTCTCATTCTTTAAAAAATATAGAGAAAACTTAAAAAAACCTATGAAATACTGCTTTTGACAACTTTAACAGAACAAAAAAAAATGTCATGCATTCATTCGTTGGTCCTGAATGAAATGAAAAAAAAAACACCCAAAAATAGAAAACAACATTTCCATTCAAAAATAACAAGTTTTTCTACTGCTTTTATGTTAACTTAGGCTTTTCTTCAGCTCTAGACCAAATAAAAAACACGTATTGGGCTCAGGGTAAAAAGGCAGGCAGCTAAATTTTCAATAAAAAAAAATTTTTTTTTTACAAATTTAATAAAATCAAAAAAAGTAAAAGTATATAAAGTTTAAGTTAAAGAAACTTTTTAAGTGGTTGACTTAAAAAAAACCAGTTGTCATAACCAAGTTGTCAGCACCGTAATTCTGTAACACAAACCAAAATGTTGTTTTAAATATTTTATGCTTAAATTATCGAATTATCATTGTTATAACTAAAAAATTTGCTTATAACAATTAAATTTAATGAAAAATTAATGAAAAATTTTTGTACCTACAAAATATTTGTTGAGAAAAAAATTTTGTTCAGACAAAATATTTGTTGGGATCGAATAATTGTTGGGTCAAAAATTTTGTTCAGATAAAATTTTTGTTGGAACCAATTTGTTCGGACAAAATATTTGTTGGGACAAAAATTTTGTGCGGATATAAATTTTTTCAAACAAAAATTTAGTGCGCACAAAAAAATTATTTATAACCAGTAGCTGAATTCAGCCAAAGTTTTTGGCTTGAAATTAATAAAAAAATCACAGAAATATATTTCTCTCTTGCTATTACCAACAAAATTTTAAATAATTCAAGTTTATGTCTAAAAATTTGTTTTCTTAAATTATAAATAAAAATAAGAAACATGATTTAAAAAATTTTAAATAAAAAAATTTGTTTTGAGGTTTCTGCTCTGCTGCTGGTTTTTTTTTTTTTTTTTTTTTTTTTTTACAGAAAATCAATGTCTTAACTGTCAAGCACAAAAAATCCAAACTTGTGAAAAAGAAACGGGAAAAAGTTTTACTCTCTTCCACTTTAAAGAGTGCTGTAGTGTAAAGAAAAAAAAATGAAAATAAAATTAAAGCAAAATACAAACATTAAAAAAAAGAAAAACATGAAAATACATTTCGGTTGCACTTGGCTGATTTCTGGGAAATTTAATGCAGCAAACTTTACTGCTCGCATTCATGCCATAATAACGTTCAAGCAAAAGGCACCAAAAGTAAAAATAAAAAAATAGAAACTTTTGTACAATTTGGCTTTAAAGTTTTGCAGTTGAAAAACTAATTTTACTCTTTAAGGAGAACTAAAAAAATATCAAGGACGCGGGGACTAGAGTTAGTGCCTTTAGAAGAATAAAGGCTTTACTAGAAAAAATAAAAAAATGTGCTTGTTGGCCCATTCACTATTTATTTTTAAAACGCATCTGTTTTCTAATAATAATTTTCCAAGGGGTGTCAACGGCAAAAGTTTGTGAGAGAGAGAGTGAAGAAAGGGCGGCCTTTCTTTTTGTGTTTTCTGCTCTTTGCTAGTGATTGACATTTGTCTTTAAATGTCAGTTTATTTCTGTATGTGCTGCTTTGCCCGGCATGTGTGTCTGACATGACTGACTTCACATTAACTAAGAATTTTGTTTTTCCCAAGAAAAACACTTTTTATTTTAATGTTTTTTTTTCATTGTTGTTGTTACAGAAAAAGTATTAAGATTGTTAATAAATGATTGCTAAAAGTAAATGATATTGACTAGACAGCACGCAAACATTTTAACTTGAAAACATAAAATAATAAAAAAAAAAAATTCTTTTCAAGTTAAACACACAAAAAATTTTCAATTTTGTTTTGTATTTAAAAGAACAAAATTTTTGATTCATCAATGTTTAATCTAACTGCTTTAAAGTATAAAGAGTGACATGTTAAACGCTTTTGTGCAGTCGCACATGCTTTTATCAGGAACTCCCTCAACAAAAATAGGTTTTCCTTATTGACCCTATAAAACCCTGAAGAAATAGAAAGGCTACATTAACTTTCTATTTCGTTTTTAAGTAAAAATTTATGATCATGCTGAAAATGTACACCATAAAGGTTGGTGATAGGCGACTGGTCAAGTTGTTGGTCGTTTTCGATTATATTGACCAAAAAATTTTTAATGCGCTGTTCAATTGTGTACCTCACCATGGTTGAATTTGTTAAGCACTGCAGCAAAGAAATGTCAAATTAAGTTGGGCAAAAAAACTTGACGTTGGGGTTAAGGACTCACAATTTATATCGGTTGAATTATGGTCAAACCACCCTTTATAAATAGAAAGAAGGAGAACGTGTTTAGCTGTTTTAGGAAGCTCTTTAGCTGTTTTCGGACCTGCTTAACTATTTTAAGCAGCAGTTTCGTTATTTACATAGTCAGGAAAAACCAACGATTTGACAAGTTGCTTTTTGCCGAATTTTATGTTGTAGGGCATCAATTTGTATTAAAAACTACTATGTTACAGAAGAGAAAATCAGTTTACTGTTGCAATTTAGGCTTTGGAAAAAGCCAATTATTGAGAAAACAGTTTTGTGCATCAGGAAATCTTGCCTGTGAGATTTCTAAAGAGGTTACAAAACATATGGCGTCAGGTGGCATCATAAAATTAAAGAAATCTAGATTTTGTGATCTCCATATAATAAAACTTATAAATACAGGGTGGGCCAAAAGAAACCAAGGTGTGTAAAAGTTTAATAACTTTTTTGTTTATTAACTTTTTTTTATTTTTTCTTTCAGATTATATAATATACAAAATGGAAATTTTTTTACAGCTTCGCACTGCTGGGCTCTTTTTAGAGCATTTTCCATAACATCTTTCAAAACTTGTGGCTGTAGCGTTCGAATTTCTGCAACAATGTTTGCCTTGAGTTCAAGGATTGTCTCTGGCTTGTTCACATACACTCGCTCCTTCAAAAAACCCCAAAGAAAATAGTCGGGTGCTGTCAAATCTGGCGATCGCGCTGGCCAAATAATTTCCGAATTTCGAGAAATTATTCGCTCTCCAAAAATTTGACTTAAAAGTGCCATTGTGTCTCGGGCAGTATGGGCAGTGGCTTCGTCCTTCTGAAACCACATACCAGGTCTGTTTTCAAGAGCAGGACATAAAAAGTTTTCTATCTTAAAACGATACCGCTCTCCATTTACGGTTACAGCACTTCCATCTTCATTCTCGAAGAAGTAGGGCCCAATGAAATTTTCAGATGTGATCCCACACCATACTGTACACCTGATGGGGTGCAATTGGCGTTGATGAATGGCTCTTGGATTTTGAGAACCCCAGAACCTACAGTTCTGCTTGTTAACAAAGCCATTAAAATGTCGACGATATGCTCTTTGCGTTAAAATAATTGATCTCTGGTTTAAATAATAAAATTCTATTGTTCTGGTTCTCTGTTCAGTTGTGAACCTCTCCATTATAAATTCTCCAAGTGTTGTCTATATAATCTGAAAGAAAAAATAAAAAAAAAATTAATAAACAAAAAAGTTATTAAACTTTTACACCCCTTGGTTTCTTTTGGCCCACCTTGTACTTATGGCAGCTGAAGCCACAGGGCTAGTAATAGAGAATCTTGTTAGAAATTGGATTTTTCTTTTTAATTAAATAAAAACTTTCAGTTGTAAATGCTGTAATGCCACTCTCCTAGAAGCCTTTTGCTGAGAGAACTTTTCCCCCTTTGCCCGGCAATTGAGTATCAGTGGGAAGCATTACCTGCAAAGCTTTATTGCGATTATGAGAACCAAATTTGTTGCTGACCAAAAACTTAGATAATCGAATTTTTTAATTGTGACAATAGAAAATTATTTTTAAGAAAACTAAATTTTGGCTTGCATTAACGAATTTTATTTAATGAAATTTAAAAATTCTGTTTTTACATTTAATAACAAATTAATTTATAAAAACCAAAGTTGTTTTCTAAGTGAGAGCTTTTGCTTGTGAGAGCTAAATTTGTTTCCAATAAAAAATTCAGTTGTTATAATCAATTTTTTTTATTTGTAGTAACTAAAATGCCATAATATAGAGCAAAGTTTAGTTGGATCGATTAAAAAATTCCACGATCACAACTGAATTTTTGATTGGAAACAAAATTTAGTTCTCACAACCGAACTTGTTTTTTCAGAAGAATGAAGAACCTTCCACTTACACAGGTATCTTATTAAGGGACCTTCAAAGTTTTATATTTTTTTAGCAGCTGCAAATTTCTTTTAAATGCTAAATTTGCTTAAATATTCTTAAATAAATAAAAACAAAAAAGGGAATAATTTGCCAGCAGCCAGTAATTAGCTTGCAGTGTCTAGCAAATTGCCTAGTCTGCTTATTTGGCTCGTTTTGATAACAACCAGAGAAAACAGAAACATTTTGTTACTGATATCAGCAAGAGCACACTTTCTTGTAATACTTAAGGGTTTACAAGGCCCGGTTTGTACTTTCCTTTAAAATAATATTAAAAAGAAAAAAAAATACACAAAAGGGAAATATATACGAGTAAATCGCTTAAAATAATATTTTTATACAAACGCGTTGAAATGAAAGAAAAACACAAACATTTCAGCAGTATTTCGAATGTCAGTCAGGCGATACATTTCTGAAAAACCAAACAAGACCTTTTTTTTGTTTTTTTTTTTACTGAAAGCATCCACAACCACAGCTATAGCTACAGCAGCAACCGACTAGATTTAGTTTTATTTTTGCATATTTATTTCTTTCCAATATTAAATATATTGTTGCCATAATCAACCAACCAACCAACCGGCCACACATTCCCTGCCACTACAAATCATACCAACAACAGAAACAGCCTTTCACAGCCCAAAACATAAAAAAAAACAACAACTTGTATATCAATTTCAGGTAATCCTCTACAAAATCCTTTTAGTTTCCTGGCGAACGCGTTCGAATAGAGGAATTAACTGCTGCGTATATTTCTACGTTAAACATCTCTTTGTGTGTTTGGGTGTATTTCTGTGTGAACCTGCCTGCCTCTACTCCTTACCCTGCTAAAGTATTTTCTTTTTTTTTTTCATTTTGTTGGTTTTATATTGTTTATACAACCTCAAGGCATTAAAATACATTTTCATTTTTATAATTTTTTTTAGTTGTTTTGGTTTTCTTTTTTTTTTATCTCGCTTCCAAAAATATAAATTTCAAGACTGTGTGTTGTTTGTGCTACTCGTACTTCTACTATTTCAAATAATTTTTTTTTTTACGATTTTATTTAACCAAACAAAATATACATTTTTTTCTGCACAAGAGCAATAAAATGGAAAAGAAAAACTTGTACTAGTGCAATAAAGACAAAATATTATTTTATATAAAAACCATATTCCATAAAATAAATTGTATTCTAATAGAAACTCAGCAACTGAAAAGATTTTTAAACATTTTCGTCCTTTATTTTATATAAATTTTATTTGTTGTCTAGTAGTTTTGCCAGCCAACGGTTGTTTGGTTCGAGCAATATAATATTTAGATTAACAGCACTAGATCCATGGCTACCCAATGCTATACATTTTTTTATTAATGAAACAAAACTCTCAAAGCTTCTTCTGTTATCTGCAGAAAATACCCAGGAATTGAACATGTGACTCCCAGACTCTAAAGGGCTTCTAAAAATATTAAGTAAGTGAAGTAGAACATGTCGCGTTAAATATTTTTTAACTGAACCCGTTACGTTTTTTATTATTAATAAATATCTTTTTAGTATTTATGGCATTTTTATAAATATGTTTAGGAGAAATATTTATAAGTGGATAAATACGTTGACTTTTCAAGAAGATTACGGAATGAGTTACATATCATTTTAAAGAGTAGGTCATCTAGATTTGTAATCTACCGCCCAAATACTCAGAAGTTACTTTGGACTATTTTTAAATTTTTTTTTTAAATTTCCATATACCCCAGCTCTGAGGGATTTTAGTGACTTTCGGATGAATAATAGAAGATTGCGGGCTGGCAGGTATATCATTTAAAAGGAGAGGCTGTCTAGATATGTAATCTACCGCCCAAATACTCAGAAGTTATTTTGGCCTATTTTTAAAAAAAATTTAAAATTTTTTGAAAGATATCCTAAATTTTGAAAGAGATTTATTAGACATACCAGAATCCCTATTGTTATCAAAAAAGGTTCCTTATGGATAAAGTGCGTATTTAAGTTAAAGTTTTTTGGGTATTAAGCGACATTTACTACGACATCTAAGTCAATTAACATTAAAAAAGTTTTAAGCATTTCTTTCTATACACCAGGACCACACACAGCAAGTTTAGTTGGGCAATTCTTGATTTTGTAGGAGAGAGAAGAAAGAGGAATGGAAAGGGGTACAAACTTGCTCGCAATTAATTTTTGTTCACTCTTCGTATCTTTTATAAAGATTTAAGAAAAGAAGACGGGTAGTTTGAGGCTCAATGAATGACTGTATAAGAATGCTAAAATTGAATTGGGAAAGAATTGCCCAACTAAACTTGCTGTGTGTGGTGCTGGTCATGCTTTAATTTTTCTTTTAATAAAAATTAAAAAAAAAAAAAAAAAAAAAAACATTTATTGCACTCTTTTAAATGACTGCTGAATAAATTTTCGTAATTTTTTATTTTAGCCATTTATGACTAGCGCTGTTATTTAAGCTGCTGCTGTTACAACAACGTGGGGAAATAAATTTGCCGTCGCAAGTATTTTAAATCAACCAACAACAAAAAACAACAACAACAACAACAACACTTACATTATTTTGCTAAATGCCAATCAAAATTCATCTATCGCATGTTTGGTTGGTAATGTCTCGTGAACAAGAGAATTGAAGAGAATGAAATGAAAGAATGATTTAAAACAACAACAAAAATGAATAGAAAAGTAGCTAGAATTTTATGTTGCCACATTATTATTATTATTGTTTTTTTTTCTAGTTCGAAATGTTTTTTTTTTTTTTAATTTTTATTTTATCTGTCTGTTCGAGCATTTAAAAGAAACGTTTTATGTGTTTATGTGTTGCTTATAATGTTTACTGTTACAGAGTGTCCAGTCTGTTGTTGTTGTAGGGATATTACGATATTTTCGTCTAAATAAAAAAGGGGCTGTCATTCATATTTTTTTATTTTTTTTAAATACACAACACACGCACACATGAATTTACTCGTATTTGCTTAGACAAATTTTATATACTCCTTGTAGGTTCTAAAGGGTGTTTTTTTATAGACGTATAGAACTTTAAATTGCAATAAAACAACGATGGATTATTCGATTGACATGAATTTTATTTATCCGAAAGATAATCTTGTGGCATTACATTTTAAATATGATTTCTGGCATATGACCGCCACGGCTGGCTCGGATGTAGTCCAATCTGGACGTCCAATTTTCGATGACTTTTTCCAACATTTGTGGCCGTATAAAGGCAATAACACGGCGAATGTTGTCTTCCAAATGATCAAGCGTTTATGGCTTATCCGCATAGACCAATGACTTTACATAGCCCCACAGAAAGTAGTCTAGCGGTGTTAAATCACAAGATCTTGGAGGTCAATTCGCAGGTCCAAAACGTGAAATTAGGCGGTCACCAAACGTGTCTTTCAATAAATCGATTGTGGCACGAGCTGTGTGACATGTTGCGCCGTCTTGTTGGAACCACAGGTCCTGGACATCATGGTTGTTCAATTCAGGAATGAAAAAGTTGGTAATCATGGCTCTATACCGATCACCATTGACTGTAACGTTCTGGCCATCATCGTTTTTGAAGAAGTACAGACCAATGATTCCACCAGCCCATAAAGCGCACCAAACAGTCAGTTTTTCTGGATGTAACGGTGTTTCGACATACACTTGAGGATTAGGTTCATTCCAAATGTGGCAGTTTTGTTTGTTGACGTAGCCATTCAACCAGAAGTGCGCTTCATTCAAAATTCGCTTATAAAAATCGGGAACTATGGCAATCTCGTTCGAAATAAAATTGCACTATTTGCAAGCGTTGTTCAGGCGTGAGTCTATTCATGATGAATTGCCAAACCAAACTGAGAATAAATCACTTGACAGCTGTTAAATCGGTCGCCATCTTGAACAGTAATGCCAACTTAAAGTTCTATACGTCTATAAAAAACACCCTTTACTACAAAAGTGAGTTTCATTTTTAACAGTGTCAGACGTTTTGTTTTTAGTAAATTTTTTTTTTTTGGAAACAGTTACACCTCTTCTTTGCTTTCCCTTCGCTCTCTTATTATATTTTTAACACAATATTTGTTGTTGTTTGTGATGTTGAATGATTTTCTAATGGGAAATTTTAGCTTTCAATTTTCATATTTTTTTATACCCAGAAAATGAAGAAAATTTAAATATTTCGTTTGTAAATTTAAAAATTGAGTTTTCAAATTTTGTTTTAAAGCGTTTATATTTTAAAATGCTTAAAAAAAATTAAAACAATTAATTTTTTTAAGGGTCTTAGGCCAATGAAGGCCTTGACTTAAACAGATATTCGGGTTTGTTATTTATTCTCTTAGATTTCGACACCAATATGGTGTCAATTTAACACAATTTGTTGTTAAAATGACACCATGCGTTTTGAAAGTAAAAACAAACGTGGTTGATACACTAATGAGACCATTTGTGGGCTTTTTGATAACGCATGATGTGATTGTTTCTCTAATAATGGAAGCAGAATCACAAGCAATCGATATAGAGAAACTCGTATGAAAATTTTGAATGTTTTTTTTTATATAAAAACACCAAAATTTTGTTAGTTTTCATTTCATATCGAATGCAATAATTTGAATCCAGTCTTCACCCTAAGGGATGTCAGATTAAAGTGAATATTAAGACAATGAAAAGACAGAAGAAATAGTCCGAAAAGATGGGATTAGTAGTATTGAAACACTTAATCAGTCGAAATGGTCTCTTTAGGTTATGTAAGAAACACAAAACATGTGCTTTGTTAATGTGAAGGTCTAATTTGAACCCGTTTTCATTTCTTAGGGCATCACTAAATACAACTGTGTGACTTGGTGCACAAACCACCTAAAGAAGTCTTTCAATTCTTAATAATTACCAGACTTAAGGAGATTTTGTAACTTGAAGGTAGTGTCACAATAGGTTTTTTCAGGTCGACCCGATGAGGTTACTTGTGCTAGGCCAGTATCAGGTTCTATGTCACATATTCCCTATGTCACAATCCTCCTTCAGCCCTGCTTAATTGGAGGATCATTAAAAACTTTTAAATAAATTTCAATAGACAGGTACTTTCATCAGGTACTTTTTATTTATTATTTTACACTTCCCCCTCATTTACAAGTTAATAACATTTTTAATGGTAATTTATGAGTGAAATTCTTCACAAAAGACCGAAAAACTTTATTATGCGAATAATTTTACAAGTCAATTTATAAAACATTTTCTGCCAGTTTGTTTATTGTCTCTTTGGAAAAGAACTAAAATATTGAAATGTGCCAGTGAATAATACGTTTATGGTTTTGTACTTTAAAGGGCACAACCCAAAAAAAAACAGACCTTCTTTTATTGTTTAATCAAGCATAAATTCAACTTGTAACTGTGTAACATCACTGTAAAGTTTGAAAAGAAATTTCCCCTTTTTTCCAAAGTCATTTAAACTGCTTTACGTGGAGGGGGTACTTGAAACCCCAACAACACACTCTTAAACAACACAGGCTATTTAAATATAAAAGAAAGGGCATTATGTCCCTTTTAATGTTGCTCATAGCACAATATTGATGCGTTACGAATTAAATTTAAACGTAACGCAATACATTCAATTCATTCATTCATTCATTCATGCGTTCTTTCGTTCGTTTGTTTGCTTGCTTTTGCTCTATTCAAGGCTTTAAGTATCATATGAGTGCAGTGCGTATGGATGTAGTGGATGCATACACACATTTTCGACAGATTAACATTTTGTTTCTTGAGCGATTTATTTCCAAACATTCGTTATTCGTTTCAGTTTATATTTTTTCCGCTTCTTTCTTTTCCAATACTGCTTGACTGGTTTTATTTTTGCATGGGCGTTTTATATTCTTTTTTTTTTTTTTTTGTTTTGTTTGTTTGTTACGAAAGACTGTTTAGTGTTTTGGGTTTGTTTGCCAGTAAACTGTGCAGGGCAGTGCAGTCAGTCCAGTCTCTAGTCCGGTTGTTTATTAGTTGCGTGTGGCACTTTGGTTCTATAGTTTCCTCTTCACTTGTCCATTTTATTAGTTTGGCCAAAAATTTGTGTAAAAAAAGGAAAAAAAAAACATTGAATACAACTTACAACTTTATTACTTTAAAAGCGTGTTAAATTGTCTGCAGAAGAAATAAATTTTAGGCAATACGTTCTCGAGTATTTGTTGCCAGACATCGAAAAGGGGGAGAAACGTCAGCTTTTTTTTATTAAGACACTGGGTGTAAGCTCAGTTCATTTCAGGCATTTAATAGATAAACTAACTGCAAGAAACACATGTTGAAATCAAAACAACAAAACAAAAAAAAAAAAAGGCTGAAGAAAATATGAAATCACTTCAATTGAATGTGTGAAAGTGAAAGAAAAGAATCCGTCGGCAGACTAATTATAAGAATAAATTAGGAAATTAAAGAATTTAACAAATATTTTGATAATTCCTTCGCTGTTCCAAATACGCCAAATTGTAAAAATTTGTTTCAATTTACAATTAAAAAAAAAATGGTCAGCGAATTCGATAATTATGTCACCTTGTATAGACTCGCCTTGAATTATTCTTAAAAGAAACACCTTAGTGGTTCCAATAAATGAAAATGAACTACTTTCATGCATTACAAAATTGCTTTAAAAATGCGTTCCGAATTGTTTAAATTCGTCTGGAATTTGAAAGAAAATGGCCCAAAATCAAATGGCATTTTTTTGTCTAATAAAAGTGTTGCATATCCAAGAATGTTTACGTTCTATTGGCCAAAAAATGTAATAGTTAAAATCAATATTATGTTCTGTTCCCAACATGTTGCATATAAAAGATGTTAAATGTTACATGTTTTGCTCTCAATTTATAAGTGAAAATGAGATACTGCCCTTTTTACAACTCTGACAACTACTTGTTTATACAATTAAGCTAATTATTTAGTCAATAATTATATGAAACATTTTCTCCGTCAAGATATTCTTCATAAAAATCCATTATTGGTCACTTTTAAGCAAAAATTAATTTTTATTTATTTTAAGTGCAACGTTTTTTTGCATCAGCTGTTTTTTAGTTGTGTTAACGTAATCGTATTTCGCAAATCGTTCTAAAAGCGATAAACATATAAAAATTTTGTAGGATAAACTTATTTTTGTTCTATTGAAACCACAAAAAAGGCATCACTTTGTGCAGTTTTAGGCAACCTGTTTAAAATATTACATAATTTAGAAGCAGAATGTTTTTTGAGAATAGAAAATGCCAGTAGTCACACTAAATACATGAAATTCTTATTAAAAAAAAGTCAGCTCTTAATAAAAGCGTATTTCTTTCTGACTATGGTTATGGCCCAAAGAGTTTGGCTTTGTTATGAGTAAAAGAATAAATTTAAAACCCAACACAATTTCTGTAATTAAGCACAAATAAAGATTAATATTTTGTTAAACTTTTAATTTCCAAATAGAAATTATTACATATTCAAAAACTAATTTATAAATTTTGATTTAAAAAAAAATTATAAAAAACGTTTAAATTTTTTATAATTTTTTTAAACAAAATTTTATTATGAACTTCTTATTTTGTTGTTGTTTAATTCACCAAAATAGCTTAAAAAAATTGAAAATTTTTATTTTTAATAATTTCGAAAATTCGAAATTAAGTTCGAATTTTCGAACATGGTTCCAAAATAAATATTTTGCTTTTTAAAGTTTTTTAAAAGTTAATTTTACAAAATTAATGCTCCTGCAACGCTTAAAATCTTTGACTTCATTTTTTAAGTAATTTATATTGAAATATAAATGTTGTACGATTATGTAAATACCCCTAGAAAAATAAAAGCATAATTTTTGTTTTGTTGTGCAGTTGTAGGCCACCTCTAAAACCAAATCTGGGTATACATATAGCGTAAATCCTGCTTGTTTGAGTTGTCCGCCTGCCAGCCTCTTTCCCTGTCTCTTTCTGTTTTACTTGTCTAATACTCGTGTGTATACATTAATGGCATGAATGGCTTATAGTAAAAAACGTTTCACTGTCTGTCTATAAAAATTCAAAAAAAAAAAAAAAATTGGAATGATTCTGTTGCACTGACTGACATAACTGTCATGAGCGTTATGTGTAAAATGCACATGAGAACGATAACATGTGTGTGATGATACCAATCTGAAATATAATGAAAATACACAAATTTTATATGAAAAGCCAGTTGCACAGCCAAGTATTTTTTTTTTAATAAAATTTGCTTGGTATTTTCATAAATTTTTACCCAGGCTTGTATTTTTTTTTTTTTTTTATTTTTTTATTATTATTCAGTCTACATCTTTACGCATCATCATTTTATTATCTGTTTGGCAAAACAGACAGCTTGACTGTGTACGCCTTGGCTTGGCTCGGTTTGGCTTGACTAACGTGTCTTTTTGAGTCTGTCATTTCATTTACACTTTTCATAAATATTACGTTGATAAGGTTAAACAATAACAACAGCAACAACAACTATTTTCTCTGGTCTGATTGACTTATTTTATTTTTATACAAATAAATTTATTTTTTTTTGTTTCGCAATATTTTGCTATTAAAAATAATACAATTTAGCATGAGAGTTTACGGGAGTGTGTGTATTTGTGTGTTTGTGCCGAGCAGCTACACCCGTTTTGAGTTTTTCCAATTTCCATAAAAAGTGTGGGTTGCTGATGGTTGAATTTATATTTTCGTCATCAAGACTTCCCTGGCCTTTACAGGCATTCATTTTTAATTCTGTTTTAAAATTAAGATCAAAAATCAGCTTAAAACTGATATTTTTCTAGAGTATGTTTTTCTGTCTGCATTTTTGTTTGTTTGTCTGTTCGTTCGGCTGTCTGTATGCCTGCCACTTTGGGTCTTACGTTGACGATCTATTGATTGATCTTTTTTCTTTCATATGCTCGTTTATAATTCCTTTTTTGTTTGTGTTTAAACAAATAATAAAGTCAACAAACCATGTAATTTTATCTGGCTTTTGTCACAAAATACTCTACTTGTGTGTTTAAGCTTGTGCCTGCGTGTGTGTGTGTGTGTGCTTGTCATTGTCAGGCCTGTAAATTTTCATTCTAATGCTCTAAACTAGATTTACCACCACATGTGAGGTCTTTCTTTGTCTATTGTGTGTTTAGTTTTTTCGGTTTTTTTTTATTCAAAAGGGATTTATTAAGGATTAACAAATTGCTTTAAACGTTTGTAATTTTATTTTTTGTGTTATTGATATTATTTTTTTTTTTGTGAACAAGATTTTTATTTAAAATCCTTAAATGAGAGACTAGTAAAAAAATGTTCTTATTTTCTAATTTCACAATTTAGTAGTTTTGAAAACTGGGCTGCCGCTGAATTCTACAATTTAACAATTTAAAAAAATTATTTGCAAAAATTGTAATTTGTCTATTTTTATAGCTATAGCCCTTGTTTAATTAGCTCTTCACGTAAGCTACTTGGATCTTCAGTGAATTGCTTTCAACTTTTAAACATTCATCATGAAACTAAATTAAAAAATTCCCAAACAAAATATCAAAATTTTTTATTTAAATTATTTATTTAGTTCAGTTATAGTTGGTGTATTAAACTCCTAACTTGGATGTTATTAAATTTATATTTTGTCTGGACAATCTTGAATTGAGCTGCTGCAACTTGTATTTAATTGCATTGTGTGCATAGAAAAAATTTTCAATTTGCTATGGAAGGCAAAATATTAAACAAATTAACTAAAGTAATATTTTCGATAACATTTTGAAATGTAAGTCAATGAATTGGCGGCAAAAAATATAATTTCAATAAGGAGACAAAAGAATTCGGCTGCTCAGCATATACTTTATTCATATAATAGCTTTTGCTTTCAAGACACATTTTTCGGAATGATTTGATCACTAAAAAAAATTTCCCACACAAATTTTATTGGAAAGACTTCCGTTCATGGATTTGATTAGTTTTGTAGTGATGCGGTTTTTAGCAAGATAAAGCATAGAAATCGCATTAAATCAAAATACTAAATTCTTTTTTAAAAAACTATAAATTTCAGTTTTTAACTTTGAAGTTGGAAAATAATTAAATTCGCCTATAATTTATTTTAAATAAATAAGTTACAACAAGAATTTTATGCTTTTTTTATTTTTTATAGAAAACATAATTACACAGATTCCTAAATTAAATTTTTTTGTAAAAAATTAAAGATATTTTGATTTTTAAGCTAAGGTTTTTTAACCTTTTTCTGGCTCTCTTTTTAACTTTTTTTAGTCCAATTTAGCTTATTTTTTTCTAGCTCTTGGTAACACTGTTTGTTGTCATTAAATTATTTTCCTGTCTTGAATGTTTTGTTTGTTTTTGGTTTAAAAGTCGAATTAGCTTTTAAGCATGTTATTTCTTTCTTTTTATTTTACATTTTATTTTTTTATTTAATTTAGTTCAAAGTGCTCCAATTTCACACCTTAAACTTAAAGAAAAAAAAACATGTTTTATAATATAAATATTAAAAAAATATTTGAAATAGCAAAACCATAAGTTGCAAGTGATAAGCTTGGCATATTAAAAACAAAACACTGAAAGAAATTTTTTTAAGCCAACTAAATCTATATTTTGAAATTAAATAAATTTTGCATTTTTTTTACACAGTTAAAAAAAAGCACAATATATTTAATTTAAGAATTTAGAATTTCATTTAAAAATTTAATATTTTTATTATGCTTTTTTTAAATTAAAATTAAAAATATCCTACATTTCTTAACAGCAGAATTATAAAAAAAAAAAATTAAAGAAATTTTATGTCACATTCATTAAACAGAAAAATTAAAAGTAGATACACTACCCTAATTGGGTTAATAATATTGAATATTTTTTGGTAAATTAATCTTCTAAAAAGTGGAAAAAATCTTAAAAAATTTAACTGATTTTTATACAAAACATAATAATTTATTGTAAGATTTTAAAAAATTTTTATGTTCATCAATTTCGAAAATTCGAAAATAAGTTCGAATTTTCGAACATAACTTTAAACTTAATATTTAACTTTTTAAACTTTGAAAGCTTTTTTTTAAATTAATTTTAAAAAATAATTTCGAAATTAAGCAAATTTTTAATCATGCTAATTAATTGATTTTGATCAAATATACAATAAAGCATTATTGAGTTATTAAAATTATAAATTTTCTTAATATCGAAAATTAATATACTGGTATTTTAAAATTTTGCAAGTTTTTTTTAAAGTATTTTGCTAAATAATTTCAAAAATAATTTTTTTTTTAGTCACCCTAATTGCTGGATTATGTTAAAATACATTGAAACTTTAATATTAGATTTTTTTTAAATCATCTTAGAAAATTATTTCTAAATTAAGCTGGTTTTAATTATGTTTCCTATTTGATTTTAATAAAATACATTTAAAAATAAATTATTAAGACTTTTAAAGTATTAATTTTTTTAATTTCGAAAATTCGAACTTAGCTTCGAAATTTTGAAATTATATTAAAAATAAATCTTAAAACACCAATATAATAGTTTTAAAATTATGTTCGAAAATTCGGAGCTAAGTTCGAAGCTAAGTTCGAATTTTCGAACATAATTTTAAAACTATTATATTAGTGTTTTAAGATTTATTTTTAATATAATTTCAAAATTTCTACCCAAAAATAAAAAAAAATTTATTTTTTTTCAGTGCATTTGTTTGCTTAAAGGCCCCATTTTTAAGTTTATTTAAAAAAATTTTTTTTTAACTTAAGTGTGTGTTTTTTTCTCACTCTGCTGTTAAAAGTTTGTTTTTTATGATTTTTATATAGAGATCGAAACGTAACAAAACTGTAAAACCTTTTTTATTTCAGTTTTATTTTTATTAAAATAGTAAAACAAAAAATAAAAAAAAAATAAAAAATGAGTACCAGTAATAAACTTTAGCCATAAAAAATTGAACTAAAAATAAAAATGAAAAAAAAAGCAAAACACTCACTCACACGTATGTATGCAAGTACATACAACTTGTGCTTTAAACATTCACTCGTGCTTTGACTGCACTTGACTAGCAAACATTTTTTATGCACCAGTTACAAATAGTTTAAAGGGTTTTTTGATGGGTTTTTCTCAAGAATAATTTGCTTTTTTTTTGTTTTTGGTTTCAATGGTAATTCTAAAGAATTGTAGTGATTTTTATGTTTTAAAAAAATTTTAAGGTTCAGCCAGTCAGTTCTGCTTTTTTGTTAAGTTTAAAATTGAATTGCATTTGAAAATTATGTTTTGTGGTGACTTTAAGTTACAAAAATAAAACATTTTTTTCCAATAGCGCAATAATTGGAATAGCTTCATAATAAAATCACAAGCAATTTTTAAGTTTCAATTTAATTTGTTAAACTTAAATTGACTGATTGAAATTAAGCTTTTGTATTTTTATTGTTGAGCTTCTTTGAACCACCGCTTTTAGTTTTGTGTGTGTGTATGAGTAATTTTTTTTTATTAACACTGACATTAAATCTGGTTTAAAAATATTCTAAATAATTTATGACCTTTTTTATTTGCAAAATATTCACCACAATATTTGCCAATTGTGTGTTAATGAAGGTTGTTTTTTTTTTTTTTTTTTTTTCTTAAAGAAATTTATGACAAACTGTAAAATTTTCAAATTAGACGTAACATCAATCAAGTCAACAAATAAAAAGTTTTGCAACTCACAAAATAAACAAAATATATTATTACTCTCTAACGACTAATTTCAGTGTTAGGTTGGCTGCTTTAAGAGTTATAAAAAAAAAATAAATAAAAATTAAATTTTTATACGAGTGTATAAATATTAAAGCCAAAAGCTAATAATCATGAAAAGAAATACCCAACCCAGCCACTACCCTTCATCTTCCAACCTTAAAATTAAACCGGAAAACAAAATATTTGAATTATAACACAAGGAAATGAATAACAGGATGCTAAAAGAAACTATTCAAAAGCAAGATAGAAATAGATAGACAGAGACAGAGACAGAGCCAAAGATAGACACACACACATCAACTTGGTTTTTTTTTTTCAAGAATAAATCTTTGATATAAAATCCGGGATATGAGTATACGTCCATGTGCATTTACAAATACACTTGAATGTGTAAAATTCGGTATATAAATGTATGTAAGTCTGCGTTTTGAGCATAAATCATGATATTTAAGAATACTTTTCTAATGCTTAAGGATTGAAAGAAAATTAAAGAAAAATTGCAAGACATTTAAAGCCACAGATTTTGCAGGGCTACTACTCTCTTCGCTTTTTGACAATACTTTTAAAGCAAAAAGAGATTATGTTTAATATTCACACATAGCCACTCACACACACAATAAAACTCGTAAGCGACGTATACAGTAGCAAGAATAATAGAAATAGAATTATTTTCCATTAGATGACGTAGTTTGTCCAATATTTAAAGAAAAAATAATATATTTCTCTCTCACTTTCTCTTATTTAGCTGTAAATTTTTAGGAAATAAGAACACATCGCCTGATGTCATGGTCAGAAAATTTTAAATTTAGGTGCGCGATGGCATAACCTTCTATTTCTATCATTCTTCATTCTCTTCCATAACAATTTTCACCGGTTGTTGATGTGCTAGGGCGTCCAGGGCGAGCGTCGTCATTCACATCTTCTCGACCTTCTCTGAAAAGCTTTTACCACTTGTAAAAATTTATTTTTTTTTGGCTTCAAATAGACTCACCGTATGCCATTTTCAACATTTCAAGTGTTTTGGAGCACTTGATTCCATTTTTCACACAAAATTTAATGCAAACTCTTTGATCCATCCAGAAAACCGCCGAACACGCAAAATACTTTTAACTTTTATGCTTCTCACAAACAAACTGTGAACCTATGCTTGAGACGAGTGTACCAACATAACAAAATAAAAAAATCGGTAATCGAATGTACGTAGGCCGCGAAATTTGAAAATTCACCTTATTTTTTGAACAGACCTCGTAAACTGTCACAGTTTCCCGCCACCTGAGAGTAAGAAGACAGTAATTCATCTTATCTGCGAGTGGCCGGCTCTGCACATTTTATGTACGGCCTACCTGAGATATCAGGTATAGCGTTAATGGATCTTCTCAGATATATTTATGGCACAGTGTAGGCTTAGGACTTTTTGTTAGGCGAATAGATGGTTCAAAACGTGGTCTTGGGATTCCACTTGATGGACATCAGGCCAACCAAACCAACCAATAGTAAAACTTGATTTTAACCCTCTAACTTAAAAGTTTAGGAGTCTTAACTTTTTTAAATAAAAGTCAAAAAAAAAATTTTTACAAAAGTCATGTAAAGCCTGGAGTGGAAGATTCCATAATGAAAATTTGAAAAAAAGGATAAAAATTGTAAACTTTCAAGCCGATTAACTGCAGTTGGGTTAATTAAAAATTTTTAGTTGTGACTTGTGACCTCTGATTGTGGTAAAGGCAATCAAAGAGTAGCACATCTCTACCACAACGAGAGGTCACAAGCTAGTAAGCAACTATAAATTTCTCTCACTGCACTATTTGAATTGCCTATTTAACTTGTTTATGTAATTTTGCTTAGCATTTTGTTAATCCATTTTAATTTTCTTTTTTGTTTTAACATCCTTTTTTCTCTTTAATTATTTTGCCTATCAGGTTTTTCTATTTGAAACTTTGTGTTCTCTCTAAAATTTTCTAAATTTAGAAAAAATATTTTCAAAAAAAAATAAATAGATTTTTTTTGTCTCAATGATTCTGTTTGTTGCTATAAAATAATATTATTTTCATTTTTATTATTATTATTATTTTGTTTGTGTGTGTATTTTGTCATTCTATACAACACAAGGTTTTTGTTTTCATTTATATTTAGGAGATAAAGTTTTAAATCTGTTTCCGCATCATGCATGAGTGTAACTGGTGTTTAGAAAGAAAATTTAGTTTTGGTTAGAATTTTTGTACAAAATTTACAATAAAAATAAACACATCCTTTTCACACACACACATATATATCGCTCGTATTTCTCTCTCTCTCTCTCTCTCTGGCTTTGTTATCATTAATAACAAATCTATGTGCAAAATGTTCATTTTAAAAATCATTGCAATTCTTGTGACCAACCAGGTTCTTGTTGTTGTTTCTATTTTATTTTATTTTATTTTATTTTATTTTTATTTTCATTTTTGTCATGTCCAACTGAAAACTAGAAAATAACAAAAGTTTTTTTTTTCTGTTTCAAAACTAAAATCCGTTGAAATGAATTTATTTTTATTATTCAAACTTTTTACGTGCATACAAATCCTGTGTGAGCTGCTTATACAAACCTCTAAAAGAACTCGGTACTTTTGGTTTTGTAAATAAGCAGATAATTCTATTCCCTTGAATGTGAACAACAACGCAAGAGAGTCAAAATGGTAAAACAACAAAATTTATTCTGTCAACATTTAGCTGTGCATACTCGTACACACAGCAACTCTTGTTTTACCCAATAAGTAATTTAACTTTAAGGGATTTTAAGGTAAAATGTTTCAAAAACTTATTAATGTCCTTCTTTATGTAACCTCTTGGATTAGGGGTTAGTGTAGAGGAGTCGCTGGCTCGATTTCTTGGTTGGCTGTACAAGAGATGTCTTGGCTTGAGGTTTATTTGATCTCTTTAACTTAAAAATTGAGCTGTTATTTTTTAAAGTGTTTTAAGTCCACTTTCTTCAAAAAAAGAGTTTGCGTTAATTTTAGTAAGATTAACGCTGACTCATTTCTCTTAAAGTGAAGTTGTAAAACTTTCAAAAATAAAATTAAAATTTTTCTTCTTAAAAATAAAAAAAATCTTATTAAACTAATGAAATATTTCATTAAGTCATGACACATTCTTTAAGTCAATGAAATATTTCACTTGGTCAATGAAATATTTCATTAAATCAGTGAAATATTTCATTAAATTAATGAAATATTTCATTAAGTCAATGACACATTTCATTAAACCAGTGAAATATTTTATTAATTTAATAAAATATTAAATTAAGTCAATGAAATATTTTATTAAGTCAATTCATTAATGAAATTATTTCATTAGTTTAATGAAATAAGCAGTAATTTAATGCAATTATTTCATTAGTTCAAAAAAATATTCAATAATTTAATGAATTATTCATCAATTAATTGAAACTTTCATTAATTTAAATATTCATTAACTTAATGAAATAATTTTATAAATTCAATGAAATAATTTTTTTAATTTCAGAAAATTTATCCATTTAATGAATTAATTTTTTTCATTGGTTCACTGCTAGATTTTATTGCCCAGTCTTGCCCGGGCCGTGAGTCGGTATCCTTAGAGTATAAAGAGCGTAGGAGAAATCCGTTTACATATGCAATTTTAATCGTTAATAAACCCATATAACACATAAAGAGGCTCATGCCCTTGCTAGCATTATTAGCAGACACGCCAACTAAAATACTAAATAAAATATTTCAAAGCATAATTTCCGGCTTAAATTAAGTACGGGCACAAGTCTTTATGAACAGTTGTGGGTGTAAATTGTGAGATTAGATGTATCAAATTTCAGACAAATTCTTTGGAAAACAAAAATTTGTATAGCCAACAAACAAACAGCAAATGTATTTTATTTATATAGATTTCATTAGAAGGTCGAAGAAAATATTTTAATGAAATCATTTCATTAGACTTATGAAGCAGTTTTCTTTTAGTGCACAGAAAAAACTTAAAATCATATTCATTTACGAAATTCATAAATGCTTTTTAAGCATCACAGACTTCGTAAAACCAAACACGCAATTAATATTTGCAGGATAAAAAAAAATTATTGAACAGAAGCAAAATATCAAATTAAAGACTTGAACAAAAAAATATTAGAATAAAACATAAACTTAAACAAAAGTTTGTTAGGGAAAATTTTACTTATAATTTTTTCTGTACAAGCATGTCAGCATAATAAGCGAAATCTTTGTACAAATAAAATTAGTTGACCTCTTGAAGGGAAATATGTTATCATAAATTTAAACTTTTAATTTGTGAAAAAATAATTTAAAAAAAACCCACACTGAAATGGGGAATTTTTTCACTTTTATTAAAGAGAATAAGAAAATAAATTTTATAAAACAAATTTCATGCAATATAAAATTGATTTAAATTTTTTTTTTAATTTTCAAACGAAATTTGTTGAAAAATATATAATGAATTTTTTAATGAAAAAATTATGTGTGTTGGGTTACTGAAATAATTTCCATATTCATATTCATATTGCATACACATGTGTATGTGTGTGTGAGTTGATGTTATCAAAATTATTTGTATCAACGTTATACCATTTTCTTTTTATTATATTTTCTTGTTGTTGTATGTTTGTTGTTCCTGTTTTATCATTTATTTAGCTGCTAAAAATGCAAATTTAGAGAAGTAAAATTGTCACAGCAAAAATCTGCATAAATAAAACTATAAATGAAAAAATTATTTATCATAAATAAACATGATAAAACGCTGGGGTTGGCAAAAAAAAAAGAGAACAACTCAGTTCAGTAGCTGGATAACATTTATTTTTGTCTAAACTTTTTTTGTTTCCTTTGTTTTTGAAATACTTATTTAATTGTGAAAAAAAATATCACATAAACATTTCAGAGCTGCACAATTACAAGCTTTATGCAAGTCATGCATTCACGTAGATTAGTAACTAGAGAACTAGGGTGGTTTCTGCAGACAAGCCAAGAAGCTTAGCTTGTGCTGTTTACAAAAAAAAAAAGTAAACGTTAAAAAGTTGCTCATCAAGTTGTCAGATATTTTAGACAAACAATACAATTTTGTGTGCAACTTTGTGTGATAAGAGATCACTTTCAGTCTAGATTTTCTTTTCCTTCTGAAGGTGCGTTTACATGACACAAACATTTCATCAAAAAAAAAACGTAACCATTATACTACAACGTCCTATGTTTTCAATAAGCCCTAAGTTACATTCAACCATCAGACTCCCCACTCAAGCAGCGTTCTAAAAGCTGAGTTGATGGCCATAAAAAAAGCAGCAGACTGACAATGGTGCCATGGAATATTTGGCAGGAGTATACGCGAGAGTAATTGCTGCCACAACAGCATACCGACATCCTAACCTGCATTCAACAAATTTTATAAGAGGAGCCAAAAAATTCTCTAATTCAAACTTTTTCCAATTTTTTTTTTAATTTTAAGCTTCAGTTTAAGAACTTTATATTTAATTTTAGAAGTAAAAAATATTGCCGAAACTTGTAAATTGATGCGGCTTAGCTTTAATACATCAAAAGGTTGAATCTTAGGTTTTGTAACTTAGGTCTTTTTTGGCAAAGTAAGCTGATTTTTTTCATTTATTTGTTAGTTTATTTGAGCTTTTCCTTTTTAATTCAAATTAAGCTTGACGTCTTATTTTATAAATTTAGTTTTATATATAAATTCTACCTGAGTTTCTGCAAAAGCGAAATATCGTTATAGAAATAAATTTATAAAATAAGAGCTCAAGCTTAATAAAATAGCCATTTCAATTGATATCTATTATTAATATCAAAAGCCATATTCGCATTTTCGCCTGTAAGTTCTATTGTCACACAATTCAAGAAAGACCCCTCACAAATCTCGTAAGTGCACTGTGTTGTGTTGTCCTTTAAGAAAGACAGTTGAATTGCGTTATTATATTTTTAAATTCAATTTTATTAAATAGAAAATTTTTTAGATATTTGCTGGACTAGTGGCTTTTACTTATTTCATCAAATGAGCCGTTATTTTTAAAAGTGATATAAGTCCACTTTAAATTTTTTTTTTATTAGCTGTAATTTCAGTATGATGGTGTCTATATTTTACGAAAACTACCGCTAATTAAATTATTTTTAAATGGACTTATACCACTTTCAAAAATAACGGCTCTAATATATAATTAAGAGCGTGCTTTTACTCTTATAAATTACAGTTATGCCCAAAACAATTTAAAAGTCGTATCTGCCTACATACTAAAGGTCTTTACAAGCATACTTGAAATGTCTTACAAGCTCTTTTAAGTATAAAATATTACACATGCTTGTAGTGATGTGTGCTTTTCAAGTATACTTGTGCCTTGCTTTACTACATGCATGGGCATTTATTTATTAAAAAAATATTGGTGCAGCTCTTTATTACACTAACATTCTACTTGTCTTTTAAGCCTTTTTTTTTATTTTTTTTTGTTTTTTAATAAATTGCTGGCATTTTTTTATTTTATCGTTTGTTTTTTATTATATAGAATTTTACTAAATATTTTTGCTATAGTTTTGGTGGTTTCATTTAGAAACACACAGAAACAAAATAAAATAAACTTTACTTGAACACCCAAAAAAAAATTTTTTTTCATATTCTGTTGTAATAAGGAATTGCCATTGAAGTCAACAGCACCACAGAGCACATAAGCACACACACACACACACGCACACAGCGAACTTTATGCATACAAATCCAATATCTCTTTTTAGTCTTTTACACACAAGAAACAACAAACAAGAAACAACCAATGGCAAAGATCTCAAGCTGAGATAAAAGGAATCGCATGCAGTCAAACCGCCACCACCATAAAAATATAGACACACTTACTCACACACACACATACATAACCGTTCATTCATTCACTTTATAATCATCATTATCATCGTCATAACCATAATCGGCAAAGCAACAAAACATTGTTATAACAACAACAACAGCACTAAATAATAATAAAAAAAAATACAAAAACATTAACAAAAACGTTAAGACAAATTTTAACACAACAACAACGAGACAAGGCATTACCTTCTTTTATATTAACTTTGTTTAAATGTTGTTGTATGTTGTTGTTGGCTTAACCCCCCTTTTTAAACTTTTTTTTTTTATTTATTTGCAAAAGAAAACGATTGGTTTTTTCTACTTTCTAGTGTTTTTTTTATTGCTTGGAAAAGCTTTTTTTATCTTTTTTACTTTTTACTGTTCAAACAACAACAAAAATACAAGTAATATCAGAAAAATATAAAGATGATTGTTGCTTTAGACTTAAAAAAAAATAAATAAAAGCACTCTGCTGGTGTCACCAAGGGACTGACTGGAATTAGAGTTAAGAGCGGGAACCAATCACCTGGTCACTGAGGTAAGAATATAGCTATTGGTGCACTACTCTGAAGTTACAAATTCTCATTAATTTCTGTTCAGCGATGTCACAAGAAAACCTAAGCAAGCGAAAGCAAAGCACATTTCGTACAAAAATGTGCCTTGATTTCGTTCGCTTAGGTTTTTTTTATAACATCGTTGAACAGGCTATAAGACTTCAAGGACTTTCCTGAGGCATTTGTCCGCTATAAAAGGCGGTTGTAGGTAATGTTGTCTCAATGGATTTAAAAATATACCATTACAGTGACAGTGTTTTGTTGTCTCTTCGGGTTCGTTACAAAACCTGCAGAGTCTGACAGAGAGTAAGAGAGAGAGCAGAGACCAACTTATTTTTTAAAAGAAGAAAAATCAAAATTAAAATATTCGAATTCAAAGCAAAAAAATATTAGAAAAATATAAAGAGAGTTATTCCTTAGCCATTTAATGAAAACTTAAAAAACGAAAAATAAAACAACGTTTTAGTCAGACTAGAAAACTGGCTAGATTAGGTTAATTTAGATTACACAGGGCTCCCAAATAAGAAAAACAGAAGCTGGGCTCACTTGGGTTCTCTGATGAGTTTCCTTTCTGATACCTGTATAGAAGGAAATAAAGAAGAAGAAGTATAGCTATAGAAAAGTGAAAGGAAAGTAAATAAAAGAGATAAAGAAGACATACAGAGAAAAAAGTGAGTCCTGCTACTTCTAACGAAGCCATATAGAATGTCGACCCTTGTATTCGACGCCTCGTGGCTACTAGTCGTCCACTCCCTATTAGTCTTCTGAATATATCCAGGTATCATTCTGGACTTGGAGAGAATCTTGCGTAGTCGACAAGCCTATAAAAAGCTCTTAATGTTTTCACAAAAGTCTCTTCAGGACTTACGAAAAGACTGGCTAGCTGCTATAAACTTTTTAAAAGAAGAAGACTATAAAAAAATATGTTTATGATACAACCAACAAAATCCAAATCTCTTAATCGTACTCGTGCATAAAAAAATTTCTTCTGAAGAAAACAAAATTAAAAAAAAATATAAAAAAAATTTTTTTTCCTTAAAAAAACTTTCCAAAAAAAAATTTTTTTTCTAAAAAAAAGATTGTGTGGGTGTGGTATCACAATGTTTAAGCTAACACCCAACACTCACTCACCTTCACGTCACCACTTACTATTCATGCAGACTATTATTTTTCTACACTTGAAATCCGTATTTATGCGAGTCTGCTTTGCTTTTGTTTTTCTCTCATAAACATTCACATCATTTCAATTTTTGTCTATCCTTCAGCGCCATATTTGTTTGCTAAAGTTTACTTTTTTTTTGGTTTTGGTTTTTTTTTTTTTGTACGCATATTCTAAGCTAAACCAAAGACTAGAAATATTTTGGTGTAGACTTTATTTTGTCATCAATACATTGACATTCAAAATAAACTCTAAACGTTTGCCATGGCAAATACACAATTTTTAAAACACACACACACACACATAAAAGGTATTATCAATTATTTATAGCATACCAATAGGAGTGTATAGTTGGTATCAGGTATGGAAAATTAATAAAAAAATTATATATTTAGAAATAGCAAAAGGCTTAAAATTAAAAAAAAAAAAATATCATTTTGATTTAAATGTTTTTATTGTATTTCCTTAAGAATAAAAATACTCGATATGTGAAAATTATTTCAGATAAATTTGCTGAAGAGCTGAGCATCTCCTGGCTGGGTAGAGCCAAAATATACCAGACACATTTTTTATTATTTAAATTTAAAGATAAACAGCTCTTTGTTAAAAAAAAAAAAAAATTTTTTTTAATTTTTTTCCATCTCTGTTTATTAAAATCAATTTTAATTAGGCAAGTCTGTCTAGCTGGATGTTATCAAAATTGTATTTTTTGTAAGCACACGAGCATTATTAAAATGACTGGTGGTGTTAGAGTTAAAGCTTTTGTAGAGGGGAGCAATTCTTAGTTAATATTTTGCACACGAAACGTGTTTTAAAAGTATTTAAATAAAAAAAATTTTTATATTATGGCAGAAGTATAATTTCTTTTTTTTTTCTTCTCAACTCACCTAGAAACACGAGCTAGAAACAGAGCCTTGCTTCATTGCAAAGCTGGAGGGAGATGAAAACAAATTTTTTACAGAAATTAAAAGAAAAAATAATAGAAATAAATTTTAAATATAAGACCTTAAGCTTAAAAAAGCTAATAAATTTGAGTTTAAAAAAAGTTTTTTATCATTAATTTGTTGTTTTAAATTAAATTTATTTAGTTGTAAGTTTATTTGGTGTTTTACTTTTTACAGACAGAAAAAAAAACACCAATTGGTGTAAAAATGATAAAAGATGGTTGTTGAAATGACAACATGCCTTGTTGATTTTTCAACACGATTTGTGGCTTAGTGTAAGCTGTTTAAAACGTCTAGTTTTTTCGAGTTTAATAACGAATTATAATTATTTTCTTTTTATAATGACATTTCGCTTCAATTTGTGCAATTTTTCCATTAATTTCGAAAGTGGCATAAGTCCACTTTTAAAAAAAAAAATATTTAGCGGTAATCTTACCAAGATATGAACACTATATAGCTAAAATTTTTACTGATGAATTTGTTTAATAAAGTGGACTTATACCAGTTTAAAAAAAAACGGTAAATTTTTTTAAGATCTTAAGCTTAAAAAAAGCAGCAAATAAAATTTGTATTTTAAAATAAAATTTAATTTTTAAAAATTTTTTTAAGTTAATTTTTTTACATCAATTTTTAAAAATGCTTTAATATTATTTGCCTTCTGTTACTGATTTTAATTTAAAATATAAAATTTTTTTTCTATTAGTTTTTTTTTTTTTATTATTGTATTTTTGCTTTATTTCATTCTCTTTATTTATTATTTGTTTGTTTGTTTGTTTGCAAAAACTAAAAAATATACTCAAATGCTAAATAAAATGAAATCTGCAATCGTGTCATATTTCAAAAACAGTAGAAAAGTTGAAAATTTTCCTACAGCAAAAAGCAACCATTTTATAAACACAAACTCACACAAACATACAAACACTCATAAAAATATTATGTATACAGGGAGCTTTATTGGTAAATATTTATGATTGTGCATGAGTGTGTGTGTGTGTGTGTATCTGAGTATACAAATGTTTAACTGTATATAATAAATACGTTTTGTTGTTGCTACTGTTGTTATTGTATTAAAGGCTGGGTATAAGGACATACATAAATACTAACACTCAAACTTGATTCCAAAATAAAAAATGGGGGAGTTGAACAACACAGACCAAAACCCATAAAAAGAAAAGATGAATTTATGGGGTAGCTTTTATAAATCCTTAAATAAACGTGAAAATGGATGCTGTTGCTGTTGCTGTTGCTACATTTAGTGGCAGCTATAGACACAGAAAAAAAAATTGAAAAACTAAAGTAAAATCCAACTGTCGAAGTTAAAGGTATAAAAAAATACTGCCGCACACTTCTTATAAACACACTTACATACACCAATACTTTTTTCCATAAAGAAAAAAATTAAAGAAAATCCTGTGTCTCTGTAATGCCGTGGGGGCTTTCAAAGAAAAATTATGAAAAAACGTATAAAGAAAAAAAAATATAGAAAAACTTCTACAACAAAAAAGAAAAAAGAATTAGGTTTAAGTGAACGAAAAGCAACGGAAGAAGGTGTATATAAGCAAGCAACAGGGATGGAAATTCCTGCAATTCAATAAGATGCTTAAAATCAAATGTTTATTAAAAAAAACTCAGTTAACAAAAAACTGTAAAAACTTTGTTCGTTTACACTCTCAATTTCGTTATTAATTGAATGAGAATTTCGTATGAAATATTCGTGAATTTAATGAAAATTAATGAATTTAATGAAATCGTTTTATTAGTTCATTGAAATATTAATTCATTTAACGAAATATTCATTCATTTAATGATATATTTTCATTAATTCTTATAATTTATTAAATATTTTATTGAATCAATGAAACAATTTTGGTTAAATCATTTTATTGAATTTATAAAATATTTTTCTTTCAGTATGTACATAGATGCAGGCATATTCATTAATTTTATGAAATTATTTAATTAATTTTTATAATTTAGGATTTCATTGAATTAATGAAAGCATTTGAAAGAAATCATTTTATGGGACTTCTGACTTATTTTCCTTTCAATGTGGTTGGTTGATTTACGTACATCAATTTGAATCGTGAAATTTATTTTTGAGCCCCCCACACAGCTAAATGCAAAAGAAAAACATTAAACGAAAATTTGTTTTTGTGTTCAATACAGGCCCTAAGTTGCGAGATTATAAAGGGATCTAAACTTATCGAATAGCATTGAGTTACCTGAGAAGGTTGTCTAAGCTATCTCGGACTTATTACTCAGATCTGTAGTTCTTCTCTAAAATGTTCCCCAAGACATCTGTGTCTGGAAACTAAAACAACCTCTACCAACTACAGATAACTTAAAGAAATCCGGTTTGCTGGCTGAAATGGATTGTAAGGAAAAACTGTCTTCTAACACTAAGGTGCCTGTGAAAGTGTGCTTTAAAGGACAGTGTTGCGATCTTCCAGTGATCAGTAATCACAGCCACAAGCCTACTAATCAATAATTAAGCGGAAGGCTTGCTTGCTTTTTACTTCAATAGCCAGAAACAAGCACAAAAATACACACAAGCAAAAAAGGAAAATATTGGAAAGAAATTTTTTATCTCCTTTTTCAAATAGGTAAAAAAGCGAATATTGCGTCGTATAATTACAAAAAAGCCTTAACTGACAAAAAATTTAAATTCAACTTGTTGATTAATTATGACGGTAGATGAAGGAGAAAAACATTCCAAATGAATTTTTCCCCTACTATCTTCTTATTTTCTTGCACTATTCGATCTCTATCGCTATCCGTTTGTGCTTTTATACAGGTATCACGGAGGAACCACGTCAGAGAACCCAAGTGAGCTCCTTTCTGATTTTCTTTATGTGTGGCATCCTGTAAAAGTTGGCAATCACAACCGCTTTAGCTATAGTCTTTTCCATTTAAATCTTTTTTTTTATTGGTATAGAAAGGGACTTGTGGAATAAATTTTTTTGCACTCTCAGAGCGGATTTTTCTTATATTAAAATGGTGAGTTGCGAATTGCTTTTATTTTTAAATGTTGTTTTTGAAAGTGGTAGAAGTCCACTTTAAAAAAAAGTTAATTAGCGGTATATTTAGTAAGATGGTGTCTTGTCTATATCATACTAAAACTATTTTTTTTTAATTGGACTTATACTATTTCCTAAAATAACGGCTCATATCTGATAATACATACTGTGTACATTTGTATTGTCCATAAATCCTGATAAAAAACTTAAACGGAAGCTTGCAGTTCAAGAAAATTTGAAAAATGTTCTCACAGAAAACTACTTCCGTTGTGAGAACTAAATTTGCTTTCAATCAAAATTTCAGTTGTGGTAATCAAATATTTCAGTTGTAACAATGAAATTTCGATACTGCAGCTCAAAATTTTGTTCTCTTAAAAATATTTCGACCGATTTTCTATTGTCACGATTAAAAAAATTCAACTTCCACAACTGAATTGTTGATTGGAAATAAATTTAGTGCTCACAACCGAAGTTCTTTTCTCTGTATTGCCTCAAAAAAGAAAGAAATTTTTTAAATGTAAGTTAGGGCTTTTATGTATGTAAATGGCGATTTGTCTCTGCACGTCTCTGTGAGTGTGGGTGTGTTTGTGTAGATTGTGCAGCAGCATATTTTTCTTTCAATTTTTCTTTTACTTTTGGCTTTCTTTTATTCTACCAATATTTCCCTGAAGACATTTAACAAGATTTTTTTTTGTTAATAAAGAATTGGAAAAACTTTTAAAAATTTTTAATTTTTGATAAGCAAATTTATGAAAACATTTTTCGACTTCTTTTTTTCTGCTGTACAAATAAAACTTACATTTTTATTAAAACAAAAAGAAATAAATTAAATAAATAATAAAAATTCGAGAGCCCAATAATTTTTACTAAATCTCGTTAGTGTAAACAAGGTTTGGTAAAAGAGAGTAGACTTTGAGAGAGCAAACTGACAGTGCAAAGAATGAATATTTCCTGAGCGAATAAAAATCACTTGATAAATTAAAAAATCCTTAAATAATAAAAACAAGAATAATTATTATTCTGATTTTAGTGTATTTCATCTAACTTTCCTTTTCTATTTTCCATTATATTCACTAGTTTATTTTTTGAGAATTTTGAGTAGTCAAAAAGCTATATTTTATTGTAAAATTATTTTCCTTGACAAAGACACACGAAGGCGTGTCGAAATATTGAAAATTATATTAATAATAATTAAAATATATAAAAAGACCTAAAAGCTTAAAAAATATTTATTTATTTTTTATATTTTATTTTATTATTTTACTACTAAATTTTACTAATTTTCCGTTCGGGTACTTTTTTGTATAAAAACTTTCTTGAGAGCAAATTTCTTAAAATTTACTCAGCATTTTCTCAGTTACTAAACTTTACTAAGAAAGTATTCGTATTAACTAAAGGGCTGCACAAGCATACCTGAAAGTCACACATCACTACACCCATGTGTAATATTTTATAATAAAAAGTGCTTGTAAGCCATTTGAAGTATGCTTGGGCAGCCCTTTAGTATTAACCTAATGTTTCCATTTTCAAGATTAAAGTTGAATGTAAAAACAAGTATAATTTTTAATAGATTCCAGAAAAATATTAATCGATACGATAGATTTTTAAATTAAAATATTTAATTTATTCATAATGGGCCATAATCATAGTCACAATAAAGTCGGTATTTAAATGCATTTAATTCTTAAGAACAAAAGTCAGATCTTCTCAAAAGTCTACTTTTTTTGTGACTATGATTATGGTACAATATTTCGTTTCTGTCGCGAAGCAAAGGAAACGGCGGAACACATTCTCTGCGAGTGCCCAGCGGTGGCAAGACGCAGAATAAGCTGCTTGGGTAGTGGGGCATTGGTCCCAGGAGATCTAGGCAAGATTAGTCCTACAGCAATTACGAGATTCGTAAGGAATGTCGGATTGTAATTAGGAACTGGGCTACACAATAGATCTTAAAGATCGCGTTGCGATTATAGCCCACAGTGATAATAATAATAATGGCCCAATATTTCTTTAATTTGTAAAATATATTTCTTCTAAAATTATTTTTCTAAAACATAAAAATAAAAAAGAAAATAAGATTCTTTGACTTTTTTATAAATTTTCTAAAATTTCATTATTAAACCAATAAAAATAACAAAACAAATGAAAAAAATTAATTTGCAGCCAACTTCACTATAAAATGGGCTGTCGAAATCGGATTTTCTAATTTGTCAGCGTTGCTGCCGCGCTATTTCGTTTGTCAGATAAAAAACGCTTGCCGTTAATTTAGTTTTGGACTGTTAAGTTGATGTTATAATTTTTATTTTAGCAAGAGTATCATAAAGAGATCACATAAGAGGACCTTAGGGAGCCACCTTCTGTTTTGCTTTTATTTGGGGCGTGGCGCCCTGTGCAACCTAATCTAAAATGCGAGTATGTTGAAGTGTTTGTTTGTTTCTTTTTACCTTCCAATAAAAGTAAGTTTTTCTTTGTTAAATTATTTTACAAACAAGCCGCTCACAAAAAGTATCAAATTTATTACCAAACTAAAAGTTTTGTTAAAAAAATAAATTTTTTTTGTTTGATGGTTACAGCCAGCAATAAGCTGAAAATTTATGACCTTTAAAAAAATAACTTTACATAAAAAATCTAAAAAAAAAGTAACCCATTAATTGTCACACAAAGTGGTGGTCGCTTTTCATAGAAAAAAAATTAAATAAGAAAAAGTTTATATTTAAAAAAAATTTAATACCAGAAAATAGAGAAAATTAAAAGTTTACCAACCAAAAAAAAAAAAAAATTCATATAAATCTGTCCATAGAGAAACCATAAAAAGCAAAAAAAAGAAAAAATTAAAACAAACTTGAACAAATGTCAAATCAAGTTTATTATGTGGCAGCACACACTAAAAAGACACAGAAAAAACAACAAACTGATTTATTGTAATACAAACATGATGCGTTAGACTTGAACAAAAATATAAAATAAAAAGGATCAACCAGGCAACCATACGGCAGCCATATGAATTATAAATGTAGGAAAAAACACACACACGCCAACCTATTTAAACTTATTTAAGTACAGTCATGTGCCTGTGTGTGTGTAAAAGCGTATTGACTCATTAATACTGCATGTTGCCCAAAGTTTTGACCCCCAAAACCATAAAAGCCACAACAGTTGTGTTTGTGTTGTTGGGCATCTTTTATGTACCCTAGTTGGAGAACAAGAGTTACAACAAAAATAACAACATTTGGGCAAAAAATGTTTAGCAGTAACAATCATGATGATGCTGATGATGATAAAGACTGTAGTACCAAAATTCGTTGAAAACTAAATTCTCTCTTGGAGCACGTATTGGCGTACTTTGCCTAAGAGTTGCAAAAAATCATTAAGTATAAAATAAGGAGAAAATATCCTCGTCAAAGTTGGAAAATACCAACAAAACTTCTAACAAAAAATTCTTAAAAGCCCAATTGTAAGAAAATTTTGCAAAATGTTAAAAGAAAATAAAATGAAAAAGAAATTTCGAGTATAAACTTTGAATGCCCTCTCATTCTTCAAACAATAGCACTTGAAATTGACTGAAAACTGCCTGCAATAATATAAAAAAAAAATCTATAAAAATTAAAGGAGAAGTGACACGTGCTTGTAGGACAAATTATCTTTTAGACCCAGGATCGATAATGGCATTTTCAGATTTTAAAGTTAATTATGGTCTTCAGTTTCACTTGACTTTGTTTCAAATGGGTAGTGCACTCATCTAAGGCGGCATAAAAATTTGGCAGCAAAATTTTACAAAATAAAATTCAGCTAAAAAAATTACAAATTAATTGAAGGTTTTTCCCGGTCGGGTCTTTTATTAGGTGATGTTTTTGGGCGATCCCACCCAGACAGGTCCTTTATAACGTGAGGTGTTCCTGTTTAAATTTTTAGAAAAACCGGCTTACAAATAGAATTTTAATGGTTAAAAATCCCATCCAAACAAATGCAGCCTCATGGTTATGCCTTTGCTAGCACTATTAGCAGAGGCTCCAGTATTTCAAAGCATAATTTCAGGCTAAAATTAAGTACACATGAGCACAAATCTTTATGAACAATAGTGAGTTGTATTATATATGAAAAAATGGGCATGGCTGTTTCAAAAGTATGTCTATGGCTACCTTCCTTGGAGTATAAGAATTATATTGTGTCAAATTTCGGACAAATCCGATGGAAAATAAAAATTTGTATAGCGCACTAACAAGTAAACAGAAAATGCATTTTATTTACATAGAAAATAAAAGCTTTCGTACAAAATGTTTTGACTCATCAAACATGAGTATCACTTGCTTCCAATCGCAACTGTGCAAATTTTTGCAAAAAGCTGTGTTTGGCCAGTAGATACAACTAAGAACTAAAGGGCTGCACAAGCATACTTCAAATGGCTTACAGCAACGTTTTATTATAAAATATTACACATGTTTGTAGTGATGTGTGGCTTTCAAGTATGCTTGTGCAGCCCTTTACTAAGAACGCAAGGCAAAGCTTTTTTCCTTAGAAAAGTAGCTCTACTTTCTAAGGGCATAAAATTTATTGAAATTTATAATAAATCAATCAGTTGATCAATGTTTGTGATGCTTGTAAATTTATTGCAACTGAAATGTTGCATAAAAATATCAAAAGTGGTAGAATGCTTTGCTGTGTGTGTCTGCTGGGCCTGGGTTTCTATTTTGAGCAACCATATAAATTGTGGTTCATTTCGCATGTAGAAAATAATGCCAGGACAGGAGAAAGATTTGCCCACTTTGTTTTAAGCAACAACAACAACAAGAACTATACTGAAAAAAAGTCTGCCAACAAAACAAAATTTTCAGTGACACACGAACTATAACCAGAGTAGAGAATCACAGAAAATTACCTCAACTGTGTTTGTTGCTGTTGTTAAGCAATATTTCTAGTTGTTGGTTAAATGTTGTTGCTGCTGCTTTTTTTTTATTATTATTACTTTTGTTGCTGTAATTGGCAACAATGATGATGGTAAATGTGGTCAATACCAGAGAGGGTGAGTGTACAAATGCTGGTTTTACAACAGAAGCGTATTTGTAAAGAGGTCACAAAAAGATTTAAATCAAGACTTTTGCCATGTTTATTTTATTTGTAAACGGATTTTTCTAAAAATTTAAACATACGCCCTTTATACTCTAAAGCCTAAGGACCGCCTCACATAATAAAGGACCTGTTTGGGTAGGACCGGCCAAAAACATCTAGTTTTTTTTTTCCAAAAGTTTTAATAAAAAATTCAAGCTGGTGTAAAAAGAAAACAGTACTTGTGAGCATCAGCATGCAAATCAACACATGCGATATCATAACAAACATTAAAATTATAATAGATTTTATTCGATGTCGAATACGCTGCTTTGGCCCCAGCACATTTAAAAACCACAATTTTCAGACGGTTTGGTTTGGCTTTTGTTGGTGGGGTAACTTGCGCCCACAGCCACATATGGCCGGCCGCATCATGAACAAAAATAAATGCCAAAAAAACTTTAACAAAATGTTGCAGCCATTGTTTTTGCTGTTGGTAGTAAATTGTTAACAGTTTTATTACGAGCAAAACAAAAATGCCGACAAAAATTTATTTTTTTTTTTCAGTTTATGAGCGAAAAAAAATTAAAAAAAAAGTTTAAATAAACATTTTAAAATGCTAAATTTTATATAAAAAAAAAAAAAAAACCAAAATAAAAATTTAAACCACAACTTTTAATTTTGTTTCTTTACTTTATGTTATGTTGTTGCTGTTGCTGTTTGCTGTTTATTGTTTGCATGAAGCAACATTTTGACATTTCAAGTTGAAAAATGGCGCATACGTCAAATTGATACAATGGCCGTAAACATGTCTAACTGACACAAAACAACAACCATAACAATTTATTCACTGTTTTTGTTTTTTGTTTTATACACATGCTCATATCATAAATTTTGTTGCATTAAAACAGTAGATTTGGGCCTTAAAAAACACTCAAATTGGGAGTTGAATTTTGTTTTCCTTTTCCTTTTTTCAGTCCTCTTGGTACGTGTTGTGAATAACAACTGTCATAAAACATGAGCATAAAGTAGCTAAATATTTTTCATTCTTTGGTTATGGCTGCTGCTTTAGTTGCCAAATGACTGCTAGTTTGTGTGTGTGTGTGTGTTTAAAAGAAAATCTTTTGATTTTTACATTTTTTTATTTTCTGTGTTTAAAATTGTAAATGTTTTAAGGCATAAATTATGCCCTGACTTTTGAAATAAATTTAATATTTCAGTAAATATTTATTAAACGAAACACAACAAAAACAAAAGCTGCTAAAAATTGTGACCTGATTTTAAATATTTTTATTGCACCCGTTACAAGTTTTTTATCCCACTCAGGCATGTTGAAATACTCCTTTTCAGCTAAGCAAAAATTCTTTTGAGAAAAAAAAATTTTTTTTACTGAAAAGGCAAATTCAGAAAAATAGTGAAATTCGTTAATATGCTTTGCTGTTGCCTAGAAAATCAAACTTTTCTTAATGAAAATAAAAATTTATTAAAATTGAAAGAATTTTTTTCAAAGACCCTCTAAATTTTATCATTAATTTTCAAGTGACACTACACGTTTCATTATATTAATAAAATAAATACATTAATTCAATGAAATAATCATTCATTTCATGAAATAATTTAATTAATTCAATGAAAAATATTTTAATAGGAAACAAATATTCACATAATTTATGAAATATTTCCTAGAATGAATGAAACAATTCTAATGAATGGGGGTAAGTTAAGGAAAGATTTTCGTTATCTAGTCTCGGTTAAACCCAAAGCTGAGGCCAAATCAGCTCTTTCATAAAGCAAGTTTTATCGAAATTTTCAAATTTCTAACAATTTCATTCTGGTTTAATGGCCTTCAAAGTTCTAACTTTATAATTTTTTTTTAAATTTAAAATTTTTTTATATTATTTGTTTGATGATTGTTTTGCTGAAACTTTTTTACGAGTATTAAAATTAAGAAAATGTTGTCGTAGCTATTAAAATCTTTATTATCTAATCGATTAAAAATTTTAATTAATTAATTTAATTAAATTTATTGCATGAATTGATTACAGATTTTTATTGAAATTAATTTGATTTAAAAAATTTGTCATATCGATTAATTTTTTTAATTAATCATTTAATTGCAACAAATTCTTCTTACGATATGCAATGAAATATTCAATTAAAATAATTGTTGTCTGTGTTTTATTCATTAAATATTTAATTGATTTTTAATAATTTTTTGTAATTAAAATAATTTATTATTATTGCGAGCCATATTGCGCTTATGGCGACCTTTACGAGACTTCTTAAGAATTCATTTTGTCCCACTGCCCAGTTAACTACCACTAGCCAAACTTACAGGATATGTTTCGACGTTTCTTCATGGCTTTATGGCAGGAACGCCGGACGTCCACCTGTACCACACCGATTTTACTCATTTGGTAATTAGCAGTTCAACGTACACATAGAAAACAACTTCGCTTGTGAGAACTAAATTTGTTTCTAAAAAAATTCTGTTGTGTCAAACGAATTTTTAGTTGTCACAATTAGTAGTGCGATTCAGTAACTTTTATTACGAACATTCGTATCGAAAAAAGCATATTTAGTAGTTAGTTTTATTTGAACTTTTTCTTTTAAATAATATGGCTATTTTGTTAAGCTTGAGGTTTTATTTTTCAAAAATTTATTTGTATATCGATATTTCACTCCAATTTTTGTAGCTTATTCAGGATATAATTATAAATTATATCCTAATGCAAAGTTCATATAAACAATACAGTTTGCGGAAGTTAACAGCACATAAATAATCATCGCAAATAACGATTTTTATCGTACCGAATATTTTTGTCGGAAAGTTACTGAATACCGAATTCGATAAAATATCGTTTTACTTTTTTTTTTCGATACGAATTTTCGTAATAAAAGTTACTGAATCGCACTACAGATTTTGATAACACAGCTAAAAATTAAGTTGCTTTAAAAATACTTCGAGCTGTAAAATAAAATTTGCTTTTGTTAAGAATAAAAAATTCGAATACCACAATAAAATTCTTAATTGGTAACAAATTTAGTTCTCACAAACGAAGTTGATTTCTCGGTACAGAATTTCCTCTCATTTAATTTAAGAGTTTCTTTGACTGACGCATGATCACTTCGGCTCTCCAGTAGTTTTGCAGACTTTGTTTCTTTTCTTTGTGCAGTAAGGCCTGAAGGGAGTTGTTATACTCAGAAAACAACTGCGGTTGTGAGAACTATATTTGTTTCCAATCAAAAATTCAGTTATGATAATTAAAATTTTTAATTGTCTCGATCAGAATTTGAGAGAAGAGCTAAAAATTTAATTGCCTTAAATTTATTTCGGGCTATGAAATCGATATTCTATTCGACTATCATGATATGTGATTTTTTTGATTGGTAACAAATTTAGTCTTGCCAAGCGAAGTTGTTTTGTCAGTGTATGCACCTAATAGAAAAGCTCTGGTTTTCTTAAAGGGGTATCTGCTCGTTTTTTGGTTAGATAAATCCGTAATAAGTTAACCGCCCTGTCAGAAATGTGTAATAAAAACTAATACATACTCAATTTGACCTTCATTTGATTCTTGGGTAAGAGAGAGATAAAAAATCACACATACACAAAGTTTCTATTATATTTTTCACAATGCCCTTAAGAACTTGATAGAAACTTTCTTCTACTCATAGGCTTTGGTAGACATTTCTATCAAGTCTCAGTGTTCTTGTAGGGCGTGTTCCTCTCTACTAAAGCATCTAGAACCCTGGAAACCAATCTTGATTGGAAGGAATAGCTTGCTAATGCATTTAGAGCTACTTGGCTATTTAAAAAGAAATATAATGCGGTACTAAAAAGTACCCCTGGGTAAACATTTCCTAGCACAAAGCTGTAAAGCATACAATTAAAGTGTTTAATGGTTTTCCGTGTTATTTCATACCATTCAGGCGGTCACAGGACTCTAGATGTTTTCTGTAAACAAGCCAGGACGCTTCCAAGATTTGTGTTGTTTAAAAAAGAATTTTAATTAGTAATTTAGTGTAGGGTATACAAAATTCGTTACAGCTTTAATCATTTATTCGTATTATTTTGTTGTTGTTGTTTTTATACTTTAATAAGATTTTAATTAAAAAGAGATTTACATTATCTACGCTTGCCTTTAGTCTGTGGCCGACAATTTGGTTTTTATTTCAAATTTTATTTTTAGTTTTTATTCTAAAACAAAAAGAATAAAAAGCATTAAATCAAAAACTTAAACTTAAAAAAAAAATGTTTTCAAAAAGCAATAAAATATTACACAAATTTAGATTCGACAGAGCCAGCATAGGCTTAGTTTCTAGTTTAATTTACTGTTTTTCTGAAGATGATTTTATTTTATTTTTTGTTTTCTATCAAAAAACAAAAGTTGAAGTGAATTTTTTAAGGGATTTTTTAAAAGCGTAATTTTGTTATGAATTTTATAAGATTTTCATTGTTTAAAAATTAAAATAAAAAATTTTATTAAATTTTTTTAATGTTTTGTTACAGTTTTTAATATATTTCCCTGTTGTTTGTTTTTTGTTTACTTCCAGGTAAGTGCAGTGATTCCAATTCATTCATTAAAATTTAAATTTTCCCAACAATTATTCTTTGAATTTGTTATGGTAAATGGTGGCTTTGGTGGGTAAGTGCATTTATTGATGTCCAAGTTAAAGCAAAAGACATAAATTTTTATTTGTTAAACAAGAAAAAAATTATTAAAATAACAAAATGTAGCGTGTAGTCGTATTCTATTGTTAATTGAGATGGTTTTATTACAAACATTAAGGTTCGATTTCTCTACTGAATAGCCAGTAAGATTTATCATGGTCTATGAGGTTAAAGTATCGTAAATTAATTAAATTTCCGTCGGCTTGCAATTATACGAGTAAATTTATTAAAGGAACTTTTTTAAATGCCGACAAAAGAAAGCTTTTGAATAAAATCAAAAATTATTGCTCGATTTTAATAAATAATCGTGCATATTCCGTATTCCACACGGATTTGGAAAAAATGTGAAATTAAATTTTTTTCTTCTTATTAAATGAAAACGTTTATGTTTTTTTTTTTATTCTACCAATAATTTCACCCAAAATAAAACAAAAACAAAATTTTAAAATGGACCCCAGCGTAGCTGAATTTTTCAATTCCGAATAAAATATTCGGACTCGGAACAACACTGAAGGCTTAATTATTTTTTTTTATTATTTTATAATTTTAATGAATTTTGTTTTTCAAATTTCTCCCAATAATTTATACTGGCAATACGTCAGCTATAGCTTTAACAAAATTGCTTGGCATCAACTGTCAAAGCTTCGAAGTAAATACCTGTGAAAAGATTTGTTGTAACTTAAAAATAATATTATTCCTTAAATAAAACACTGTCCCGACAACGATTTTCTAAAGCAAAAGTTTTCAATTTGTTTCATGTTTCAGCTTTTGCTTTTGAATTGTGGCTTTCAGCTATACCCAGAAAATAACTTGGGTTGTGAGAACTACAAATCCAATATTCCAATCAAAAATTCAGTTGTAATAAATAAATTTCTTAGTTGTGGTAACCAGAATTCCATAATATAGACAAAAATTCAGTTTTCCTAAAATATTTTTAGCTGTAAGACTGATTATCTATAGTCACAATTAAAAAATTTTATTGTCACAACTGAGTTTTTTGGTTGGTAGCAAATTTAGTTCTCACAACTGAAGTTGTTTACATAGAGAAACCAGCATCTAAACAGAGAAAACAATTTCGGTTGTAAGAACTAAATTTGTTACCAATCAAAAATTCAGTTACAGCTCGAAATATTTTTAAGATAACTCAATTTTTGACTCTTTATTTTGAATTCTGGTTGCTACTACTGAAAAATTTGTTTATAACAACCGAAGTTGCTTATTTTGTAAAGGTTCACAGTGTTTACAGAATTTTCCACCAGTCAAAAATTCTTTTGTCAAAAATCAAAAAAAAATAAAAAAATACAGTCCAAAATTTTGTTCTCTCTATAGTATTTTGATATGTATAGGGTGGTTCAACCAAAACACACGATGTGAATTGTAAATAAAACAAAAAGCTTTTAGATAATTATCTTAATTTTTTTTTTTGTTATGATAGAAGGATGTATGAGAATAATGTGTGAAACAAAATATCGACCAAATGCTCGCAAAGGTTTCCGTGTCCATATTTTCAACGACTCTGAGACATAATTAAGGTTTAATGTCTTTAATGTGGCGAATTATCTTATCCTTTAGCTCTTCAATTATGCTTGGCTTATTGATATACACTTTTACTTTTATAAATCCCCAAGAAAAGAAGTCCAACGGTATCAAATCAGATGATCGTGGCGGTCAATTAACATCGTCACGACATAAGAAAACACGCCATAAAATTTCTCTGACTCTGAGACATAATTGAGTTTTAATGTCTTTAATGTGGTGAATTATCTCATCCTTTAGCTCTTTATTTGTTCTTGACTTATTGACGTATACTTTTTTTATTAAAAATCCTTACAGAAATAAGTCCAACGGCGCTGAATCACATGATCATGACGGCCACTTAACATAGCCATGACATAAGATAACACAGTCATTGAATTTCTCGCTCAAAAGAGCCATTATTTCGTTGGCTGTATGACAACTGACACCATCTTCTTGGAACCACATATCATTCAGATCCATAACCTCAATTTCTGAGCACAATAAGCTTGTTATCATGTCGCGATAGCAAACACCATTCAAGGTAACTGCTTGGCCGGCCTCATCGCTAACAGCAGCAATGTTTTCCATAAAACGAACTGGGGGAGCATGCACAACTGTTTTCACATTTCTTACAGCCCCGTTTAGCTGAAATTTTGCTTATAATTGTCCCGATTATAGACACAATTAGTCGATTATGCTACACGAAACGCGTTTTGCTTTTGACGCTTATTTTCATGAAAGGCTTTAACAAGCTTAATGCGCTGTTCAATTGTGTACCTCTCCACGGTTGAATTTGTCAAACACTGTAACAAGGAAATGTTCAGCAAAAAATTTGAAGTGACAGTGTGCATTATGGTTGAACCATCCTTTACTACCGAATTTCTATTGCTGCAACTAAAAAACTCAACTATGAGAATTGAATTTTTGATTGCTGACAAATTCAGTTCTCACAGTTGAAGTTAGTTTCTTAGTGTGGTGTAGGAATTATGCAACTGGGTCGGTTTTTTTTTGTTCACATTAAACCACTTTAAAATAAATTTTAAAGTCTGTCCCCCTTATCCAAAAAAGTTAACGTAGACTTTAAAATTGTTCATATAATTTTTTCATAAATTTTACTTTAAAGTCTGCATCAAATTTTTTTTGGATAAGAGCATTAGTGTGCTGTAGGAATTATGCCACTTTAAAATAAATTTTAAAGGCTATAAGTTTCAAAAACAATACCTCCGCTTCCTCAGCCAACTCTATAATATTTAAATAACTTCAACATTTTCTTCAGTTATAGACCTGCTGCAGTACATGCTTAGGACAAGATAACTTTTTAGCCATCTAAAAATTGCTTGTGCTGCTTTTAATATGATTTCAAAGTACATACGCTGTCTACTCCATTTAATACATTCTTTCTTTAAGCAAATTTTAAGGCAATTGCTTTTTGTTTCAATTTGATTTAATTGAACCTTCTGTGCTGTTTACAGGAAACAAACAATACAATCCTTTAAAAAAATTTCTTTGATAAAATACTCAAAAAATTTTTTTTTGGAGTATTAAATTGTTTTTTGTTTTCCTGTAAACAGCACGTTAATTTGTAAAGAATTTATTTAAATAAAAAAAAATTTATTTTTCAAATTTAAAAACTTTTTTAAATTTTGAGTTTGAGCAGGTTCACACTATGGGTGTTTGCTTGCTAACAAAAGTGAAAAAAAGTTTTTTTTTTTTTTTTAAATTAGCATAGACCCAAAGGGTCTAGGCAGCTCCTGCAACTCAGATTGGTAGGGTTAACTTTAATTTTTCATTTTATTTTTCCTGATACACTACGCAACTTGAATTACATACACAGAATTCAATTCTGCTCGCAAGTGGTTTTATTTCCATAAATAGTTTTAGCAAAAAAGAAAAAATGGAAATTTTTCTTCAGAAGGTAATCACTTTTATTTTTCCAAGTGAACTTGAGTGTTTTAGTGACTTAAGTTTTCGAAAAAAAAACACGTTTAAAATTAATTTATATAAAAAAAAACTATATTATTCTGTTCACTTATTAACCGATTGTTACAAATTTATTTATTAATTTGTGTTTCTTTATGCTTATCACTTCAGTTTATTTACAAAAAAAAAATTTTACTTCCTCACAGGCTGTTAAACATTTGCCAGACAAAATATTTTGTAACATGAATTTCCACAACAATTGTTTGGTTTTTTTGCATTTGAAATTTAAATTAGAAAAAAACAAAATATTTTTAAACAAATCACACTCTCTTTAAAACAAAAACTAAAATTAAAATCAAACACCCAAGCAGATTTGTTCTCACCCACTCACTGAATTATTAAAAAACACATTTCACTCATTACATTCAGTTATACACAAACACACTCACTCATACACTCGCTCTTGCTGGGGAATTGAATTGTAATGCCGTCGGCTTATTATTCATTTTTGCCGTTATGTAAGCCATAACTAAAAGTAGGCAGCAATAAATTTCTTTCGCCATTATTGATTTTTCACACACTGTGACTTAAATTTTTTTTTTTTCTGCTCATATTTGTTTACACTTGTTCTCTTTTGCATTTGATATTCAAATTTGATTGATTTTATGTCTCAAACGAATTCTCTTTATTGTGTTGAAAAGATTTTTGTTTAATTTTTTTTTAACAACACAATTTTATACTGGCTTGTTTTCTTTTCTTTTCTTTATTTTTCTTGTGTTCTTTGTTTTAAATAGTCCGTGCAATGTAATTAACGCAATTAAAATCAAAACATTAATGACCTTATGGGTGCCATACAAAAGTATACCAAAATATATATAATATTTTTACAACAACAACAACAACGTTAAAAGCAGCAAACAACTTACAAAAAAAAACATGTGAAAAGTGAACACCTTCTCGACTAATTATGTTAATTGTAAATACGCTGCCGTATGTGTGTGTGTGCTTAAATTCTCACATTACAGAGAAAAAATAAAACAAAAATGATGCTCAACATGTATGGCAAAATTTTAAAAATAAAAAAAATCTATGCGAGTTACTTTTAAAAATTTTACTTAATAAAATTATCTGGAGACTTTAGTTCATTGCGAGTACGTGCGAGTACATGAAACCACACAAATAAATATTTTTTTTTATGTTGTTGTCTGAGCAAAACCATGGTTTGGTACTAAAATTATCTAATTATAAAAAGTACTTTTCCTTTTAATACAAAAATTTAACTAATTATTCATACACCGAGAGACCAACTTTGGTTGTGTTGCCACAAATTTATTTACAATCAAAACTTTAGATGACATAATCAAATATTTTAATTGTAGCAATCAAAATTGGGGAATGCAATTCAAGATTTAGTTCGGCTAAATACATTTCTAGCTTAAAGATCGATTTTCTATAGAAAATTTAGAATTACAGTGAGCAGCAGAGCAAACCTACCGAGTCTAGTGTTCATTAAGAATTCAAAAACTTTCTTTATTTGTCCGCCATGTCCTACGGTTGTAAGTAATGATGCCCTAAGTAGCGAAAACCGGTTCAAATTAGACCATTACAATGACACAATATGTGCTCTACGGTCTCCTCATTTTGATAGATTATTACATTACAGTGAGCAGCTGTTACTGCATCCAAAATAGACCTATTGTGACACTACTCCTTGAGTCTAGTGTTCATTAAGAATTCAAAAACTTTCTTGACTTGTGCGCCATGTGCGACCTGCAGAGGTCATTTTGATAGCTTATTATAATTTAGTTCTCCAAAACGAAGGCGTTTTCTTGTTTCTCTTGATAAAATTTCCTCAATTTTATTTTAATTCAATAATCTTGAAATGTATTTTTATTATTATTGTAAATTAGGCCATATTTATAGCCCAGACCCAGATGATCTGTCGTTTACAGCTCATGAGATCACTGTGCGAGTTTTAGGCTGCTGGGGACTCTTCAGACAAGTCACAAAAGCTGCAGTGACTGATCTTAATATTTCCTATTTAATACCATCTTCGTTCTTCGCTTACCTGAGTTCAGTCGCCGACTTCTAATATTTTGAGAATTGTGATACGATCCATGTCTGCTGCAGAGAATCTCAAGGTTTTGCTTAACTCAATAGCTTTACATAATTTTTGCCAACAGCCAAACTGCCTGAACCTTTCATATCATTAGAGCTTAAAATGCAAGGCTTTTCTCTTTTCTCTTTCTGTGTCTATCATAATCAACTTAGCTACTGTAACAGCCTAGATCTATATTTGACTATGTAAAGAATAACAGCTGGGTCAGAAGAAAAATTTAAGGAAGTTTCTTAAAATTAGACTAGCCTAGACATCAAGTAGAGACTTATTTTCTTAATTCACTAGAATTAGAATTAGTAGCGTGCACAAGTCATCTGCTCACTATTGTGACACTACGCTCAAGCTGCAAATTCTCTCCAAGTCTTGGATTGATTAAGAATTCAATGACTTTCTTGGTTGAATTGTTTGCCATGTCAGACGGTTTTAGGTGGTGATGCCCTAAGCAAAGAAAATGGGTCTAGAAGACAATACATGTTCTGCTGTTTCTTTGTTTGCTTGTATAAACTGCAGAGGTCACTCAGGCTGATCCTCATATTTGTATCAATTGCTTAAATTTTCTGTAAAGCCCAGTCATAATAATGCGAATTCCTGGCCTAGTCAGGCTTTAATCGCAGCGCGACCTTTAAGATCTATTGTGTAGTAGTCAGGCCTAGTAAGTTCTTAGTCACTAAGAGTGCTTCAACAGAACTCAGACTGAGAAAGAATCGTATGAAATTTTCATTAATATTTTATTGAAATTTCGTTCAATATCATTTGCTGAATAAAGTTTTTGCTTTAAGATTTTTCCCTTTTCTCCAAAACGTTTTTTTTTTTATATATATAATTTCAAATTAAAAACGTAGACCCTTTAAAAAAAAAATTAACGTAGACTTTAAAGGCAACGTTGTCGAAATATTTCATACAAGTTTTTTAATAAATTTTACATAAAACATTTTATTCACGATGACGAGGCTGATTATTTTTATTTAAAATTAGGAAGAAAATTAGTACCATTTTTGGGCCATCTCAATTAGCCCTCTAAAAAAAATTAACAATAATTTTCTTAAATATTTAATAAAACCTTTAAAAGAATAAGAAAAAAAAGACAGAAAAAAATCAAACCCCCAATACGCAAAAAGAGAGAAATAAAAGCCAAATTCAAAAAGAGGAAAAATTGCACTTTACGCCCTTTAAATTTATGCCCTCGCTGCTCATACTTAAAAAACAAAACCAGCAAATGTAGAAATATTTAAAAAAGACAGCCATTTTGTCTATAACAAACATGATAATAAAAAAAAGAAAACTAAAGCATACTTTGAAGAGCGTAAAAAATGGTGTCTCCTAAAGTATAATTTAAGGCGCAAGCTCCTTGCCAAGAAATGAGGCATGCGTTTTAAGAATTTCTACAATTTGAAATGTAAACTCATTTTTAAGGAGAAAACTAGAGAGAGAAAGAGAGAGAGAGAGAGAAAAACAAAGATTTTGAGAGCAGCATCCATTAATATTAAATTTCAAATTTAAAAAGTCTTTAAATTAAATTTAAATTTTTAAATTTATAAAAGTAAAATTTCTAGCATTTAAATTTATTTTAAAAAAATGGGCGAAATTTTTGTAAAATTTTTTTTTATGAAAATGAAGTGATGTATTGCTTAGCACGTGTTAATCATTAACGTTTTAGTTTCTTTTCTTTTTTTTTTTTTAGTAAAAAAAAGTAAATAAGTGTGTTTAAACCGGAAGAATTAAGCAACATGTTTGCTTAACTAAGTGACTGGCCATACGATTCAAATTTTTATCCTTTGGGCATGTAAATAAGGCTGTATGTTGTAAGTTAAACAATAAAATCAAACATAAAAGTCTTTGATTTGTTTGTCTATTTACCCACAAACCCAGCCACTAAACTAATTTCTTTTAAACTGCTCTGCTTTATTTGCAATAAAATTTATTTCTTTGCAATTTCGCTTAAGCATTAAAATTTAATTTTATTTTATTGAAATTTAAATATCAAGCCAACTTTAAAATTGGCACAGCCTCTACTCTGTGTGCGTTGTGTGTGTGTATGCTAGCATTATTTATATTTGTAAGAGCATGAGTATAATCTTTATAAATAATTTTTTATGTGCAACCATTTGCTCAAACATACCATTTTAATAGTGTATTCCGGCTATTAAGGTAATAAACTTGAAAAAAAAAAAAAAAAAGTAAAGCAAGAAAAAGTTTTCTTCAAGGGATGTAAAAGTTTTGCATTTAAACAAACCCCACCACCACACACTGACACTAAACATAAATAAATAATGATTTCTGCAACAGGCAAGCAATTTCAGCAGTCTTGTAAAAAAATACAAAATTTGACGGTAAATTTTATGACTAAAAATTAAGCTATTCTTGTTCCCTTGCTTATGGTCTATTTACTTTCTTTCTACTAAAAATATAACTTGAAGTCAATTAATAAGTAGAGTCCAACCCGTACCTTATTGCCTACTGCTTAAAAATCTAAGCCCCACATTACCAACACCTTTAGTTAAGAAATAGTTACTTCAAACAGCATATTTAAATTAAGTTGTGTTGCTTGCCTGGTTATGTGCATGTAAACTGCTTGTTTTGTTGGTAGTTGAATGTGTATTGAAAAAATAAGTTGTGCTGCATATGAGTATACAATTTCTTGGACTTCCTTGCGCTCTTCTTAATGCTTGTTTGTTAGTTTTTTTATTGTCATTTAAATAAAAACTTAGCAGCCGACATTTTGTAGAAAGTAAACTAAGATTAGAAGCCAAAGTAAAACTACCAAAAGAAAAACTCCTTTTCTGCATAAAAGCCAATAATGAAACTAAAGTGGTCACAGAACAAGACAAGGATTTATTTACAAACTTAATAGTAAGTGTGTTTGTGTGATAAGTAAGGCCAAAATACTAAATATTTGCTGGTTTAGTTTGTATTTAAGGTAAATGCTTTCATCTATAAGACATCATTTTACACACACAAGCACCTGCATTCAACACTTACACTCACATTTATGCAAATCTATGCAAAATTTGGTAAACAAAAGCTTATAAGGAGGGATATAAATACAAACAGTTACACACACTCGCACACGCACTCACAAGTAAACTTTAAAATTTAAATCAAAATAAAAAAAAGCTTAACTCCGCTTACTTAAATCTTAAACAACGAAAATGCAAAAGTAAAAAAATTTTTAGTTTTTAATTAATTTGATACATTAGGCCCGACAAAAACAGTAATATGTGGCAACGCAACTTGTCGCAGATGTGACTACGACAACGACACTCGTAATAAAACTGATTATTGGCATGACTAAAACACGAATATATGGCAATCACTTGCAAGTTTGTCAGCCAGCAATCAGCGTTTAAATTTTATCCAAAAGTTCTGTTTAATTTAAGAAAATCGTTTAATTGCAACCAAATATTCTTGAGCTCTCATATTAAATCTATTTTAATTGAACAACATTAAAAATTTAATTACTTTAGGGCTGATAATGAGCAACGTTGTGGTGACGAAAACATGTGGCAACGCCAGCTATATATTTTACATTAAATTGACGCAAACTCCACTAAGATAACGATACTCATCCTAAGTTTTTCAATTAAAATTAAGCTAATTTAAAATTTTATCCATCACAAGGCTGTCTTAACTAAGAAAATCGCTTAATTGCAACAAAATATTTTTTTTCTTCAAATAACAAAGCTCTTTAGTTGGCTTAAAATTAAATCTATTTTAATGAAAAACCTTGCACATTTTGTTTTCAATTACCCCAAAATTTAATAAAAAACAAACCCCGCTTAATAGCAAGTATTTAGTAATGGCCATGAAAGCTGTTGATTTTAAATGAGAACCAATAAAAAAGTTGCTCCTCCAGAAAATTTGAGCCTTAAACTGGCCAAGCATGCTCCAGTGGCTTGTAATTTTAAAGCATTTGTGTAGTATATGTAACTGTTTCTGTTGATTAATCAATTAATTGAGAAAAATGAAAATAATTTTGATATTTTTGCAACATTTTTAAGTTGCAAGACTTTAGCATTGAAATCGAGAGTGAACGGGGCGGGGCCCATTAGAAATCTTGTAAAATACACTCCCTTTATCACTGAAATAACAAGTATACAATCGTAATTCTACATTTAAAGCAAAATGTAACAAGTCTGGCCAGTGCTGTCAGAATAGATTTAAAAGGCCTGATTATGAGTGTCGTTGTCGTGACAAAAACAGTATTATGTGCCACTGCCGGTCATGTATTTTATACTCGTATTAGGTGTCCTAAGTTCGGCCACCACAGATGCTAAATCATTTTGTAAATCAATTTAAATAATTAGATTTATAATAAATTTGATCATCTTATCAAAGTCAGTGTCTGGAGAACTCCCTTGTGGAAATTATTTTATTTCAAGTTTTCATTAAAAAAAAATTAAAAAAAAAAAATTCAAGTGCTTCTTCTGGTTCCTCTTAGCTGTTTTAAACATTCAACTTTAAAATTTCTTAAACTCATACCCAATTTTTTTCCCTCTCTCTCTCTCTCAGAAACGACTACATGGAATGGCAAACCGCAAAAGCTCTTATTAAAGTGGAAATAATATGCAAATATTTAAAATGTATGTGTGAGTGTGGATATTTTAAGAACTAAAATGCATTTAGGAAAATTACAAAAATACAAATTTTGCCTTTAGGAAGTAGACATTTTTGGTTTCATTAATTTTTATTTACAAAATAAAATTAAAAAAAAAAAAAACGTTAGAAAAATGAATAAAAACCTGAAAAAGGCATTTTGGAAAAAAGAGCATAAAATATTAAGGCAATTCACAAGGCTTAGTGAAAATTTGCTGTGCATGTGGTGAGTGTCCTTTTTCAATATCTTAAAGTTTTGTTTGCAAACATCGCAATCAGTGCTACCTGATGCAAACTTAAATAGTAACTTTCTACTCAAATTATTTATTATCACTAGGGGCTATAATTCTAACCACAATCCGAGACTCCTTACGAATCTACTCTCTTACGAAAGTTACTGAATTACAAATTCGATAAAATATCGTTATACTTGTTTTTTCGATACAAATGTTCTTTATAAAAGTTATTGGGAACAGACAGACAGGCCAGCTTACAATTGTAGGCCCTTCTCTAATAAAAGTGTTTTATTGATTGCTTTTGGGTCACATCAAATCATATCAAAATATCTTACTGCTGCCACAAAATTATCAAAATTACAATTCTAAAATTTTTGCATATTAAATTAATCATTTAATAGCATTCAAATCTCATGGCAAATAATCTACGAGTATTTAATTTCTATTTTTATTTTATTAATTTTTTTTTTCTAATTTTCTGCAACTAAATTTTTTTTTGCCATTTGTGAATGTGAGTGTTGCATTGAAATTTAACCATAATTAATAATTAATCATGGAGATTTTGCTAGTTTATGGCCATTTGTTGTTGTTGTTATTGTTATTATAATTGTTGTTGCTGTAGCAGTTTTATTTGTTCGTGATGATTATCGCATTTTGATGGCTAAATGATAAAATATGCATAATTATACCCAAAGCATGACAGGGCAGCAGCAGAGTAGCTGAGCTGAAAATATGTTACACTCAGAAGAAAAAGTGTAAGTTTAATATTACAAATTACCAATAGCCAATAGTCGGCTTTGCTAAAAGCTGGCTCTCACAATCAAAAAAAAAGAAAAGAACGTCGGTTGTAAGAACTACTTTTCTTACCCATAAAAAATTTTTAATTGTAACAATAGAAATTATTTTTAAGGGTACTAAATTTTTGACTATTATAGAAGTCTAGTTAAATTACACAGTTCGCCCAAATTAGAAAAGCAGAAACTGGACTCATTTGAGTTTTCTGATGTGATCCTTTTGTGATAGAATTCTGGTTGCTGCACTGGAAAAATTTGCTTAACACAATTGAATTTATGATTGGTAAGAAGTTTAGTTCTCATAACCGAATATGTTTTCTATGCGTAATAATAATGAATTTAAAAGCTTTTTCTGTTTTTAAAAACGAAAAACTTACAAGCTGAGATTCTACCCTATCAAAATGATGCTTTAGTAGCTCCAAAAAAGAGTGTCTCAGTAAGAGTGCACTTTTTAACGTTTGTGTAAATTTTATTTTTGTGCAAGTGGCTACTCGGAAATTTAGCATCTGAGGGATAAAGGCTACTATGGCCAACCCTTCTATCTTAATGCATGGGAGCTAGTGGGACACGTATCATTTTAAAAAGGAGGCTATCTAGATTTGTAATCTACCACCCAAATACTCAGCAGTTACTATTTTTAAAAAAAATTTTAAATTTTCATATACCCCAGTGCTGCTGCTTTCACGGATTTTAGTGACTTCCGGACGAACTATAGAAGATTACCGAATGGGACACATAACATTTTAAAGGGGAGGTCGTCTAGATTTGTAATCTGCCGCCCAAATACTCAGAAGTTATTGTGGACTATTTTTAAAGAATTTTTGAAATTTCCATATACCCCAGTGCTGTTGCTTGGAGGGATTTTTACCATTCCCCACTTTGCCGAGGTACCATTCCCGATTTTGCCCACAAAAATTAAAAAAATCAAAAAGGATTTTAATCTCTAGGTTCTAAGGTTTCTGGAAAAGTTTTAACATTTTCGGTAAACTTAGTAGTTTTTATTTTATGATGCAAAACGGAAACTGCCAAAATCCTTGAAAATTTCGAAAAATTGTTAAAAATAGTCGAAAGTAACTGCTTTGTATTTATGCGGTAGATTACAAATATAGACAGCCTCCCCTTTAAAATGATTATGTCCCATTGGATCCCACTTTTCGAGATAGAAAGGTTTGGCCACAGTAGCCTTCATCCCTCAGAGACCACATATACGCTATTTTTGTATTAAGTGAAATTTTCAACGTTTTCTAAAAAATTTCACAAAAATAATTGGGAAAAATTGTATTCACAGGATGGTAATCACATTCATTGTGGTTGTTTTTTATAGGGTCCCCTTTTTTGAGATAGAAGGGATTGGCCAAAATGTTTCATCTCTGTATAAACCCCTTTAAATTCAGTACATATGTGAAGAATATGTATGGAAAATTTTTTTATCGCATGCAATATTTAAAAAAAACGTATTTAACTAGATGTATTTATCTTCACACACATATGAAGCAAAGATTTTTCGAGAAAAAGGGCCATTTTCTTGAATGAAGCGCATTTTCATCTGGATGACTTCTTGATTACCGAGTTCTGGTTACCTCAATTGAACTGCATGGATCTGGACTACATGTTCAAAGTGCACTGTGGCACCTATTATGAAACGTAGCTTAGACAAAATTATCATTTCATTACGAACACGTTGGAAAATCAAATTTTGACAGGCCGTTTTGTAGTGAAGTTGGCTGCAAAACAGTCGTTTTTCTTATTTTTGTTTTGTTATTGTTAACCAGTAATGACATTTTAGCTAGTTTTTTTTAACCTAGCATTTTTAACTCTGTTTTTTGTTTGTCTTTAGTAAATTTTATTAAAAAGGTGGTTTAACACAGCGCTCTTATTTAGATATGCTGGGTGGTAAAAAACGCTAGGCTGGCCGCTTTTCTTTTCATTTATGGTTTCTTGATATAAAATGAGGTTTTTGTTGTTGCGTTACAGACTAGTATTGCCAAACAGACAGCTCCTTTTTTTGGCAGTCAGCAGCAAGGTGGTAAACTTAGTGCTTTCAGCACTGTTTTTAGAGCTTTTTGGCAGTAGTGTCTTTTTAGTTTTAGTGCTTTCTTTGAAGCTTTTTATTTTATAGAGAAGCGCAGTGTTAAACTCCTTGATTTTATATTTACTAAGAATTTTAAATACTGCGAGTTAGCCATAACAAAGAATCGCTTAAATTTACTTGTGCAATCAATTCACTAATTTTTTTGTTTTGGTTGAGGTAGGAATGGTGAGACGATATATTCCACAATTACCAAGATGGCAATGAAAATAATTTTATAAGAAAAACATTTCAGGCTTTATTACTAAATGGCTCTAAATAATCTTTAAAATTTTAGGTATTTTCTTTTGCTCTAGGGGTATGTTAAACGCCCACAAAGTCACATGTATGGTTTTCCAAATTGGAACAGATTTATATGCCGAGCGGTTTAAGTTTCAAGAGCAACCTGGTGACATTAATAACTGACAAGTTGCTAAACGTTTCTGTACATTAAGTAGGGACTTTACCAAGTTTATTTCAATGGCTACCTAAACAGATAGAAGCACAGAGGAATATCGGCTAATCAACTTCTTCCACCTACAAAAATCCAGAATATACAGAATTTATACACAGAGAAAACACAACTTCTGTTGTGAGAACCAAATTCAGTTGTAATATTCGGAGTTTTTAATCGTGTCAACAGAAAATCAGTCTTACAACTCGTAATATTTTTAATACAATAAAATTTTGGACTGAATTATGGTCGCTACAACTATAAAATTTAGTAAACACAAGTAATTGGTCGATTGGAAACAAATTTAGTGCTCACAAGTGAAGTTGTTTTTTGTGTGCAGTATCTCTTCTATAGTTTTTTTTTTGTTGCTCTTTATTATTTCATTTTTATTTAGAAATTTTCTTCAGGTGCACTTCACTAACTTTTTTTTTCTTTTTGTGTTGGCTGCAAATCATTCATCAAAAATCATCATAATTAACTACTTATCTGAGTGCAAATAAGTTATAAATTTTGCTGTTGCTAAATGACTGTATACTCGTATAACATGTGTTTGCTTGTATAATTAGAAAAGTATAATTTGTTCGTTCGTATTCATATTGTTGTTGATAAATATTCCCTAAGTGTTATTTAGTAAAATTGCTAAAATGCGATTTAGACTCAACTAAATGCATTTTCTATCATAAACTAAAGCTAAACAAATAAACTCAAAAATATGTATAAATACACATACACATGCATATACGCATAGTCTTACAAGCTCTAATAAACAATTCAACACACAACAAATAAATTTGTTGGGAATATAATTTACCAAAAGCCATTGAGTTTCACATGCAGAACGAGTGCATGTGAGAAAGTATGTTTGTGTTGGAATGTTTTTGCATTTGTGTATTTTGCTATTTAAGGTTGTGTTATTGTTTAATATTTATCGTGACAGTGAGCACATACAGATTTTATTCTTCTGCTTAAACGCTTGCTTACAGCAACAACAGCACCAACTAACACTCAACTGACACTTTCTGTATTTAAATGTTCGTCTACAGTGGCCAACAGAATTTAAACAATCAAAATTGTTTCTATTGTCTTAAATTATAACAAAAGATTACAGAGCAAGGAAAGCTAAATAGCTAAGTAAGAGAGGGAGAGAGAGAGAGAGAGAGAGAATGCGGTGGAATTTACATTAAATCAGACTTAAATACCTTTAAATTTTTTGTAATTCCGACACACTGGCATGTGTGTTGTGAGCATAGAAGTAAAACTGAATTTAGAAATGCCTACACGCAAAGAAAAATATAATTGATTATGGTCACCGGAAAAATATTTTTGTTAATTTAAAGCATTTAAACATAATTATGATCAGGATAAACATATTTCTAGTTATTTTTAGTTTTACTATGTTTACCCTCATAAATATGGTTGAATTTAACATTTTATTGTTGATAAAATTTTAACTGAATCCATAAATATGTTTATAGTAAACATAATAATGAAAAAAATATGATTGAAAGTAGATTGTTTACTATTTTGTATCTTCTTCTTGTATTTAATCGTTCAAACTCAACTAAGCTTTGTTGCTGAAGGGCGATTTAATGCTTCTTAACTAAATATTCCCAAGTTCGAATCCTTCTAGAGTCAAATAAAGTTAAAAAAAATTCAAAACCACCCGCTGTATAATGTAACAAATAAAATGTAAATTAATAACAACGAAAAAGTCAATAAAATAAAAAATTTACTTTTACAAAAAAATTATATAAAAAATTATTAAAAAAAACAACTATAAAAAAATCTTTGTATGTAAACAAATAAAATATAATTTATAAAAATTTAAAAAAAAAAAAAATTTTTTTGATCCTGACCGGGGTTGAAGCGAAACAGCTGCTGTTGAGAGCTATTTTTTTATATGTTTATTAATTAATTAATTAATATTAAAATAATTAATAGTTAAATGCATTTATAAATCTAACCAGAATATGGTTGTCTCAACCATATTTTTTCTTTGCGTGTAACTGGCCCGTAGACCTAATTGTAAGGCGAGTAAGCATTTCAAGAGGTTCAATGTTTTTTTTTATTTTAAATATTGTTGGTAAACGCAACAACATCATGCTTAAACATTTTGAAAGGCAACAATAATGTTATGAAGTAAGTGAGTGTGTGTGTGTGTGTGTTTGTGTGTAAGCCAACCAACACTTTTGTTCAAATTTGTAAATTTATTTGCTAAACTGAAACATTTAACTACTTTTACCTGGCATATGCTCTCTGCTTATGCACTCAAATTATTTATTATATACCAGCAATATCACACACACACACACACACACGCACAAATTAAAATCTTAAGCAAATTGTTAAGCAAAATCAGTAAATTAAGAAGCAGCTATTTAAAAGAATATATTCTTGCAAGAAATTATTTAAATGGCTTCCACAAAAAATATTAAAAAAAATATATAAAATGAAAAAATTAATATAAAAAATAAAACAAAAAAAAAATAAAAAGTTATAAAAAAATTATAAAAATTAAAAAAATATATATAAATAAAAAATAAAAATAAAAAAATTATCTAGAAGAAATATTTTTAGAAAAAAAGTTTTTAATTTCCAATACCTTTACTTAGCCACAGAAAATAATGAAAGTGATCTTTAATCACTTTTCTTCAACAAATTCGCTACTATTTTAACACCACAATAATATAAAATTACACCCAAACATGTCACCAAGTATTGCAGCTGCTTAGATGCGCATTTTGTTAATGAAAAATTTTCCACTTCATTCTACTGGCAGTCTAATGTTAAACACATTGGTTTTTCCTCAGAAGTAGACTGAGTTGCAGTAATTTTTAATTTTTTCCAATTTTTTTTTGCTTGGTTTTATTGCATTAACACACTTTTTAAGGAAAACTATTAAAAAAAATATTTTTTTTATAAAAAATAGTGCTTGAACTAATTATTTTTTAAAATTTTTGTCATTACAAGGGAAGTTATAGTTTTCTAAACACTTTTCTTAGCAGCTAAGGCAAGGGAACGTTTTTCTTATTATCTCGCCCTGTGCCTCTTACTCTACTGATTTGATTAAGCTTGTTTTATACTGTTCATTTTTAAGCAATAACACGTTTCATTACACAAATGAAATATTTTCATTAATACCATGAAATATTCATTCATTTAATGAAATAATTTCATGATTTTAATGAAAATGTTTTATTATTTAAAATAATTTTTGAAATATATTATTCATATAATGAAAAGTTTTCATTAATTCAATGAAGTCAATAATATAATGAAATAATTGCATTAATTCTATGAAAATATTTTATTAATTCGAAGAAAATATTTCATAAATTCACATAATTTAGGAAAAATTTTATTAATTCAATGAAAATATTTAATTGATTCATATAATTTATGGAATATTTCATTAAATTTTAAAGAAATTGTTCCATTGCTTTTATAGCACAATTTTCTTGCAGTGAAAAATATAAGGGTAACAAGTTTAGAGGTTCCTGGTACAACCGTTTTGTTTTTTGTTTTATTTTATTTTGCAAAGTTATTTTTAAATAACACCAAGCAGCAAATAAAGCTTTAAAAAATTTGACACATTTCGTAATCCTAAAGGTTGGGGGAGCCAAAATAGATTAGGAGATAGTGTAGGACAGCTTTCACTGAACAAGGTAATTGACATCATTCGAGGCCTATACAAAAGTTCTTTTGGGTTATATGGCGCATATCATCTAAGGGTCGCTGGTTCCATTCCTGCTCTAAACCCTCTATGTTTAATTGTACCAAAGATTGTTTATGTTGCGCTACATCTCTAATTATCAAAAAAAATAAATTTTTTGTTTCTGAAAAAAATAATTCTTTTAAATTTGATTATTTTTAATTTCTTTTTTATTTCACTGCCTTTTAATTTTCTACACATATACACAAACACACACACACACCATTACATTTAAAGTTTTACTAAAATTTTGTAAATAATTTCAACACTAATTAACTGAAGATGCTTGTTATTGACGTTGATGTCTTATTTAAGTTTCTGTTTTTTTTTTTTTTTTTTTTTTTTTGGTAAGGAAATTCATATTAAAATTAGCACTTACCACTTAAGGAATTATGGCCACATATCGATGGTGCTTTACCAAGTAAATAATCATCCTTGCAGATATATTTATTGTCGTCCAGCACATAGAGTTGTTCACCCGTACTGAGCTGTTTATGGCAGATACAACATGTAAAACAATTGAGGTGAAACACCTTATCACGAGGTTTTCGAACGAGATCGGAGGGAGCAATACCTTGGCCACAGCCACTACACTTGGTACCATAGCGTCTGTAAAATCAGAGAAAGAAAAACAAAATAAATAATTTTTTTATTATCCAAACAAAGAAATCTTTTTCTAGGATGCTTTCAATCATCATGTATTTCAAAGCCATTTCGATCACTTTGAAATGTTTTGACTCTTAATCAATACAAATTACAAAAATAAAGCACCTGATTTTCACTCTTCTTCTTCTTTTTCTTCTATTATTATTTATTTGTTGCATAAAACGACTTTTGCTTTAAATATATTTCTCAGCTGTTGCTGCTGTAGAGATTTGTTTTCTATCCCTTCTAATTTTATGTCAGTTTTCAAAGGCTTTCATTTTGAAGGACAGACAGACGTGCATATTTATTTTGTTTCGTTTTGTTTTATTTTATTTTATTACTAGAAAGTTAATTGATTTTTTCTCGTGCTTTTTTTAAGTTCATTCTTTTTATTATTATTTTTTATTTATTTTATTTTTTTAGCAATTAAATACGTAAGTAAATCACATTTGCCTGTCACTACACTGAAATCACTTCATTGAAATGGGAATCGCAATTAAAAAAAACATAAAAGTGTTCAATTGTTTTTTAATGGAAGAAAAAAATCATTTAAAATTCTGTGAAAAAAAATCGATTTATCTAAACAAAAAATTAATATTGAAAAATGAAAAAATATTCTTTCGACCACAAAAGAAGAAGAAACATATCAGAAACGAAAGTATATTTTTCGAATTCAACTTAAAAAACTTGCAATCAATTAATTAATTCAATTTGTAATTAATTCATTTAAATCTGTTGCAACTAATAAAAGACTTGAGATTTTATTGCAATTCAAAATCTCCAAATTCAATTTCTAAAATATTTTTTCACTACATTCGGAAATTTAAATTTTATTGCGAATTTTTTAATATACATATATACTTAAAATTAGAAATATTTAGTATTTTATTACTTTGAACCATTAATATTGATGCTAGTATCAAATTTAAAAATTCGAACTTAATTTCGAATTTTCGAATATACTTAAAATTAGAAATAATTTTATATTTTATTCTTTGAACCATTAATATTAATGCTCGTACCAAATTTAAAAATTCGAACTTAATTTCGAATTTTCGAATATACTTAAAATTAGAAATAATTTTGCATTTTATTCTTTGAACCATTAATATTAATGTTAATATCAAATTTAAAAATTCGAACTTAATTTCGAATTTTCGAATATACTTAAAATTAGAAATAATTTTGAATTTTATTCTTTGAACCATTAATATTAATGCTCGTACCAAATTTAAAAATTCGAACTTAATTTCGAATTTTCGAATATACTTAAAATAAGAAATAATTTTGCATTTTATTCTTTGAACCATTAATATTAATGCTAGTATCAAATTTAAAAATTCTAACTTAATTTCGAATTTTCGAATATACTGAAAATCATAATTCATTTTGTATTGTGTTACTTTGAACCATTAAGTTCGACTTTTTTCTCAAATTCAAAAATTCTAAGTTAAATTCGAATTTTCGTTTATGCTTAAAAATATCTAAATATTTTTTTGTAATATTTTTATATATATGTATGTTTTTTTGTTTTTAATAATTTATTTAACTCACCTGAAAAAATCATTCCTGCAATATAATTTAGATTCTCTACTAAAGCATTTATCTGTTAAGGGTTGAAGGCATTCACAGCAGCGCACACATGAGGCATGCCAACCGCGTTCTAAAACATTTAATAAAAATTTATCTAAAATTGGTTTATTACAGCCAGCACAGGGATCGCCAACACCGACCGGCGGTTCACTACGTCCTGTAAATATAAAAAGAAAAAATTTTATTTTATTAAAAACAACTTGAAACTATTTTACAATAAATAATCAAAGTAATTATCAATTAAGCCACGTGAATAATTTAAAAAAAAAATTATTTTACAGCTACCGAAATTCAAACGACAGTAATAAACCGGCCAAAGTGAAAAAAAACTGAAACTTTAATGTCAGACAGCTTCAAATGGAAATTAACAGACTTCGATTTAATGATTTAATGGACGTGCAACACAAACAGTAGCAGCACAAATATGCAAATTTGTATCATATCAATAAATAATTACGAAAACATAAAGATGCAAAAGTGTAAAACGACAACTTTTATGGCTGCACTTAGCAGTCAGTGTTGCACATTGCACACGCTCTGGCTCTGGCTTTAACTTTAGCTCTGCTCTGTCCTGGCCTGGCTGATGCACATGTTTAAGCAGACATGCTGGTGGCTTGTCAAAAATTTTCTTTAAAAAACGTGTTGTTGTTGAGTTTTTAGTCAGAGATTCATTTTCTTATAAAATTTCTTGTTGATGTCGAAACATTAAATTTAACCTTGATTTTTAGTCAATACATAAATATTCATTTAATATCAGCTTGTCTGGTGATTAACAGGCCTTCATGTTGATGTTAGTGGCTGGTTGTTTTTTGTTTTTTATTTTCTTTTTTTTTTTTGTTTTTTGCTGTTGCTTTTTTTCTTACCTAAAAAAACAGCGACGTACACACAACACTTTGATTGATGACATCCGTCAATTTTGACATTTTTAGTGAAAAAAAATAAACTAAAAAGTTTATTGTATAATTTTTTATTTTTTTTGCTTTGTTCTCAATTTTTTGATTTCTGGGTAACGAAAAACAGAAATTTTAACTGCCTCAACATTAAAGCCAACAGGTAACAGAAGACAACAAAATATAAAAAAAAAATCACTGAGTGTTTAATCACTCACTAACGTAAATGCTTTGATTATAATCATTAACAGTAATTTATTTTTAACTCCCTCTCTTCTCTCTCTTTCTCTGTGTGTTTAGAATAAAATACCAAAAGCTAAAAAAGGAAAAGCTTGTTGTATTATCACAACACCCAAAATTTTAAAGCTTATTGCTTTGGAAATGGTGAATGATTTTATTGCATCTTCTTCATTTTATGGCTTTTTGTATCGATTGGTATCTTGTCAGCCAGTTGGTGTATATTTACGGGTCAAATAAGTTTCTCATGAGGCTTTTTCTTTTAATACTTTCAAACTCAAGTTTTAAAAGAATTTGTTTTCTACCAAAAGTAGCTGTTTAGTTAGTATGAGTTTGTGTCTAATTACTTAGCCTTTAGATGCGCATCATCATCACTTAACTGCGGTCGTCATGATGTTATGGCTGCTCAACAACCACAAGTTTGTTATTGGGTCACCGCCTCTAATTTCGCATGTTGATTTTAATAGTTCGTTTTGTTATTTGGATTTTATTTTTGGCCCAAAAAATTTATTGTTTATACAAATTTAGGTCTTAGGAAATAAAATTGTATTCTTCACACACACTAATCTATCTGCTCTTGTCTATAGATAAACACATACTCTTGCTGTTACTCAGTAAAAGCTATTTTTTATGCAAAACTTGTTTTATTTGAAACAATTTTAGTTGCTTAATAAAAATAATAATTTTTATAAAAAAAGTAGCGAAAAATAAAGAAAAAATCCAAATCCTACATTGAAAAAAAGTCTGGCATTAGTCCAATTAAAATTGTTTCAGGAAATCAATGAAATATTTCATTAATTATATGAACTTATGAAATAGTTTCATTGAATTAATGAAATATTTTCATTGAATTAATGAAATATTTTTGTTGAATTAATTAAATATTTTCGTTGAACTAATGAAACATTTTCATTGAATTAATGAAATATTTTCATTGAATTTATGAAACGTTTTCATTGAATTAATGAAATATTCTTTCAATAAATGAATTAATACATTAATGAAATTATTTCATCAAATTAATGAAAATATTTCATGAAATGAATGAATATTTCATTGCATTAGTGAAATTATTTCATTGAAAATAGAATTTTAACCATTGAATAATGGGCGTAAAAGTGGGCGCAGCGTAGTGTTATATAGCATATATTACTACCTGATACATGAGAAAAATTATCTCAGTATGTATACGAAATATTGAAAACCTTATTCTTTGTCTTATGGATGATACGTAAGCCTACTAGTCACATTGAATATATATTTCTGTGCTAATATGAAGAAAAATAACTTAAGTCGACTTAAGAAAAAAATAGAGTTCTTGTAACTTTCGTTATTTTTTATCAGGAATGGTGGGACGATATGTTCCACAATAAATGAGATGTTAAATGAAAATAATACCGTTTACTTAATAAGACATAAGCGGCTTTTTCATATTCCACAGATTTGATTGATTCAATTGGAATTTTAATTAATGAGAATGTTCATTACATTCGTATTAAGGCTGCATTCAAATTTTTTTTATTAAACATTTTTTATTTGAATTTTAACATTTTTTATTTGAATTATCAAAAATTTCTTCATTCAAAAATTTCTTTTTTGAATTTAATTAAAAACTTTTTTTTGGAATTTTAAAATTTTTTATTTTAAATTAAATTTTTTTTTAATTTAAACTTTTTTATTTGAAATTTAAAATTTTTCTTTTGAATTTTAACATTTATTTTCAATAAAAAATTTTTTTTTAATATAAATTTTTTTATTCGAGTTTTAAAAATAAAAAAAAAATATTTTATTTGAATTTTAAAAGAAAATTCATTAAAAACATTTTTTTTAATATAAAATTTTTTTTTAATTAAAAATTTTTTTTATTTGAATTTAAAAAAAAAATTTTTTAATTTTTTTTTGAATTTTAAAAAATTTTTTTTATTTGAATTTAAAAAATTTTTTTAATTACAAAAATTTTAACTTGAATTTAAAAATTTTTTTCATTCAAAAATTTTTTTTGTAGATTTTTTTATTTAAATTTTAATTTTTTTTTGAGGCATAATTTTTTTCTGTTTAAAAAAGTATTTAGTACACCAAGAAGTATTCACACAAAGGTAACTTATATAGAAAAAGTATTGTTTTAATATTCTGTAAAAGAATAATTGTGCAATAAATGTTGAAAGTTTTTTAGTGAAAATTATGAAAAGTTTATCTAGTAATGGAATGCATGTTTTCATTTCATTTTATTTTATTTTATTTTATTTATTTCCCCATGAAGTTGAATTTAATTTTTTATGAATTCTTGTTATATAATTTTTTTTTTTTTTTGTATATTTTTGAGTAAATTTTTGTTATTATAAGGGACTTTCAAAACAAAATAAATGTTGAAGTTTATTTTAAAAATTGTAAAGCAAAACAAAGTTGAAAATATGTGTGTGTATGTGTGAGTTTTTGTCTGACTAGTTGTTATTTAAACTGCCTCTGTTAAGACTTCTTATACTTTTTCATCTGCATCATCATTACTGACAACCCTCAGGCAAAACTTTGCATGTTCTTAAGACTTCCTTTTTTGCTTCCTCCCCCTGCCCTCTTCCTAACAATTCAATCTTTGTTTAAAGTCAACACTGACACACACACATTTTTTTGGCAACTGTATCATTATACGGTTGCACTTTTGGGTGTATGCTTAAGCAAATGTATGGATCCACCTACCAACAACCCCTCACAAGCTGCTCCAAACTAAACTGAACTAAACTAAGCAACAGTGGTTAACAACACAACAACACCCTCATAAAATAGCTCGGGGTTTTATTTCTTTGGTTGATAATAATGATGATGGTGGAACAAGTTGCTGTTGCTGTTGCTGCTCATTGTTTGGCTATTTTGAATGCATCCTTTTTTCTGGCTATTTTTTGTTGTTCCCAAATAAAAAGGTAACACACACATAAACACTCATTCAAATTATGCCATGTGAGTTTAAGTAGTTTGTTAGTTTGCTTCTCATAAAATGTGCAAATACTTTGTTTTTTGTGTTGCTCCTGCCAAGGTGTTGGCATTTAAAATGATTTTCATGCTCGTAAGCATGCATGCATTAGTGCCCAGTCCAACTAAACTCTGAATGAATGTTTCTTTTTTTTTTTTTTTTTTTTTAATGAAATACCTGGAAGTATTTTCTAAATTATGGACAGACTTGGAGACAGACAGAGAAGCTTTCTATTGCTTTTATATGTTTAAGTTTTGGTATTTAGTTTTTGGTTTCTTTTTTTTTTACTTCTTTTTTGTGTTAAACGCTTGCAGCTATAAAATGGCATAAATTAAACGTTTTTAAGGTACATAATTGCAGCTTTTGCTTGGTTACCTGCATTTAAACAAGCAATACCGAGAGTGAGAGTCTGTTACTGTTGATTAAAATGGCACAAAGTATAAATTTGCGTAACATTTAACAGCTTCTGTTTACTCTTCCGATAATGATTACCGGGTTCCTAATTAAGGAATCATTTATTTAAACAACAAAAACATGAATTTTTTTTTTGTTTTCTTGTGGGCTTAAAGTCAAACATAAAAGAGACTTAATGAGTTCCTTTTTGGTAAAAAAGTTAATTTTATGAATTTAAAATTTTTAGTTTACTTAAAGATATTTTTCAAAAAAAAAAAAAAAAAAAGAACTAAAGAACTAAATAAAGTCAGAAATTTAGGAGTTTCTATTTGGTATTTTAAGAAAAATATTTAAATTTTAAACCTAAACTGAAATGAAATTCAAAAACACGAACGAAACAGGCACTACAGAAAGACATACTTTTGTACAGCATAAAAACTCTTTAATCAATGAATTAATTCTGTCTGTTTGAATGCCGCTGGTTAGCGGGATATATAAATTTGATGCTGTATTTCTGACTGTAAATGATGCTGCTAAAGGAAATTCGAAAAATCACAAAGTCAAAAATTAAAGAAATATAAACTCCATGATGGTTTTGGCTTGCCAATTCGAACTTAGGCGAATCTTTTGTAAGAAAAAAAAGGAAGTTAAAAAAGACTATCAGATGAGCTTATAACTCTCTATGAAAGGCTGAAAGACTCTTACTTAATGAAAACAAGTTTATATAGAGTGACTCAAAACTCTTTATATGTAGTGGCTTTCAGTCTATTTCAACCAGAACCTTTTCAGAAAATTAAGAAAAAATTTAAATATTAAATTTGGATTCATCGGCATATATAACATTTTCCCAAAAGCATGAGTATTGAAGGCGTGCTTGCTGATTTTTCTTATTAATAAATGGCTTTCTACGGGCTACTCTGCCATTGAAATCATGTTCTTTTCGAAGCACATAGGTTTTATCTAACTCATCTTTAACTTCAAAAGCCAGCTTTAGAGCAGATAGCTTAGGATTTTCCCTTATTTTTCGTACGATGTTTTTATTATAAACTCTATTTTCACGCACGAACCGATGCATTATGCTTTGCACTGTTGAGTCACCTAAACAAACCATTTCAACTATTTTTCAATGAGAATGTCCATTTTTAAATTGGTTGAGAACCAACTCGCTGTATTGTATAATTTAAAATGCGTTCCCGATTGACTTAATTTTCAAGTTTACTTTGTTAAATAATTAAAAATATTAAAAAAAAATACAAATACAATTATAAATTTACCGTTACTCGCGGATTGCTGTCAACTTAGTAGTTTTTCAAAGTGATCGGTTGAATTAAGCTGTGGCGTAAGAAAAAGTGTTACACTTACATTTTCCTCTTTTTCTTTTTTAAGAAACTTACATTTTTAACTTTTGTAAAATATATTTTCTTCATACATAAACACCATTTAAAAACTTTCTTTTTCTTTTAATAATTTTTATAAATCATACTTTTAAAAATTTTAAATTTTTATCCTTTTTTTATGAGAAATTTATTTTTATACTTTTTTATTAGTTTAGTTTCAGGCATTCAATACTTTTTAGAATTTTATGCAGCTATGATATCCTAACTTTTAATGCAAATCTTTCTATTTTTCAATTTTCAGCGCTTAGTCGCTGTAATTCTGTTTAAATGCTTCTCCTGTCTTAATGTTAAAACTCTTTTCTTCCAAACATTTCTTAAAGTAATTTTTTCTTTGGTGTATTTTTTGTTATTCTTCTTTTGGTATTTTAAACTGTCAACACATGTCTTAGTGGCTTAATTCTTTTTAACTACTTCCCAGCTGGCAGTATGTTTTCTGTTGAAACCATCAACATTAAGTTTTTTTTTTTACTCGCGTTGTTTGTTGCTGGTTGGTTGTAAAGAAGAAAATAAGACAAGCCAAAACAAGCAAGAAAGCAAGAAAAATTATTGTAAAAGTCCCAGCAAAACAACAACAACAAAAAGAAAATTATGTAATTAATGTTTAGAAGCTACCAGTTTGCGGTAAAACGACATTAGTTACATTTTAAACATGTTTTGTTTGTTTGTTGTTGTTTCTGTTTCGGTTTTGTGTTTGGTGTTAAGTGTTAAGGTTGCATGCCTCATACCACAAAACTGATCATCATATTCATAAATGTTCAAAAACAATAAATTGTTAATGCTGTTGCTGTTGCTGTTGCTTTTGCTTCCATATGACTTGGATGGCACTTGAGTGTTTAAAATGTTCGTGTGAAATCTTTTCATTGCCATCTTTCAAACTTTTCAAAAAGGGGTGTTAGGGAGGGTAGGAAAGCGAATACCGGCGCGGTCATAATTTACAACAATGTCAGTTAGTGGTCTTTGAGATTTTGTGGTTGAGGCTTAAAGAAACAGAAAAAATCTCAAGTTCATGATCTTGTTCATGTACAGACGTACGTACAAGTTAACTTAAATATTTTTTCTTTAAAAGAAATGAAATGGTAGAGGGAAAAACACTCCCACTTTTTTTTTTTTAATTCTTTCACATGTACGTACGTAAGTATGGGACAGGCAGGCGGCTGTGCTTCTGTTTGCTGTTTTTGCTATATTCTGCTAGTTGAATGTTCAAGGTTTGTTACGTTTTCTTTGATTCAAAGTTAAAGAAGACAGCAACAAAAAAAATGCTCATTGTTTTACTGTGAGATGAAGCTTAAGTCTTCGCCCCTTGACCACAACACGTTCCAAGTATATTTTTTTAATGCTGGTGTTATTGTTGTGGTTGCTTTTGCTGTTACTGCTAAATGCGGCCATATTTTGTCAAGGAATGAACCCCGTCTTTAGTTTCATTACATGGATTTTTCATTTAGATTTTTCTGGTCATGTTCATGTGAAGCTGTTGTCGACACTGCTGATGTGAATAAAAATGATGGTCATTGCTTTTGTGGCTGGAGCTTTAGTATTTTAGTAATGCAATTGCTTTTACTGCCTGCAAGTCTCCCTGTCTATCTGTCTGTCTGTCTTACTGTCTATGTTGTTGCCAGTTCAATTTTGATTTCTTACAGTTTTGTTATGGTTTATTTTCTTATTTTCATTTTTATTCCATCTTTTCTTATTTTTTTTTTCCTTGTCCAAAGTGTGTTTTATGCATTTTTATTCAGAAATTTCTACGGCAGCCAGCTTCAGAAGCAGCTTCTTTAACAAACAACTTTTAGTTGAAACAAAAAAAAAATTAATCCACCCAGTTTTATTCACAACTTTTTCTGTTTCTTTTTCTTCTGGCTACCAACGCTATACGAACTCTTTATTTCTTCTTCTTGGCCATCTTGTTTTTATGGATTTTTTTAATGTATTTTTTTTTATCAGTAACTGAAATCCAAAGTCTTCTCCCCCTTTTTCTATTGGCTCTTTTAGGGCTTCTGTTAAAAATCAGAGCTTGAAAGAATATAAACTTAAGCCCAAAAAAATGATTTAAATGTTAAAAAAAAATTTTTGTTTTTCAATACAAATTTTATAATTTAGCAATCAAAGCTTTAGTTATAACAACCAAAATTTTTTTTTAAAATTCATTTGTGATAATAAAATTTTTTAGTTGTAGCAACTAGAATTCGATAATAAAGTTTAAAATTTATTTCTCTAAAAAATATTTCAAGCGGTATAAAAAAATTCCTTTATCGCACCTGAAATTTTGATTGGCAACATATTTAGTTCTCACAACCGAAGGTGTTTTCTCAGTGTAGTTTTGCCATCAAATGACTGCTGTAAAAGTTATCAGCTCACGGAGGAAAAGGAAACTATGGAACACAATCTTATACCTTTGTCGGTCACTAGAAGATCAGCTTAGGCCTCACTGCACTGTCCACTGCAGGGGTCGGCAATTGGTTTTTCTTCTTCTTCTACTATTTCTTTAATTCTCTATTTTCCTAGACATTTTGCTATCATTAGCTTTCTTCATTCTTGCTCTTATTTATACAGGTATTGTAAAGCAACCACTCATTTATTTTTCTTATTTGGGGGCCCTGTGCAACCTAACCTAAGCTTGGGCGGTATTACCGAATTTTTATTGTCACAACTAGTTTTATTTTCATAAAACTGAAAACTAAATATTACAAATTCCAGTTGGCTTCCAATGCCACTAATTTAAACCACTGCCCCCAAAGACGTCCATTATTATTTTTATGTTTTTTTTTTTTTTTCATTTGTCTCTCACCAATATTTTCCTTTATTTCTGCTGCATATTAAAAGCCAACACATGAATGGATGGATGGGGTTTTTTTGTAATATTTTAGCCCCGATATTCACATTTCGGTTTTTAATTTTTTTTTTTTTTTTGTTAAAGCACTAGCTTGCTTGTTCAGCAATACGAAAAATAAGAATTTTTACATTTTCGTATTGGGCTTTAGTGAAACGTGACTAAAATGTAAATGCCGGAATTTTTACCAGACAACAAATAAAAGCAACGACAAACTCAAACTAAATAAAAGCAACATTTACACAAACCGTGAATACAAAATAGCAAACATATTTAAACAGCACTCGAAACCACTGGTACTTGAATTTTCTAGGCTTCTCAATTTTTTATCCTGCATTCTGCAAAGTTTGTTTGGTTTTTTTTAGCTGCTACTTATCCTGGCTGGTAGCAGCCACTTTTTTTTCTTTTTTTGCCAACTAAAGAAATTTGCTTAACATAAATTTTGAATTTTATTGTTCTTGCAGAAGATTATTGTCGAAAAAAATAAATGACAAAATCTTTTCTAAAGTTTTATGTTGCAAATGCAAATGATTGAATGATTTTGAAGAAAGTTAGTGAAAAATTTTCGTTAAAGAAAAGCAAAATTAATAAAAATGCAGAAAAAAATGTTTTTTTAAATTAAAAAGTTAATCAGTTCAATTACACCATGCAACAAACGGAAAAAAAATTTTTTTCTGCTGCTTTATGGTATTTTTTAATGAAACCCTTTAGGTCACGTCACCCCTTAAATTTTTCTTAAAAAAAAAAAAACACTTAAAAATGTTTAAGTGCTTGATGGATTATAGTCCTTTTTTCCTGCTTTCAACTGGTGAATGTTGCAAAAAAAGCAATTTAACCCAATTGTCGCTGCTTCCGGTTGCTTGTGTTTTTGAATGGGTTAATATTTTTTAAAAAAAATTCTTGTTTGTCATATTGATTACATTTTTAATTGATTTAATCAGATATTTAATCCACATTGTCATACTGAATACAATTTTAATTGATTTAAATGCCAATAAATCAACAAAACTTCTTTCACTGCAACACTTTTTCCAAAGACCAGGGCTCAAATTAGCTTATTCAATATCTCATAAAAACTATTGTAATTTTAGTGTTTTTGTAAAAAAAAATGATAAAATTTCGTTACGACTTGCTCGCTATCAAATGCGGTGATGACTGTTATTCCATCGTGTCACGTGAATGAAAATTATTTGTCAACTAATAAATTTCATAGATTAAGTCTATCTGTCTTGGTTTTATTTGCCTTAATTTTTGTTTCCTCTTCTTTTTTTTTAATTTAAAATTTAAAAACTCTTAAAGTAAAATTTTTTTCTTTTTATTTTTACACTCAAGCAACAAAAACAAACAAAAAACATGGCGGCTGTCTTTATTTGAAAGATTTTTTTTTTATTTCCTTCATTTTTTCTTTGCTTGTGTTACAGAACAAACGCCATCAAGGATTTTTTGCTAAATTTGAATACAAAAGATCTCAACTGATACACACAAATGTTGCAAATAAAAGAAAGCAAACAGCAGTTTTCTTAGTTGTCGAGTTGCTACAATACCACTGGGTAACAGCAATCTGCATGCAACCAAACAATTGTAAACGTTTTTTTTTTTTTTACTCTTCTGCTTGTCTTTTTATTATTGGAAGACTTAACTGACTAAATGTTTGTCTGTTGGAATTTATTTGTGTCATTGTTTGTGTATGTGTGTGCTTAGCGAAATAATTTCTTTTTAAATATAAAACACTCCAATGCCACAAATGTTGGCAGTAAGGCAGGCGGCATACAAGACTTGTCTCATAATATCCAACCAAACAAAGGGAAAATGTTTATTTTTCCAACCAGCTTATCGCGTACAAGAAAATTTTTTGTTGTTGCTTATTGCGTGTATGTGTGTGTTTAATTTTTTCCATGCCTTTTGTTTTCTTAAACGCTGCCATAATGCGAGTATTCTTAAACGAAATGCAAAATTTACTTACAAACAAGCACTCACATGTAGCATATGAAACAAATACATTGAATTTTTTTTTTCATTATTCCCTTATATGGTTTAAAACAAACGCCGCACAGTGGGAAAGTGAAGGCAAAATTAAAAACAAATAAAGGATTTTGAAGAGCAAATTTGCTTAAAATTTTTTAGTCACCTTAAACGCATTTTTGTTTAAAAACAAATAAAAAATTTTGTTTGCTACTCTTAACAGTCCAACCGACATTGCAACGGCAAGCGTAACGTTTTTTAGAGCCCAGCATTTATGGTAAAGCATCATTCGTTGTGTTAAGAACCCATTTCAAAGGACCATGTTTATTTGTATTTTTAATTTTTTTTAGTTTATTGTTTGTTTTTTTTTTTTTAACAAACTACTCCACAGTGCATCGTACCAACATCAAGATAAGAAGCAAAAAAATTTAAGAAAAAACGCCAGCCATTGCAATATTGCGTGCCTGTGCTAACTTCGTTTACAACTGCCATTTGTTTGCTCAACGCAGTATGAAAAACTTAAAAAAAAAATTATTTTTTTTATATAAAACGCCTTCCTTATGTTATTTTTGCTTCACATAAAAATAAAGAAGAAAAAGAACTCACACATCTACACATTCATATTACGTACACGCATAAGCTTATGTACCTTCTACACACACATACACACACATGCTTGCTTTTAATACATTCAAATGCAAAACAAACAATATCGGCAGACATGGAAAAGATTAGACTCTTCAGGTCCATTATTACAAATTAAATGTTTTTCACGTTCGCGGCCAGCCGGGTCTCTTATTACCTGAGCCGCTCCTTAGTCCTTAGAGTATGGAGAGCATATGTGCCAATTTTTAGAGAAATCGGTTTGACTAGGACCACACACAGTCTATGGGTGCCCCCATAGAGTGCTAACCTATAAATCTAGGGGTCGCAGGTACGATTCCTGCTCTTACCCTGGGTGTTTTCTGCAGCAAGCAAAAAAGATTCGCGGATTTGTGTTGTTTAAAAAAAATTAAAAATTTTAATTGAGCACTTTATGGTTTTGTAGGAGAGAGAGAATTCCCTTTTGTTCTCTCTTCATATCTTTTATAAGGATGTAAAAAAAGAAGAGGCTGAATGAATGACTGAATAAAACTGCTAAAATTGCCGAAAAAAAAAATTGTGTTTGAGCAAAACGACAATTTTAAAAGAGAATTGAAAAAGAATTGCCCAAATAAACTTGCCGTGTGGGGTCCTGGTTTTCATAAATAGAATTTTAATTTAAAAACCCCATTCAAATAAATACAGTCATTCACTAAATATCATACATTAAAAATGTAATTGATTTAATTAAAAATTTAATTGATTCAATTAAAAATTTAATTGAAAAATGTAATTAATATGACAAAATTTTTTATAAAATTTCTTCTTTCTGTTAATCTAAACAAAAATAGATATTTTATAAACAAGATTCTATCGTTTGATTAATTAAACTTTCATTTCACCTTTATGCTTGGTCTTGAGATGAAGAAATTTGTTCGCAGGCTTGTTAGAGAGTAGCTAACGAACCTGTTGGCAAATTACGTTATTTGCTCGAAATTTTATTCAATATTGAGTGACCTGATTTGGCTACTGGTTTCGCTCTAATCATTTGCTTCTATTACAAACTTCAGATCGTTTTAAATGTCTTTTTTTTTAGATGTTTAAAGAAAATTTAGAATTTCATTTCATTTTAGGTTTAAAATGTAATTTCAAGCAAAACCATGTGTTTTAAATATTTTTCTTAAAGCATTTCTTGAATACCAAATAGAAACTCCTTAATTTCCGACTTTCTTTAGTTCTTGTTTTTTTTTTTTTTTTTTTTTTTTGTTAAAAGTCTAATTCAACAATAGCTTTTGAAATTTAGTAAAAATCATTTAAGAGAATAGTTTAAAATCCCTGCACTTGTTTATAAACTTAACAATTCTGTAGCCCCAAATACTGTAGCTCGCCTCCCTTTTATTATTTTTCATCTTTTTTTTCAATCCTTTTATTTTATTTTTATTTTTCTTGTTGTTTTCGTATGTGTTTTTGTTAAAATCTATTTTTGTGTTTTTTTTTTTTCTACTTCTTATTTTCATGTTGCTCAAGTACAGCACTTCTTACGTACTTCTTGTTGTTGTTGTTGTACGGACGTACATACATTTGAGAAAAGAAAATATTTTATTTTTAAAAGCAAGACTCGCTTTTCTATATCTCGAGAATTCTTATTCGCATCTTCTGTAAAGTGTGTGTGTGTGTGTGTTTGTGTGTATTTGTTTGAATTTTTTTTTCTTTTCTTATCTTATGCAGAACATGCTTTTTTCTGCAATAGAATAATAATGGAAAAACGTTTCTACACCGAAAGAAATAAAACAATAAAAAAAAAAAAAAAAAAAAAAAATTCACGTGCTCTGTTTTTAATTTCTTTAAAGTGAAATTTCTATAAAAACTTAAATATTTAGCAGAATTACATTTGTGTAGATTTCTTTTTAAATGGGACTGCTCTGCCTTCACTTTTGTTAATTTGATTGAATTGTTATTTATTATTGTCATGGGAAATAATCGCTCCTTAGACCTTTAAGATCTATTGTGCAGCCCAGATCCCAACTGCAATGCCAGACTCCTTACTAATCTCGTGATTGCTGTAGGATCATCGTTATTATACCTAGCTCTTCTGGAGCCAGTCTTGCCACTGTTGGATAAAGGCACAAAATATTTTCTGACTTTTCATGTTCTACTTGACAGAACCTTTAAAAGTCGTTTTATAACCCACCGATTTTTCTCAATGGCCTGTCAGCAGCTCAACGTTGAGTTTTATTGCATTTCTGTTGAGGGTCAAAACAATTTCTGCTGTAATGCGTTCGGAGTTAATGAGTGTCAATATCTATCGCATGCTCACTTCGGCTCTCCAGTAGTAATGAAGGTTGTTATCAACCCTGCAGGAGGCTTCTGCAGCTATAAAAGGTATATTCCATTTCTTTGCCCACATACCCCTCAAACTGAAGGGCTGGAGAAGCGTACTTGAAACGGCTTACCAGCACTTTTTTTGTAAAATGTTACACATGTTTGTAGTAATGTGTGGCTTTCAAACACAAACAGAAAACAACTTCGGTTGTAAGAAGTAAATTTGATTCCAATCAAAAATTCATTTGTGTCAATCAAATTTTTCAGTTGTAACAACTAGAATTCGATAATACATCTCAAAAATTAGTTCTGTTAAAAATATTTCCAACTGTAAGACCGATTTTTTATTGTCAGGATTAAAATATTCGATTATCACAACTGAATTTTTGTTTAGAGAAAAATTTGGTTATCACAACCGAAGTTGTTTTTTGTGTGTATCGTCCTTTAGTTAGAAGTATGTGGTCAAAACTGGATTTTAGAAGATACCTGAACCGTCAGTGAATTAATAAGTAAAAATAGTGAAATTATAATTGGAAGTGGCCAATAGATTGCTGGATCGTGGGTTCACGTCCTGCTGAGATCTCTGGGTGTTTTCTAGAGGCCAAGTCTTTATATTCAATATCGGTAACTCCTATCGATGTGCTAAAATATTTTATGCAAAAAAAAGCTTCACTCGATAATGAGTGTAACGATTTGTCCTCAGATTTTTATTGTTTTTAAAACTTTTTCTTTCATACAGCCAGCACTGACTAGATTTAAATTTAAATTAAAAGTTTGTTGTTGTTTGTATATCGTTCGGGAGAACTTTTTCATCGGCTTTATAGCACCGCCGCCTTTAAGATCTCTTGAGCAGCAAGACAGTCTCAGGCTTTTCAATTTTATTTAAAATTTTTATTTAATGTTTTTATTAAAATTTTTCTTAAATTTTAAATTTATTTTTTATGGGTGTTAAGCATCCTCTTGCTCTTTCACAACCAACGCTACTGTTTCATTGCAAATGTCTTTCAATTTATTTATTTATTTTTTGTTGTTTTCTCATTCAATACAAAATCCTTTTTCTAACTGATGCGATATTTTCCTGTTTTTTTTTTTTTTTTTTTTTTTTTTTTTTGTTTAAATGAGGTGCTCTTTTCTGTTGTTGTTATTGTAATGCTTAACAAAAATAGAATAGAATTCAATGAATTTCATTGTTGGAGTTTAAATTGTGTGTAAGCATTTCTGAACAACAACTTGAAATAATTTTCTTGTTGTTGTTGTTGTTGTCTTTTTAACAATATATAAAAACAAATTTAAAATAACACAATTAACAACAGCAACAACACAAAAAAAAGTAACAGTAGAAAATCCTGTCAGCTATAGGCAGAAAGAGAGAGAGAGAGAGAGAGTGGATGTTAAAACTACAAGCCAATTGTTGCTTATGTAAAACCAATGCCGACTGACTGACTGACTAAATGGTGTACGTTCCTCAGTATACAAGGAGGGCCAAAAGAAGTCATCCGATGTTGTTTGGCTCTAATTTTTTTTTCTAAATGAAAATGAAATGTGTACCGTTGCTCCGTCCTGTTGGAACCACATATTCTCCAGTCCTAATTCGTTCAATTGCTACAGAAAAAACTCGGTTAACATGGCCCTATAGCGCGCACCGTCCGCTGTTCTCGTTTGAACAGCCCGATGACTCCAGCGCACCATGCAGTCACTTTGAGCGAGTGTAATGGCTCCTCGTGCATCACTCGTAGATTTTCGGTGCCCCAGAGACGATAGTTTTGCTTGTTTACGTACCCGCTGAGGTGGAAATGAGCCTCTTCGATTTTGCTCGAAAAATCGTGCACTAGGATTATTCCGCGTTCTTGGGGAGTGTATCGCTCCATGGCTTGTTCACTTGTATTCTACATTTATCTAGTTCACAAATGTCAAAACAGATTTGACATTGGCCGTCATTTGCAAAAATAAGAGCATCTTCCAATAGGGTGATTTCTTTTAGCCCACCTTGTAGTTGCAGCCTAGAGATTTGATTTTGGTTGAGGATCAACCATATAAATTGAAGGCATTTGCAACTGCTGCATGGACAAGCAACATTGAACACGTACCACCCAATATTTTTTTTTCCTCTTTTTTGTTGTTGTTATTGTTGTATTTTTAAGCATAATGTTGGACTGAATGTCTATTGCCGGGGCAATGGGGTTTTGTTAAAAGCAGCAGCATGTTTTTTTTCTGTCTGTTTATCTTGGTCTTATTGTTATTGCTGTTGTAACACACATGCAATTGTATTCGTACTGATATCATGGCACACAGGCACAAGGAGCCATCACAGTAGTGTTTGATGCTGATATCGCTGTATTACTGATGATGATGATGATGCTGATGCTGCTTTAGTTCTTGTTACTGGGGCTGGAACTTTAATAGTTTCTTTTCTTTTCTTTTTTTTATGATGTTTTGTTAATGCCTTTGTTTGGCTGCCATTATTATCAGGGGCCACAAGGAACCAACAACAATAACAAAAACCAACATTTTTGTTCACCATTTTAATGTACCTACAATTACGAGTACAAGTACCTGGCAGCCAAAGTACATGAATGATCAATTTTAAATAATTTTCTTTCAGTTGCCGGATTTAATGTTGGATACGAATTTTTTTTTCAAAATTATTATCATCAGCTTTAGCCTTGATGCATAACGGAACGATTTACTTTTTAGCTTTAAAAAGTCTTACGTTATCAAGTGCTTCCTGAACAAATTTTTTTTTATTTTTTTGATTTTTAATAAAAATTAAAAACGTTTGCCACTACTGTTTAGATTTGCTTTTGTAGGTCTCTACAGCACCCAAAGTGTAAACAGAAATAGAGCCTGCGAAGTCCAGATTTCTTCAACTAATAGTTTTTTTTTTGTGTCCAATAAAATGATTTTTACAGGCAGTTTGAAATTTTTTTTTAAATTTTAATTTAAAATTTTGTCAAAAATGTTTCTTTACATTTTAATGCAAAATCGAACAAGTCAGCGTAAAGCAGCTTAAACCAGCCCACAAAAAAAAAAAGAAAGCAGAAACCAAATCACCGCATGTGATGTTGAGCCTTTCGCATTGAATTATTCTAATTGTTTCAGACAAAAACAATAAAATTTCCATTCGATATTGAATGCCGTGATTTAAGCCAAGTATATTTGACTAGACCTACTTTTTCTATTATTCTCTATGTCTGAAATCAAATCCCCTCGCTCGTTATCAAGAATTCAATACCAAAAAAAAAAATCAATTTCAATTAATTTCGTACGACATCGCATGCGACCATATCTGTACAGTTAACGAACAATACAATCGCTTAAACTAGTTTTTAGTGTTTTTGCTACAGATTTTTTTAGACGATTGGATTGTCAATCGTTTTCTTAGTATATCAAATGTAATGGTTTTGAACCAGATTTGTAGTGCCCCTAAAATATTTTCTATCACACAACAAATACTGAATAGATTTAAATTTAAATTCAAAATTTTTGTTTTTTTATTTGTCTCAATTTCAATTTTTTTTAATACAAAAAAATAATTTCGTGCGATATCGAATGCAATAATAATTTGGGCCCTGAATTCGAAACTTGGTTTGCTATATGAGGCTTGAGGTTTGAGTATAGTGCGAAAAACGCTTGAGGTCAGTCCCTGATTTTTAATGCTTCTGACTAAGAGTTGGTTAAGCAAAGGCTTGCTTTGATTGTAAAATATTAAATTCTCATATTTAGGGAATTAGGGAAATCTAGTTGAAAAAATAATTTATAAATTAAATACAGTTTCATCTCTTAATTAAGCAGCATAATTTAGTGAAAATTTTATAAAGTTTTTTTTTCCAGCGGAATTTGAGTTACTGAATTCAATCATATTGATTTAAATAAATAAATTGTGATGTAAATAATTCTTAGGGTAGTCCTTTACATAAGTGGGAAGTATAAATCTGGAGGAGCTTTTTCACACAAAAAATTATTTGGTTTCTAAATTTTTAATTTCCACTTGCATTCCCCTAATACTTTGGTGTTGGCTTATTTTTTTTTATTTCGTTGTGTTAAGGACCCACTTCAAAGGACCATGTTTATTTGTAATTAAGCCATTAATATGCCAACAATTTTTATTTACGTTCTTTAAATTTAAGGCATTTAATATTTTATTATGAAGTCAGGTGTGCGTGTGTGTTGTCGTTTTATATATTTTAACAACCCTTTTGTTGTCATTTAAATATGTGTGTGCTGTAGTTCTTGTTAAAAAAATAATCGATTTATAATAATGATGAGGACGACAAAAAGGTGATAAGAGTAACTGTTAAAATCAACCATAAACTTAAATCGTTAACATGAATGTCGCCATTTCAATAAATGTGAAACATTGTTGTTGCTGTTTTCTTTAAATTGAAACCTTTTTAGCAGACATTTAAAAATTTATAAATAAAAAAACAGAAGAGAAAAAAAATTTAGCTTTAACACCAAGAAAATGCAAGTGAAGTTTTTTACACAAGAAAGAAAATTTAATTTAATTAAAGCCTTAAAATTTAATAAGTTCTTAAAAACAAACATAGGCCGCTAACATGTTTCAGAAGCAGGTTGTACTGCTTCTTTTTAGCTGTGTGCTAGAAAGCTAGAGGTTCTCACAGTACCAAAATAAGTTTTTTTTCACTTAGCCGGGTGTGCAATAAAGCAAATTTCTTTATATAAGCTGTTATTTTTAAAAGTGGTATAAGTCCACTTAATTAAAAAAAATTAGTTAGCGCTAATTTTAGCCGGATGGTGTCTATCTTTTACTAAAATGACTGTTAATTTATTTGTTTTTAAAAATGGACTTATACCACTTTCAAAAATAACGGTTTTTATGCCTGTTAATTTTTTAAAATACTAATACGATATTCAGAAATACACGTTAATTGAGCAATTAAGAATTTTACGCAATTATCGCCTTTATTGAGCTCAATTTACCATACAAATTTCCATTAAAGAATTGTGCGTTAATGAAGTCAAAATCAAAATGCAACTCTTTGTTGTGCCCTTAAATATCAACTCAAAAGTGAGAAAAGTTGATTTTTTCAGTATTAAAAAAGGAAAACGTAAATAATTTTAAAAATAAATGTCATAAAAAGGAAATGGCAGCCGAAGTTACCGCTAAATAAATTTTATAAAATTGTTATTGGAAATAATTTTTAAATTTCTTTTAATCAATAGCTTGCCTTTAAAACTGGATTGCACTGATCGGAGTATAAGCTACCAACATTTTTTTTAAATTTGACTTTCTTTTCATTTTTTATTTTATAAATACTCAAACATATTTAAAAAAAAAAAAAATTCACAATATGTCACAATACTTAATTGCGTAAACTTAATGGAATATGTGTGAACAGCCAAATCAGTCGCACAATTTAAAACTTAATTGACTTCATTACCTTTTACGTCTGAACAGGCTATAACAGCGCTTTAGTCAGCAGCACTTGCACCAGCACTCGTACCTTGGTTAGAAAATCGTTAAAAAAATCGTTAGAAAAACGAAAGCACTTTAAAAGTAACTTTTATTACGAATATTTAATAACGATATTTTATCGAATTCAGTATTCAGTAACTTTTTGACAAAAATATTCGAAGTTTGCTACAAAATAATCATCGCAAATAACGATTTCAGTCGTACCGAATATTTTTGTCGTAACAAAAGTGCTATAGATTTTTTTAACGATTTTCTAACCAACATTAAGGTACGAGTGCTGGTTCAAGTGCTGCTGACTAATAAATACTTTTTTCTGACTCGCACTGCAAGACTTTCATTTTTAGAAATTTTAGAAATGCAGGTTGTTTAATGTGTGTAGTCGCTTGCGAGTAATCAAATTACCAACATTTTGTTTAAAAAGCCAACTCTTTTATAGCATAAAAAACAAATTTTATAATCGCAAAAGAAAAACGCTTTAACACCAATTAAAATTTTTAATTAAAAATAATTGTCATATTTCACATTGTCTGCTACGATTCTTTCAAGCGCTACCAGCAGCAATCAATAATTTCAAAAGGAAATCCAAAATTATTAAGATATTTTTCACACATTTGTTTGCATAAAAAATCAATCATAAATAAATAACAAAATAATGGAAAATAATTATTTCTTATTTAAAATTGGCTTTAGGAAATCGTATAAATTTCTTAATAATTACTGAAACCAAATCAAAGAGAAAAATATCCAGTCACCAGGAGGACGCCATAAAATACTATTTATGTTGGCCATAATAAAAACAACATTTTTAGGGATTTAAAATTTTAGTTAGTGTGTGTGTGTGTGTTTCTTCTAAATAAAAATTAATGCAAATTTTTCCTTCTTAATAATTTTTGTTTAAATTTTATATTAAAATAATTTTGTTTGTTTGTGTATAAATTATTTGAATTATTATGAATATATTCTTGTTTGTTTTGTAATTGTTGTTGGCTGGCCAATTCAATGGTTTCATTGGTTGTTATTGATGTTATTGTTGTTGTTGTTATAGTTAATAGACATACATACAAAATATATATTTTTAAATATGGTTCTGCACACACTCTCTCACACACACACATACAACTATAGATTTTAAATTACATTAAATTGTTTGTTTGTGTGCTTTTCTATTCTGTATTTTAAACACAAAATATTTTTACATCATCATTTAGCCAACATACGGCTTTTTGTGGCTTATTTGTTGGCATATTTTGTGTTTATGTATTTTCAAATTATTTTAAAATAATAAAGTTTTACAGACAAAAAAACACAGTTATAGCCCAAATAATTGATACGAGTTTAGAATTTTGTTAAAATTGTCCTCAAAGTTAACTAAAGTTTGTGAATATGGAAACAAGAAATGTAAAATAAACTTTAGAATACTTTTTCTGCCGGTGTCTTGCACAACCTTCACTTTGGAGAGCCGGGCTTTACTGTGCTAAGGACTATAAAATTCGACATGCAATTTTTTCAAGTGACGGACACATTTACTTCTATCCGTTTTATTATTTATTTCCTTTCACTTTTCTTTCTCTATCACAAAGTCACCACATCAGAGCACCTCAGTGAGCTCCTTATTTGGGCGTCCTATGTAACCTAATCTAACCTAAATAAATTTAAAAATTAATTAAGTTTCATATAAATTTTCTAAAGCAGCAATGAAAATTTCACATTCGAAATTTTCAAATTTTTGCATACAAAAAGTCAATGGCTCATCTAACGAATGGGCCCTAGCAAGAAAAATATTAGTGAAATTTTAAGAGAAATTAATGTTGTCATCTGTCTAGCTTTAATTTTGAAATCATTATTTCCATGCAAGCAGCCATTCTCCTATAGGGAATTTTGTCTTTTTTGGGCAAATTAATTATGTACTCTCAAAGAAATTTATAGTTTTTAATAATTGAATTTTAGCAGGATCCTTAAAATTGTTTCCGGCACTCACTCTCATGAAAAAATAATTGTCACGCATGCTCACGCCCACTCACGCCTACTCGCGAAATTTTTTTATCCCGCATGCCTATGCAAACTCATGTTTTCTCATAAAAAAATAAATTTCAGTGACGAACGCTAATCTACTCACTGTGAGAAATTCTCACCCTTTTCTCGGCTAAAATTAATTATCAACTACCAAGCGGTTGTTAATTTTAAGCTGTTTTGTGATTTAACATGGCTATAACTTCATTATAAAATTTTTTTAATATTTTGTCACGCTTTTCCACAAAAAAAAAAAAAAAAAAATTTGACACGCACGCTCACTCACTTAAAAAAAAATTTCATTTTCTAATGCATGCATACACACACATAGTCTTGTGTTCTCATAAAAAAAATAATTTCAATGACTAAAGATCATCTTTAAGCACTCACCACTCACACTGTACTAAATTCTTGCCTTTTTTTTTTTTTTTTTGTTGTTAAATTTATTACTAACAAATAAATAATTTAATTTGTGTAAGTTTCCGCTATTAAAATCTTTGAAATATTTTGGTTGACATGAACGCTCAGGCTGACTTAAAACACTTTGGGCCATAATCGTAGCGACAAAAAAGTCGACTTTTATTAAGAGCTGACTTTTGTTCAAGACAAGACAATCAATACATTATCAAGAGAACTAAATTTTGGACTTAAATATCGCACGTCCAGTGATGTAAATGCTTTTATAAAGCATCTCCATTTTGTGCGATATAAATTGAAGCACAATTTCCAATAACAAAGTCTGCGAATTTTCTGCAGTGATTTAAAAAATGCTTACTTCATTTGAAAAATTTCTTCTTTTGTATATCTCTGTCACTTCAAACAGTTTGCGGTTACACAAATCTCTAACACACTCGTAGTTTATTTGGAAATTTTTTTTATTCCTAAATTTTCTTTCAATTTTTTTTTATTTAATATTTTTTTAACTCAACTCCGTTAATACTTTTCCAAAAAAAAAAAATTCTCTTCGTTTTGAGTTTGTTAATACTCTTGCTCTTTTTGTTTATTTAGTTTCTATTTATCTTTTGGTGTCCTTTAAATTTTTCCCTCTCACTGTAAATCGTATGCATGTGTGCTTTAATGTTTTAATCGCATTATAATGCTGCTTTTAATACTTGTTACAGCGTACACGTTTTTTTTTGTGTACTTTTCAACAGTTTTAGTTTTCCTTTGAAAAGAGAAAAAAAAATTATCCTAGACATCAGTGCTTTTGAGTGGATTAGCAATGAAAAGCTTTACAAAAATAATATTGACATAAAAATTTTGTAAATTGCAGTACAAGCCAGCAAGCAAATTTATCCAAGGAATTTTGAAATTTTTTTTTTATTAAATAGAAAAGAAAAGTTCTTTCTCGTTTAAGGAAAAAATATTAACAAAATAATTGGATATATTGCGCGGATAGCTTAAGTGATAGCCGAAGGCATCACAAGATTCCGTTGTCAACATTGACTGAATTTTTTTTTTTTTTGCAGCGAGACTAGATATTTTTTAAAATAAAAAAAAAAATATTTTTTAAATTTCTTTGTTAATTACCAACACCAAAAAACTTAGCCTATTTCTTACTTTCACCATATTGTAGAGGGGGTAATTAGGCACACCCAAACTGAATAAAAAGCTTTTTAATTGAAAAAAAAACGCTTATACCTTGTAAGCATATACTCGTTTTTAAAAAAAATGTTCAAATGAAATTTACCCCACATTCCACTCTTACACCTAATGAAAGTTTTATTTCAAAATATTAATTCGTTCGAAAGTTGTAGCAAAAAAAAAAAAAATAGAAAGTAAAGAAACCACAGGTTCCAATTGCTTTACTTTTAGATTTTTTCCTTAAAACTTTTTAATGGGTTAATGTATCTTAAAAAAACTTTCAACACAGGGGCCCGAAAGGGGAATCGCTAAAACACTTTAAAAGTTATTAACTGTTTTTTTCAATTAAAACGCTTTTATTCAACTTAGTAGCGGCTTTTCACTTTGCAACATCGTGCAAGTCTCATACAAAGATTTTTAACAAAAAAACAAAAATTCTTTCTAACACTAAACAGGTTTTAAGCAGTTTATAAGCATTTTTGAATTAATATGGGTGTCACAAAATTTTAAGCTTTAAAACCCTGGCCAAAATCGGCATTTGCTTTAAATCAAATCTCCATTTAAATTTGATTGATATCGAGTGCCAGAATTTGGGCCCCAGGACTCAAATCGTCGCATTCGATTGTTTTCTATTAAAAAAAATTTTAAAATTGCTCGATGTCGATAACGAATGCCTCAAGGTTAGACTTCAGTCTAATTTTTGTTGTAGTTTTTAGTTTATCTCAGATGATGATTTGGTACGAGCCACCTTTTTTTGCTTCATTTACCTCCAACCATGAGTTTAATGTCACCATTGTTTTGCTTGCCAAATACCGCAGTTATAAACAGAAAAAAGAAAGAAAAAAAAAACGTTTGAACCGAAATTAAAAAAAAAAAACAAATGCGCGTAACACCAGCAGCCACAAAATTCAAACTGAATGAATGAATGTGTTTTAAGCGTATAAGAATATGTGTATGTGTGTTTCTATGTGTGACTGACTATTTGGTATTACAATTTCACTTTGTGTTTTAAAGATTTGTGTTTTTTTCTGTTACAAGAACAATCTTTTTTATGTTGTTGCCGCTTTGAACTGGTGTTGGATTACCAAAATACAAAAACAACAACAGCATGATAAAAAAAAATAGAAAGAAACAACTTGAAAATAAAATACAATGTCAGAGACAGCCAGTATCAGAGCGCCGGCAACAGCAACAGCAACAGCAACAGCAACTTTAACAGCCGCAGTTGTAGTTAAAACCGATTTAATGTCACAGATAAGAAAGTTGACTTTTGCACACGACTGCAACATTTGCTGATTTCGTTTCATTTAATTTTTTTTTTTTTTTTTTGTGTTAAACAACAATTTTTCTTTTGCCATTTACTTCTCTTTAAACTTTTGCTGCTTCAGTGGAAGGGGGAATTTGTAACACAAAGACATCCCATTATTTTTGGCTTTAAATCCTCCAAAAGACAAAAAATAGAAACCAGGCTGTTGGTGTTTTTAAAAGGGTGTTTTTTTTCTGCTATACAAACACACACATTTCAATTTTTGGCTGGTAAACGATTTTGGGATTTTACGAGTTTAGTTTATTTTCTTTACTTGAAATCTTTCTCTCTCTCTCTGCGTGTGTTTCTGTCTGAGATAATATTTTTTTACTGACACTACAAAGGACAATACGTACAGCGGTAGCTGTAAGACCAACACAAAAAAAAAAGTTCTAAAACGAGGCCATTAGAACAGAGATTTACGCGTTTTATGCAACATCTGATAATGCGGCTTAACAAATATTCAAGCGTGCACGTAAAGTTTTTTTTTTTCGTTGTTCAAACATGACTAGAAGACAATAAATAAAAAGTGAATAGAAAGATTGTGTCATAGCATTTTTATGTGACTCCCCAGCTACTTGTGTGAGAGAGAATTTATGCTTCCATTTTTAACACAGTTTTCTCAGTGTGTTCCGGTAAGCCTTAAAATTTTATTTCCCATTAGATAAAAATTCAAAAATTATGATGGACATTATGGACAGAAAATAAAATATTTTTATTTAAAAAAAAAAAAATTTTTTTTATAATTTCCCCTCAGCAAAAGTTCTGACAAACAGCCATTTTTTAGCAGATAAAGAGAAACGATAGCGGGAATTTTTTATTAAATTTTTTTTTTTTTTAGAATTACAATAGCAAAGAATTTTGAAGCTTTAAGTGTTTAAGGAATTTTTTTTCTAGTGCAGTAGAGGCAGGAATTTGGAGGCGAATTTTGCTGTGGGAAAAAAAATTCCAAAAATCAAAATCTTTTCTAAAAAAAAGAAAAAAAAACTGTGAGAATTAAAATGGCTATTTTGTTAAGCTTGAGGTCTTATTTTTCAAAAATTTGTTTTTATATCGATATTTCGCTCCAATTTTTGTAGCTTCTTCAGGATATAATTATAAATTAATCAAATTATTGAAAATACATATTTCAAAAATTAAATTAGGGTGTTCAATAATAAGGTAATCCCAAACAAAATTTGAAAAAGATTTGAGAATTATTATTTATTTTTCCAGTTTCCATTAGGCAAAAATTTCATTTAAATGTATCGGCGGATTTTACCCCTGAATTTTGATGTGGCAAAAAATTAAAAAAAAAAATCAAAAATCAGAGAAAAACAAAACGCTAAAAAAATTTCCCGATAAATTTTATTCACTAGATGTAAGCTTTTTAATAAATTCTACGATTTAAAAAAATTCACCATTAATTGACTGTAATCTATTCACAACTTCTAAGAACTCGTATTTCGTCAATAACTGGCAGGGTACGGAGAGTGGTGGACTTGAACTCATCGAGTTCAATAAAGGTTGGCGTGTCTAAAAAAATAATCAGGCAACTTTATTGAGAGAGATCGTATTTACCAAATTTACAGAAAAAAAAATCTGTCAATCCGCTTTTGTCTTATTGAGTAACAATCATTCTATCATTTGTAGGACATAATTTCACATTTACAAATAAAGCATAACGACGATATTCCTACAAGTAAAAGTAGTGTTTGCAAGATAGGAAAGATAAGAGTTTGCGTCGCCACTTGGTGATATTAATTCAAGCTAGTGACACTTGTTATAAATAATTTACCCGAGTGACTAGTAAGTCACTTAGGTAAACTACTTTCTACTGTATATTATTGCAAATAAAGTTGCCCACGTGACTAGTGAGTCACTTAGGTAAATTAGTGACTATCTGTGTTTTCGTTACTAGAAAATCACTAAGCACTTCTATTTTTTATGATTTAAAATATACTTTATTTAGCCCGCGTGCCTAGTGGATCACGTAAGGGAAGTATTAATAATGTCGTGACTCGATAATCATTAAGTTATTTTATACATACTTGGTTAGTAGGCCCTTGACTAGGAAATCGCTTAGGTGAATAACTAAGGCTGCCGTGACTAGAAAATCACTAAGCAGTTTCATAAATATTTGGTTAGTGGCTTTATAAATAACTACGTGACTAGAGAATCACTTAAGTAAATTATTCTACGAATTATACTTCTAATAATAAATAAATAATAATAAACTCTTAAAAATATAACTCGTAAACAAGCACAAAATAATCCGAGTTCAAAATAAGACTCCCGCTCATGAGTTAAAATATAAAACTTGCGAGCATGAGTTTTATTATGGGCTTATAAGCACAGGCTCAAAGTTGACTTAAAAATGCTTACTCGTTTCTAACTAGAAGTATTTCCAAGAAAAATTTTAGTTGTATACCAAAAAATTGGTGGCCAGTGAACATCAGCTTAATTTGGGCTGATTCCCAAAATTCTGTCAAAATTTTTTGCTCTTTTGTCATACAAAATGACTAGAATTTTTAAAGATTTCATGTAAATACACACGCAATAACTTTGGTTTTGAGAACTAAATTTGTATTCACAAAATCCGTTTTGATAATAACATTTTTTAAGTTGTAGCAACCAGTTTAATTAGATAACACAATCCCAAATTTAATTCTATGACAAATATTTCGATTATCAAAGCTGAAGTTTCAAATGGTAACAAATTTAGTTCTCACAACCAAAGTTGTTTTCTTAGTGCACGACATTGAACTCCCTATAGTTTCTATAAACAATCAAAAGCCAAAGAAATAATTTTAGAATAAATTTTGCATAAAAATTAAAACTGTTATGCTTTCCAAAAAAAAAATTTTAAATAAAACCTGAAAAGAAAAACCATCTAAACAAATTCTAATTGTTAGCGAATTTCCTTTGAAAGAAAAAAGGAAAAACAGTCACCAGTGACACGCAATTAATGCCAAAACATAAAACTATTTAATTGATTTTTTAAAAACTTGTTGAATGCGGCTCCAAGAATACGAAAACACACCGCAACAAACAACTAAATCAAATAAATTTAAAAGCAACTAAAACAAGCAACTGCGTTAACGGTCAGCCATGTAGGCCTATAATATTTATTTCACTCATTTACACAGAAACACATTCACTGGCAAAACTGGACAAATTTTGTCAACCGGCATTTGGTAAGCAAAACAAAACAAAAATGCCGCCCGATTTTATTATTGCGCTGAAAATTATTAATAAAAAATTTGTTTTCTACTAAACATGATCATTAAAACGTTTTGCGATGCCAAACCAGAAACTCAAAAGGCTTTAAGCCGTTAACAAACAAATACCACAAGTAAATGGAAATGTGGAGAACAACAACATTCACAAATACTGATTTTAGCTGATCTGCCTTTTTCAAAAAAAAAAAAAAAAAAAAAAAAGTAAAAGCAAAAAATAAAGTCAAGCAGACCTAGACTAAATACTGCCATGCGACCTCCCTCAGTTAGAACTATTCTTTCGCTCCCGCAACTATTGTTCGCATTAAGATCAGGAACAGAAAAACACGTTTTTTCTATTAAAACGCGTAATAAATGACAACGTTAAGCTCTTAAAAAGTGGTATGCGCCGCTGCAACAATGGTTGTTAAAAAGTTGTTAGAGCATTTGTTTCATTCAAATGAGCAAATGTGCAATACACAGGGGGGATTACTCAAAGCAAAAGTGGTTAAAGATTAAAATATTATGAACCACGAAGCAGAGTTACCCAACGGTCATGTGGAACATTGAGAACTCTACACTGGCTTACACCATTTTGGCTGAAGTACGAGCAATTTTATCAAGATATAGACACCATCCGGCTAAAAGTACCGCTGATTAACTTTTTTTTAAATGAACGTTCAAAACAGAGTCTTGCGAAATAACAGCGCAAATTTTTTACTTGAAAAGATTTGATTTTATTTTGCTTATAAAAATTAATGTTTCTGTAACACAAACGTTCTTCGCGTTTAATTAATTGAAATTAAAATCTGACCTCCATAAAAATTGGCGAAACTGTGAGAAAACAACTTCATTTATTGCACTTAAAAATTTTTTTTTTTCAGTTGAGGCCATAGTGTGGTGGCCCTATCAAAATTATGCGTCCCTGTTCTATAGTCCGAAACGAATTAAAAAATATAGAATTAAATTTTTTCTCTTTGAAAATGATTTCTTTTAAATGTCGATTAAATTTTTTCATCCAAAATAAAACAAAAAAAAAAATAATTTTAAAAATTAAAAATGACAAGGCGCTAAATTTTTCACGGTTCGTCGCATAGAACACCACTAATTACACTATGCAACAAATGGGAAATTTTTTTTATAATGTGCTATGGCCAGTGTTACAATTTCTGGGGTTAAGTTTTTTATACTGAGAATTTTTTTTAAAGAGGATGCCGCACTTAATTTATCATAACTTTGAAACGGCTTAAGCGATTTTATTACAAAATATCTGGTTTTACTTTGTGTTTACATATTTTTTCTGCGAAACTATTAGTTTTTTAGTTCTAGAGCAAAATTTAAAAAAATTATGAACCATTTGATTTTTAAAAATTCATAAAAAATATAAAAGGCTAAATACTTAATAGTTTTGTTGTTCAAACTCAAAACCACATATCCTAGAAATAAATTGAATTACAAAACCTCAAAATCCTTTGAAAAATATTGATTTTATTAAAGCTGCAGTTAAAGTAATCAGTTTGGGAAAAAAATTATCTTTTTCAAAACAAAGTGCTTAATCCTTAGCGATCATAAAATCAATATTTATTAATGAATGGTAATATTTTATTATTTAATTTATTTTCATTATATTATATTTTAAGACTTAATAGCAAAATCCTGTAGTGTTAAACGTTTTCTATTTTTTATAAATTTTTAAAAATAAAAAAAATTTCATTTTAAATTTAATTTTTCTAATATTTTTTTCAATAACTAGAAAAATAATGCTAAAAAAAAAAATTTATGTGAAAATAAATTAAAGCCAATGCAATTTAAATTTAGTTTGAGATATATTATAATAAAATTGTTTAAGTTGTTTCAAAGTTATGATAAATTAAGTGAAGCAGCCTGTTAAAAAATCTCGTATTTAAAAAAAAAAAAATTTTTCCATAAATTTTTTTCATAAATTTTACTTTAAAATCTACGTTTATTTTTTGTATAAGATGAATTAACTTTAGGTGGGTCTCAGAGTAACGTCAACAAACTTGCATTTGCCTGAAGTCCCTTGCCCTGGTAATAACATTTCAATTCAACTTTAAAAGAACTCTGCTCTATTTTTTTTTTATTAAAAGAAATTACAAACGTTATAATGAACTTAATAAAAGTGTTTTTGGTTTTCACCTGTGGTGAAGGGTATAAAAACAAGATGTTTTACAAAAGAAACAACCATACCGCCGTTTGTAGTTTAAGTTTTTTTTTTTTTGCCTTCTTCATAATAAAAAAAATATGTTCACCTTTTTTGACTTTACACACACACACACACACATGCACTCAAGCACACATTACACGCATCATTATATTTGACAATATGAAAGAGGTACCCAAAAAAAAATAAATAAATAAAATTAACAACGCCAAGCTAAAGTGTTTAAAAAAACAAAAAAAAAAAACACATTCTATCCGTTCAGTATTCAAAAAAAAAATAATGTACGAGCGTTCATAACCGTGTATTATTGATGTTTATGAGATGATGAGCAGCATTATTTTTTTTGTAATTTTTTGTTATTGAACAATAATTAATGATCGTTATTATGTAACCTGGCCGACAACTACATTATTATTGATAATTTTCCAATAATAATGGTCAACGCTGTTCTTACAACGACAAATCGTTTGTGGCTGTGTTTTTATTTTCTCATTTTTTTCTTGTTGTTCACTTTATTTATTTCCATCCACATAAATAAAATTAATTTTCTGTTTGTTCTCTTTATAAATTTTTGTTTAGAGAGAGATCCACAGAAAATCGCCATATAGTTTTGGAGCGGCCCCGCCCATTTTAACGCCCACTTTTCAGCAATTTTCACTTGCCTTGATATATTTTATTTACCCCATTCATTGGACCAGTCCTTAAGTCATAAATACAGATCCTTGTTTGAATAATAGACTAGTCACTTTAACATTGAGATATTCTAAAAATGAGTCCATTGCAACTCTTTATATACTTAGCGTTTAATACCGCATCAGTCCCAAAAGTACAAGGATTTACTAGCTGTAGACCTCAACGAATACGTTTTTTAAATAAAACTTAGTGGTTTTTGGTTTTATTATACACCCCCCACCACATAAATAGAACCCCCTAATACAATTTTTTTCAAAAACTTGTTACAAACTTAATTTTTATTTCTATTTAAATTTAATTTATGCTCCTATTACGGTTCACAACTCAACTCTACTTTAGTTGTAAGTTTATTATTACAACCTATTTGTGTTATTAAGGATTACAACTCTGTATTCGTGAAGTTGAGAAAAACATACAAAAATAACAACTCATCAATAGCAGTTGTTTCAATTACAACTCAACTTAGTTATTATTGAATAATAAAAAATGTTTAAAAAAAAATTTTTTTTAAAGAAGTAAAAAAGATGAATTAAAAACTTGCGTCACATGAAAAGAACCCTTCTACACTCATAGAAAAAAGATGGTTGAATATGGTCACCGCAAACATAGTGTGTTCTTCACAAAAATATTATCATTAATTTGAAGCATCTAAACATTATTCTGATCGCGATAAACATGTTTCTAGTTATTTTTAACCATATTATGTTTAGTGTCTTAGATCAACCATATAACTGTCATATTATGTTTAATAAAATTTTTCTTGAAATCATAAATATGTTCATAGCAAACATAATAATGATAAAAATATGGTTGAATGTAAATTACTTTCTTTTTTGTCTCTTCCGCAACCATATAAATAAAGTGAGTATAACTCAAAAACTTAATCGTTCAAACTCAACTGAGCTTGGTGGCTGAAGTGGTTGAGTGGCGAGTTAATGCTCCTTAACTAAGTGTTCGCAAGTTCGACCCCTGGTAGAGTCAACTAAAATTTAAAAAAAATAAAATTAAACTCGATGTATTATGTAATATGTAAATAAATACAAATTGATAGAAAAGAAAAATAATGGAATAAAAAAAACTTTATTTATACAAAAAATTTAAATAAAATTTTTTGCCTTGACCGGGGGTTGAAACCAACATCTGCAGTTCAAAGCTATTTTTAATATCTTTGATTTAAAAATATATATGGTTAGATGCAGTCATAAATCTAACCATACTATGTTTCCACCAGAATATGGTTGCCTCAACCATATTTTTTCTTTGCGTGTATAAAAAACCGTTTCTGTAAAGTTTTCAATAAAAAATTTTTAATTTTCTTTACATTTTATGGAAATTTTTACATTTTAAAGCCTTTTTTCACAGATTATTTCGTAAATTCGATTGGGAATAGAATCATACAAGCATTTTATTTAATCGCACAAAATGATCGACCAAATCACTTTTATGCCTTCAAGAAGTTCCTCTTACGAGCTAGCCATCTCCAAACATTTGCAATGAAAAAGGGGACCAATCGAGCACATTAACATTTTGATCTCGTAGCCATGACTTTACCACCCGGACAGTATGAATTTTTTGTTGGACATGCTGGAATGTTCACTGTAAGCTTGCGAAATTTTCTGAAAGTAAAGCAACGCTTCTTGTAGTAACCCAATATACACACAGAAAACTAAATTTGTTTCCAATCAAAAATTCATTTGTGATAATAAAATTTTTCAGTTATATTAACTAGACCTAGATAATACAGGCCAAAAATTAATTCTGTTAAAAATATTACGAGCTGTAAGACCGAATTTCTATTGCTAAGATTTAAAATTTCAATTATCACAACTGAATTTTTTATTGCAAAAAAATTAAGTTCTTACAACCGAAGTTGTTTCCTGTGTGTAGCATTTAGTGTTCATAGTGCTCGACAAAAATTTCAACTCGCAGCTACCATAATAAGAGATGGCTCCTTACACTATAACCCCTCGCATTCTGTTATGCAAATGAACCAATTAATGATAATCTTTTAGATCGTGAAACTAATAATTGAAGCCATTAGCGTTTGGTAAATTAAATCTTTTTTTTCATCTGTAAAAACGACAAGGTGCCACTCATTATTCCACGTCATGTGAGTTCCACAAAAAAACTAAGCGAATATTTTTGTGCAACACTTCGTCACTTTCAAAACATTTTTGGAAACTTACAGTGGATATTCCGGTATGTCATGGCTATGCTATCAAAGTCCATCCCTGAACCACAAGAATAAGAAAATTCAGTGCTGTTCTGTATTCCGAATCCGAATATTTTATTCGGAATTGAAAAATTCAAAACCTCATAACTAATCTGTGGTCCATTTTAAGATTTAAAAAATTTTGTTTTTACTTTATTTTGGGCACGAAATTATTGGTAGAATTAAAAAAAAAACATAAAAGTTTTCATTTAGTAAGAAAAAGAAATTTAATTCCACATTTTTTTTAAATCCATGTGGAATACAGAACATGCAGGATTGCATTTTCTACCAAGTAAATTTTTTTTAAATCGGCTCAAGCAATTTTTCTTTATAATTAGCACAGATATACATATATATAACAGCTTAATTTCTTTAGGTGGGGGACTCATTTTTCTTTTCTACTCGCACTATTTCCCTGCTGCTTTTTATTATTCTGCCTGCTATTTCTTTGATATCTTTCTATCATTATTCTTTTTCATTTTATAACTTATACAGGTATCACAAAGTGACCATATTAGAGGACCTAAGTGAGCTCCCGGCCTCTTTAAATTAAATATTACGATTTTTTTTTTAGTTTTTTAATTGGTTTGGATTTTATGATTATTTTTTTTAAATTTTTTTTAACTTTAACAGCAAAAAAAGCTATATGGCTGTAATGTAAATAGAAGCAGATATTTTTTCTTTGGTTTTGTGTTTACTAGGTTGGTGGGTTGGTTTGCGTGGCATTAAGATATCTGCCTAACCCTATTACGAAAAAGTCTGTAACGAGCCCAGCACTCGTAGAGAAGGTAAAGGACTGTCTTCTTACTCTCACATACCCGGCTGCTGCCCCAATTTACATCGAAGAGCAGTCTTAGCTGGAACGAGTTAAAAAAAATTGTTTCAAACAAATTTTCCTACTCTAGAAATTTAAAAGCCTGTAGAAACAGCCTCCTTTAAAAAAATATTATTTTTTTCTTTTATGAAATTTAACGCGAGAACTACTGCTGTGTCTTGACGCGATTTATAATTGTGAATGTGTTTTGTTTTGCTGTTGTTGTTTTCTTCACATTAAACGTTCTCAACATCACTTCACTTCACTCATGTTCTCGTATAAATTTCTTATTGATGATGAATATTTCATTTGTTCATTGTCGAGCGATACGTAACGAATTGCAATTTAGTTGCGGTCATCTGGAGTTGTTTTTTTTTCCTTTCTTTCTGTTTTTTTTTTTTTTTTTTTTTATGAAAAGTATAACCAGAAATGTGTATTTATGTGTGTGCTGGCTTATTGCCCGGTCTTGGTTGTATTTGTGTGTGTCTATTCAAATCTAAATATGATCATCATCATGATGATCACATTGTGAAGTTTTCTTTTTCTTGCTTTATAGTATGTTCAGACGAGACAAGGTTCGCTCTCTTTCGAGGGTTCACATCCCAATCTCGAATGAAACAGGAAGATTCGCCATACAAAATTAAGTGAGCGAATCTGCAGGTTTCATTTTGAAACTCTTGCCGAAACCATGAAAATTTAGTATCATCCCTAGTTTCTATCGCTAGTTTATCTTAACTAGCTGTCAAACAAAACAAATTGTAAACAAAGAAATATTATTGTTTTGCAAGCATTTCATTGTATTAGTAAGAAACAAAGGAAAGAGTGTTAAATTACTTAGTTATAAAAATAAACGTAATAAATAACACAACATATTAAATTATTTGAAATAATAAATAAATTTTTTATAAATTATTATTTTTTCTAAAAATACATATATTTATAAATATTTAAAAATTTACCTTTTTTATCCATTTCAAAACTAAAAAACAAAGGCGGGCAAATGTGAAACAACAAAAACAAAGCAACTGTAAAATGAAACTCATTATGTGTCGTCTGAACGCAAATTTTCACAAACGAGGTTCAGAGAGCGAAACCAGCATTGAAACTCGTCGTGTGAACATGCTATTAACGTATAATTCTCCTGACATGTGCAAACAGTTCATCAAGTAGAAGATTTTATTAGATTTTTTTTTAAGAAACTAACCTGCTGTTAAATATTGCAAATAAGGAAAAAAAGTAAGAATAAATAAGTTTACGAGTTAGAGAATAATAGGTATCGCTCACTAGTTTAGTGCGAAAACTTTAAAAAAAAATTTTTTTTCAAGTAACGAGTTTTGTACAGCGTTTTGCTTTTGAAATGCAAGAGACTTTTAAAAGCAGGTAATTAAATTAAGGCACATTAACATAACATTAAAAAATTGTTGTCATAATCAAAGGCATGTGACACTATGACTCAAAGTCATGATTTTTAAAAGAATTGCCTTTAACAGGTGGCATTTTGCTAAAACAAAAATTACTGTTTCCAACACTCTTTCTCATCATACCATGCTGACATACCGCGCATGATCGTTTAATAGGTGCTTAAGAGTTTTCACAAGGCGTTCATAGAATTTCTTTTAGAAGAAGTAAAAATGTATGTGTGTAAATGTAAGGCTTTAAGTCATGGTGTAAGTTCCGTACAAAGCGCTTTTTTTATTCCAACTTTTTCCATTGACTTGTTTTTTTTTTTAACTCTAGAGTTTCCAACAGGCCCAGTTTCAAAAAAAAGTCTTTACTACACAGAAAAAAAAACAAACTATTAATTAATAAAAATTATCATACTGATTAAATATTTAACTGATTCAAATAATAATTTTATCAATTTGTAAATTTTTTTAATTTAACAATTGATGCGCTTAAAAATTTAATTAAAACAGACGATTTAATTAGAAATTTCATTCAGTATAAGAAGCGTTTCAGTTAAAAATTTAATTAAAATTACAATTAGTTTAGGTTAAGTTAGGTTAGGTTCCACAAGGCGCCCCTATAATAAAACTGAAGTAGGCTCTGATGTGGTCTCCTTTTGAAAAATGAAAAAGGATAGCGAAAGAAAGATATCAAAGAAATGAGTACAGAAGGCCAAAATAAAAAAGAAGAATGGTCCATCACCTAAGCCAATTGCTACTTCTAATGAAACCGGCAGTTGAAAGCTCAGTCAAGCCCTGCAGGTAGCGCTCATCGAAGCAACATTTAAGCTGATTCTGAAATGCTGGGCAAAGGCAGCGAAGATTTTCCTTTGCTTGCTCTTCCTCCTTGGGCCAACTTCTTCTGCAGTCGTCATTTAGTCGTTAACCAATTGTCCTTGCATGGTTGTCAAACTGGTAATGACCAGTTATTGCTGGCTCTGTGTAGCCTCAGTAAATCTTTGCTACGATTTCAATGCAGTCTAGGCCAAATCATTCTTCCTATACTGCACGTGCTTTCGTTCATACTGACTCATCTGTACTATTGCTTTACACAACAGGTAACGATATTCTACTCTGATCGCCTAGACCTGTCTCTTGCTTGCTTAGTAATCCAACAGCTCCCTACAGTAGTCCCATATCTGCTTATCCAAATGAAGGGGACCACAGAATATTATTTAAGAGTGTCGCGCATAGACAGCCATCAAGGACCTAATTGCAGTTCGACTGCCAGTATGAATGCGAATCATAGGCTGTAAGTGACTTTGCTTATTCCCATCAATTTAGCTTCTAGTTCTTTTGCATTGATGGGGGACCATGAAGCATATATAAGTCCCAAACTTTTCAAAATGAACGTCAACACCAACTTCAGAACTATTCTTCGAGTCATTCATCCGTAAAGTCATCTAGAGACTCTTTTAGAGTAGAACATATCGCCGAGATTCCCGTTTCGTCCAAAATCGTGAATACAAAGTCCCTCTGCAAGAAAGGTCATGGAGTGACGTAATTAATGAGATCGAGAATCTCACTCCAAATACCAATAAAATTACAATTGATTTAATAAAAAATTATAAACAAACTAAAATTTTTTTTAATTAAAATTAATTAATTAAAAAGAAAAGCCAGAAATCATTCTTTACCTGTTTGGTTGTGGTCGCCGCCCACCTAAATTAGTTTAAAAAATTTTGACACTTTTTTTTTGGCAGCTGGACTTTAAAGCAGTAAAAATTAGAAGCCTAAAATTCTTCTCCTGACAGTCACTAAGTGAAGAGGCTGTGGCCTCTTTAGTAACGCGAAATGAGTTGTATTTCAAACGAAAAAAAATCATCTAGAGCTAAAACACTCAAGCCATTCGAAAGAGAACAAATGAAATTCGAGTTGTCACAGGATTCATGACTTGGCATTGCAGAAACGACCCCTGCAGGTCTTGTAAGGAAGACGAAGAGACAGCAGAACATGTACAGTGTCTCCTGTAATGGTTACTACCTACAATCGTCTGCTAAAGTGCACAATATCGCTTAAGGAAATCTTTTAATTCTTAATTACTACTAGACTTAGAAAGAACTAGAACGCTAGTTCTTCTAGTTCCAGTTCTATTATTAATTCTTATCATGTAGAAAATTTATTTGGAAGTCTTTTAAAACTTAATTTAAAATTAAAAGAAATCACTTTAAAGAACTCAATTTATAGCTGGCCATCCTTCCGAATTTCTTGATTAAATTTTTAGAAGAAAAGAAGAGGGAAAAGCCAATATTTCACATTGATTAAATAAATTTAAATTTTTAAACATTTTGGGAGCAGAAATTTGCCTGTCCCCCGGTATTTCATTTTTAAGTAGAATCTTGAAGATTCTTTGCCACCTACGAGTACAAATAAATGCAAATGCTGTGCATACCAGCACTGGCTCATATTAATGCTATTAAGGATTTTACTTAACTATTATTATTGAAACTCAGGTGGCTCACAACAAGAAATAAATCCATTAAAATCCACAACAGATAACAGAGAGCTGGATTAAAAATGCGTAACAATACATGATCGGTTTTCTTTACTTTCCTCTTTTTCTTTTGTGGATAATAAAGCAGTTTGAGACACTAAGGCATTTGGCTAGACAATCAAAAAAAAAAATTTTCATTGACTGGCTGACTGAGTGATTGCTGTAACCTCAATTAGATTCAGCAGCCCTGAACTGGACAGCAAGAAAAACAAATTCTATTTAACATATTTTGTTTTTTTTCCTTTAACTTTACTTGACAATATTTATTAACAAAGCAGATGAGTATTTAAGACCAAAAAAAAAAAAAAACATTTTTAAAGAGAGAAAAAGCACAGCTTAAGCCTGATGTTTTGTTCTATTTCAAATAGTTAAAACCCTGGACTGCTGCTGTAACCTTAAAGTATAAATCCTTAGAAAAAACACAAGTAAAAACTACAACAATAACTTGGTTTTGGAGAGGATTAAAGGGAATTCAGGCAACAATTGCTGTTAACACTCTTTAAGTCTAGGCTAGGAAGCCCATAAAACTATAAAAAAAAGAAATTGAATAAAACCTTATTAAAGCCAGCACCCAGCCATGCAGGCAACTAGTCAAGTCTCTTGGTCTGTTTGATTTTTATGGATTTTCAGTCAGCAAACAATTTGCAAACAGAAGAAAATACCTAAATAAATGCAACCAATTTTTTTTTCCTTTTTTTTTTGCTACTTTTAATTTATGATTTTCTTTCTGTAAAATAAAAAACATTTTATAGTTTCGTTTATGTATTTCTTGTTGTTGTTATTTTTCTGTTTTTACAACGCGTTGCATCGTTAAACATTTCAACATTATAACGCCTTCTGTTTGTCTTGTTAAAGTTAAAAAAAGGGTGTTGCTTTTTACATATTTTGGAAAAGCAGTGGACCTCTCCAGTGTGCTTCCTTCTATCCTTTATTTTTATGTAAAATAATAGTTTAAATTTTATTTAAGCATCCGTAAAAATCAATAAAAAAAATAAGTTTTTAATGAGACCATTAAAGCAGGATTTGTAAATGCTAAAACGCTTTTAAAAGTAATTAAAAAAATACTTTTTTACTCAAAAATATGTAAACAATTTTTTTAGTTACTAAAACAAATTATAAAAAGTATATTTAATAAAAAATATTTCAAATAAAAATGTAAAAATAAAATAAATTTTTTTTAATTTTTAAAGTTTTAATTAAAAAAAAATATTTTTAGAAAAAAAAATAATAAAAAGTATATTTAATAAAAAAAAAAAAATTTATTAAAAAATAAAAAACTTTTTTTATACAAAAAAAATGTTTTTAATAAAAAAGATAAACGTATATATAATAAAAAATATTTTTATTAAATATATATTTTTATTTTATATATTTTTATTAAATATATAAAATAAAAATAAATTTTTACATAAAATTTTTGAATTAAAAAATTTTTTTTTAATAAAAAAAATAACAAAAAAATATATACAATAAAATTTTTTATTAAAAATATAAAAATGAAATTAAAAAAAAATATTTTTTAATAAAAAAAATTAAAAAACATATTTTTTCTTAATAAAAAATAGTTAAATATTAAATAAAAGTTACATTAAAATTTATTAAATTTTTATTAAAAAATATTGTTATTAAAAATTAAAAAATAAAATAATTAAAAAATATTTTTTTTATTTAAATTTTTTTTTATTTAAAAATTGTTTTTATCAAAAAATATTTTTCATTAAAAAATATATATTTTTTATTAAATATATTTTTTTTTATTAAAAAATATTTTTTTATTTAAAAATTGTTTTTACCATTTTATCATTTTTTATTAAATATTTTTTTCTTATTAAAAAGTATTTTTTTATAAATTTATATAATTATTTATTTAGATTTTTATTTTTATATGTATATAATTGATAATTATTGAACTTTTGTTTTTTTAAAACAGACTAAAGCTCAGTAATTATTAATTATAAATTTTATATAAAATACAAATAAGAAGATCGAATAATTAAGATATTTTTTTAATTAAAAATATTTTTGTATTAAAAATTTTTTATTTTATTTTAATTATTGAAAAATGTTTTATTTTTTATTTTTGTAAAACATATTTTTTTACAATAGTTTTTTACTAAATATTTTTTTCGTAAATTTTTTTTTTAAATACGAGACGTAAACAATTTTGATCATAACTGATAGAATTATTCCTTTGGCTTCAGTTTGGAATAAAATTATTTTCTTTAATTTGGAATTTTTTTTAACCTTCAGCTAGTATAGCTGCTTGCCGCCGAAAATTTGTCACCTAACAACCACAACCGAATATGTTTAACCGTCTTCGGCCTCAGCAAAAAAAATCTCTTTATTATATCTTAAGGATAGCGGTGCAATATAATAATCGCTCAAATTGTCTAGAGAATTTGTCTGAAAACGACTCAATTTTTTCTTTAATTTTCATCCAAAGTTTTTAATGAAAAAGCGGTAAATTTTAACAAAAAAGCACATAGCACAGGTTTCAGCCATTAACTACGACAACGACACACTCCTAATCAGTGCTTTTACTCGTATTTTGACTTTGTTAGGTAAAAGTGAGCGAAAATAAATAACCTTAAGGAATGTGTGTTGCTTGCATCCATCAAGAATTAGAACTAGGAGTGGCAACAAGTCATCTGGCCACAGTAGCCAAAATAGACCTATTGTGATCCTTCTCCCTGAATCTAGTATTTATTCATTAAGAACTCAAAGATTTCCTTGGGTGATTCTATCAAGCAATAAACACACTTCTTGGGCGGTATAAATTAAACTGGATTATTTTTTGCCAGTTAGCCCCAAGCACATTCGAGTGTTGTTATATGTGTTCCTTGTAATATCTACGCTTAAAAAAGTTGTGTTCACACATTCAGGCACACATATTTTAGCGCTCATATTGCATTACTAGAAATTAAGCGTTAACATAAACAGCTTTGAAAGATATGCTATTTACACTAAAATATGTTGTTGACACTTTGTTCACCGTTCTCAATTTGCCTAATAGCATTCATTTTCATCTTCAACGTCAAAATTTTTCTAGATTGCTTAGCAACAGGTGTTTGTGGTTCAATTGATTTTTTTTTATTTATTTAATCAAAACTACTGAGGTCTTTATCAAACCATATCAGTATTTCGAGTGAACAATTTATTACAAAATTTCACATTTTTGGCAGTCCCTGAATTAAAATTATTTAAAAAAAATTTTTTCTTTTCAAAAACAAGGATTCCAAAAGCTGTAAATTAAATTTTATTATTTTTCATTATTTTTATTATTTTTAAATTAGAAAAAAAAAAACAATTTAAAAAATATTTTTAAGTTAAAATAATTTTTTTACTTAATTTTTGTACTTATAATTTTGCCATTTATAAAATAAAAAATTCCTTATTTTTCAATTAATAATATGTTTCTCTAATATAATAAAATTTTCATTATTTTAATGAAAAAATTTCTTTATTTTAATGAAATATTCATTCATTTAATGAAACATATTCACTCATTTAATGAAATAATTTTATTATTTCAATAAGATATTAATTCATTAAATTAAATTATTTCATTAATTTAATGAAATATCCATTAGTTGAATTAAATAATTCCTTTAATTCACACTATTTGTGAAATATTTAATTTTAGTGAAATCGTTTCATGCGATCGTTTCATGAAACATTTTTCTTTCAGTGTAAGTGCCATTGCAATTTCTTTAAAATGTTGAAATCAATTACAATAGAATTTAAAAAAAACAACTTTTTTTTAGTAAATGTATCCGTCGGCTTGAGTTATACCAATAGATACACATAATCCAACTAAACCCACATTAATTGTGCCCCAAATCATGGCATTCAATATCAAATGAAATCGATGAAAATTTGAAAATTTTGATAGAATTTGCTGGATATTGATTCGATAATTGATTTGTTTTTAGGTGTACTAAATACCCATTGTTAGCAACATATTACTATGAGCGTTATTTAGTATTGCTTTGTTGTGTTGAATTTTAAGTGTGATTTTGCTGGCAAATTATTGTCAAAATAAAATAGCATCAGTTACTTCGTAATAAAATCGAAAGTTATTCTTCCATTTCAATAAAATTTAAACTGTTTTATTTGAAACTTATGAGGCCAAATTTTCTTTAAAAAAAACTAATAAAGTTTTGTCTGTTTCTATTTTAAATAATTTTTTGAACTTAAAAAAAATTTTAATTTTATAATAAAAATATTAATTTGTTGTTAGAGTATCCACGACATTTTTAAAAATATTAAGCCAATTTGAAAATATTACACATAAGACTTTGAGTAAATTTTAAACCGGAATTTCGAATTTCCTTTTTAATTAAATATAACAAAGCGTTTTCAAGTAATAAACATAAAAGTCCTGCGACCTCTTTCATTTAGAAACGCTTTTTAAGTGGAGATAAGAGATAACGCTGTCTAAGAACTAAAAGCCAATTTCCACCAACAAAGTTTAGATTTGATTTTGAAACTTGAAAATACTTTTGCTGTGATTGAAAACCGTGTCCGTGTTCGTGTTATAAAACGTTTCAACATAAATTTAAAATGTGAATAATTCATATTTTTAATGCGCTTAAGTACACATTTTTTTACTTTTAATAGTCTCATTACAAATCAGTATTGTTTTTTGTGAAAGCGTCACTGCAGCAATCCAGGGTAATTTCAAGTTTTCTGTTTTTCATATAAAAGGCGACTTTCACTTTCAATATGGAATTGTTTAGCGACTTTTGAAAATTAAAAAAAAAACTCTCTTCGTAAGATTCAGTTCAATTACTACACACTGAAAATTATAAATTTCAAATTTAATTTCTTTAATAACACATTTGTGTAGGTTTACTAGAAAATAATTTTAGAAAAATCCTTTCAATTTAGAATTGAATTTTTTTCTTGAACACACACTCATTTAGCAAGAATTCAAGTTCAAAAAAGTTGTTGTTTGTAAAAGTTAAGCAACTTTGGCGGTTGTTTGTTTGCTGAGTTTTGTGTAAATCCTTTGCTAAACACACATTCGCCTGTACGCACACCACACACAAAAACCTACAGGCATGCCACCGCCTTAGTTTATGGCCACTAATCACTCACTCACTCACTCACTCACCTATATTGTGTTGATTGTTGTGTAAAACAGAACCAAACGCCATCAGATCCTTTACCGGCGGTGCTCTTGAGCCGAGGGCGGCGAAACCGTCGCCCAAAAATGACGCCAACGCGACAGCCCTAAGGGGCGCTTTAGTTACTTCGGTAAGAATTTTGTTAATTAAATTGTAGCTGGTTTAGAGAAATAGAAATTTAATTTTTTTCTTCAAGTTTTATTTTTATTTTTGTTAAAGCTTTTTTAAAGATTTAATTTATTTCACAAATATTTGATTTTATTTTCTTTTCTTTTTTTATAAAAAAATACTTTTTTGTTAAATTTTTTTTTAAAACTTTTTTTTAAAACTTTTTTTTTTAATCAATTTATTTTTATATTTCTAAACAAAAATTGCCAACAGGTTTTAAATGCTAAAGAGTAGCTTTCAGATTTTGTATGCACTTTTTTTGTTGCATTCTAAGGAACAAGATAAACGGCGGCGGCGTTTGTTAGCACTAGTTGTAATTTTTTTATTTAATTTTTTTTAATACACTTTTTGTTGTTGTTGTTGAGGTTAATTAGCGCGCCAAAAAAATTCAACGGCGTTTTTAATAAGCTCGTATGTGTGTAATCTAGTAGGGGGCGGTAGTTGGGCAGGCGGCCATTAAGCTAACAGCACTTGTTTTGTGGGTATGCGTATTTAATATTTGAGAGTCATTGAAATAATTTTAGAGTATGATGATGAGCTTTTTTTTTTTCTTTTTTTGCTACTTTGCTGCTAATGATTGTAACAATAAAAATAAAAATGTCGGTGTTGTATTGAGGAAGTTTCACTAAAGTTTTGTTATACAAGTGGCTGTTTGCTGCTAAGCTCTGTCTTTTCTTTTCTTTTCTTGCGGCCGTAATAAAGGCTTAATGACTTAATTTTTAGCAGCGTTGCAAAAACACCAACAACCGGCCTTTCACCTTAAACAAAAAAATACTAATACCTACGGCTTTCTTTTGTGGGTTTTAAGTTAAGTTTACACAATTGTGCTTTTATTTTTAAACTTTTGCGCACTCAAACACACATTTTCCAAATACCAAATTTTTTTATTTTTATTTTCTAATTGATTTTTGCTTTGCATATGGATCGATTGCAAACAGTTGCACTTTTAATACTTAACAAAAGGCTTTGCAATTGTGAGCTGCAGCATTCACAGGAATTTTTTCACTTTAACATTTAACATGGCCTTTTAATCCGTTTTCTTTTTCAAACTCGTATAATTTTTTTCTAATGTTACGTTTTGAAAAATCTACTCGTTTTGTTTCCAAATTCACGTTTGTTATATGAAAAGTGGTCCGCTACGCAAAAACCGTACCTTCGCAGCGAACTTCAAACGAAAACTAAAACAGGGAACATTATTGTATGTGTACGATTAATGGGATGGATGCCTTAAGCAACAACTTACTAAATAAAAACTAAATCTCACAGATACAAAACTCAGCACAAACAAACAAGCAAACAAACTAAAAGCAGCAGGTACGAACCGGTTTGTCGAACACACATGCACTTTTGCTAGGAATCTCCCCATAAAAAGACACAGCCTCTCATTATCCTCTAGTACAAACATGTTTTCTCTTTCTTTTGCCTGCCTGGGCAACTGTACAAAAAAAGAGATGAAATATATTTCCCCTTAATAAAATTTTCTCAGAGAATTTATTTGAATACTCAAATTTAATTTGGAATTTTATTTCGCCATAAAGCCAACAAAATGAGACGGCTATAGTTTGTTATGTAAACGCTATCTCTTTCGTTTAGTTCACTCTCTTTAAAATTTGTTTTTTTTGTTTTTATTATCTATAGCAATGGAGTCTGTTGATGACATTTTCAATTCAAAAGGCTGACTTGTCTCATATGTTTTTTTGTTTTTGCTGTATATAGCACATCTGCTTAAGACGGAGACATCATTTTTGTGGTTAGAGGGCGTTGCTAAGCAACTCTGTCAAGTGTGCGTTTTTTTTTTGCTTTTGTAGCTGTTTTTAGTGCTCCCAATTTTAAGTTTTTTCTTGCTTTGCTTTGCTTTTGTAAATAAAATAAAACTAAAACTCTCTGTTTTTGTTGTTTATGCAAAATGCTTTTTGTGGGTTTGCGTGTGTGTATGTTGACTATTTTTTTTTTTTCAACTAAAAATATGCTCTATTGTTAGCTGCTCTTGCTCTCTTGCTTTCTCTTAGAACAAATGTTAACGGCACCAGTGTTTTTGTGCTTGTGCACTTGTGAATGAGCATGCAAAAGAATGTAGGGGGTTTGTAAGCAACTGTGTTTGTTTGTGTTCCCATTTTTTTTTTGCTTTGCTTTTTTTTTAAT